>CM034302.1:87076317-87363938 GCA_019925795.1 Dendrobium chrysotoxum
ATACTATAAATAGACCCCTCAGGGCCTAGGAAGAACTCGCCCCTTATTCCTTTTCTCTTCTCCTTCTAGCTTTTGGCATTTTGAGGCATTCCGCCATTTTTAAGTAGGTGACTTTTCCTACTTGACTCGACGCCCCTCCTTTTGCGCAGAAGTTAGCGGCTTCTCTCTTCTCCCCTCTAGCTTTTGGCGTTTTGAGGCCTTCCGTTGTTTTTGAGTAAGTGATTTTCCCTACTTGACTCGGCGCCCCTCCTTTTGTGCAGAAGTTAGCGGCTTCCTCTCTTTTCCCCTCTAGCTTCTGGCATTTTGAGGCCTTCCGCCGTTTTTAAGTAGGTGACTTTCACCACTCGACTCGGCGCCCCTCTCTTTGCGCAGAAGTTAGAGGCTTCTTCTTTTTTCTCTTATTCTGACTTTCTGACAGTTGAGGCATTCCGATGTTATTCAGTAGGTGATTTTCCCTACTTGAGACAACGCCCCTCCTCTTGTACAGGAGTTAGAAATTTCTCTCCTTTAAGAGATCATGTGGAGGTGAGATTTAGTCAGAGAGAGTCTGACGGTGGTCAGCGGCCGGGCGGTGGTCCGACGAAGGTCGGGCTGAAGTTCGATGGCGGTCCGCGACCGGGCGGTAGTCCGACGAAGGTCGGGATGAAGTACGGCGTCGGGTAGAACTCCGACGAAAATCTGTCAGCCAGAAGAAGTCCCACGACGGGTAGAAATTCAGTGTCGGGTAGAAACCCGACAAACATCCGACGACAGGCAGAAGTCCGACGTCGGGAAGAAGTACGGCGTCGGGTAGAACTCCGACAAAAATCTGTCGGCTAGAAGAAGTCCCACGATGGGTAGAAATTCTGCGTCGAGTGGAAGTACGGTGTCGGGCAGAAGTCCGACGAAAATATTGGGCAAAATTCCAACGAAAGTCCGGCGACGGGCAGAGACCCAGCAACGGGAAGAAGCTCGTCGTCGGGCAGAAGTCTGATGAAAGTCCCTCGATGGGCATAAGTATAACGTCGGGTAGATATCCGAGGTAAGTCACGCAACTGGCAGAAATACAACATTGGATAGAAATTCGACGAGGGTCTGGCGACGGGCAGATGATGGCCGGCGTCCAGTAACATTATGTTAAGGCAATATTCATCCATACTGAAGTGTGTCAACATCAGATATTACTGAATCAAGAGGCCGAAGTAGTGTGACATGCCAATATTCTGGCAATACACTAACACTGTCAATTGAGTGGAGGTCTGATGATGATCCAGTTATGTCCTTTCTTTAAAGGAGCAGTTGTAGGAGATGCTTGCGTGCAGTAAGGGAGAAGTCACTTAAATCCACCAAGGATATTTGACTGTGTTAAAGTTACTTGTTGCTGGATGATACTAGCTTGTATGAGTGTCACCAGTGTACCTTTTGATTTCAACTTCTAGTGAGAAGAAATATATATTTGAATCTGAATTTATGTAACTCCAATGATATTGTATATGAAATGAGGATTTGTCCCCTAGAGGGACCTGAATTATTATTGCATCTGTAAGACATGCTTTGTGCTTTTGATGTATTATTAGTCTGAACGAATGTGAGAGACATCCTTTTAGGATGTTTGACATATCTGAGACTGTAAGTCAAAGCCCTTGCTTGATGACGTTAAGGGAAGATGTTAGATTAAATCTCCCCAAGAATGATCTTCCAATGATTGGGATACAAGACATCATCCAATGACATTTGACCTATATGAGGTTGTATGTCAGAGCCCTGCTCAATGACGTTAACCTGTATAGGAGTGGTCGAGGGAATCCACCAAGGATGTGAGACCTATCCGAGGTTGTATGTCAGAGCCCTGCTCGACGACGTTAACCTTTATGGAAGAGGTCGAGAGAATCCACCAAGGATGTGAGACCTATCTGAGGTTGTATGTCGGAGCATTTGCTCAACGACGTTAACCTGTATGGAAGAGGTCGAGAGAATCCACCAAGGATGTGAGACCTATCCGAGGTTGTATGTCGGAGCCTTTGCTCGATGACGTTAACCTGTATGGAAGAGGTCGAGAGAATCTACCAAGGATGTGAGACCTATCCGAGGTTGTATGTCGGAGCCTTTGCTCGACGACGTTAACATGTATGGAAGAGGTCGAGAGAATCCACCAAGGATGTGAGACCTATCCGAGGTTGTATGTCGGAGCCTTTGCTCGACGACGTTAACCTGTATGGAAGAGGTCGAGAGAATCCACCAAGGATGTGAGACCTATCCGAGGTTGTATGTCGGAGCCTTTGCTCGACGACGTTAACCTGTGTGGAAGAGGTCAAATCGAATCCCCCTGGGATTGATCATCCAGTGATTGAGACACAATAAAGATTGTGTATTTCTCAAATCAAGGATAAAGAGACTATATTTGTCAGTAATTTTTTATTGTCATTTATATTCTTTTTAAAGAAAGAGACAATATCAAAACTGGACGAACAACACATTATATTACTGTCAGACAATACAATAATTCCCTTGTACAATAAAAGAGATACATATAGGGACAACCACATCATTTGACTTGGTAGAAATACTAAGGACATTAGAGTGACATCCTACTTATCATAGAAGAGATACACGATGACACATGACAAGTAGTATTACTAATACAACTACACAAAGTGCGTGGTCATTCAATCTCGCCAACCATTTGAATATTATTCAACTGTTGTCTTTATTGTTGTTTATTTTGCCCCCCAATGGGGCGAGCTTCTTCTCGGGTAGGTGGGTTCCCAATAAACTGTCGAAGATAGCCCTGGCGGATAAGTCTTTCAATCTCATCCTTAAGTTGCCAACATGCTTCAGTAGTGTGGCCACGACTACGATGAAAGTGACAGTACTGATCTTGATTTCCTGTATTTGGCTTCAAAGGATGCGGCCATTTCACTTTGTCCTGATCTTGAATCGCCATTAACACATTTGCTCGAGATGTGTTGAGCGGAGTGTACTCTTTCTCCTGCCGAGGTTCTTGTTGTGGTAATGGGGGCCTAGAAGGTAGATTGCTATTCCCTTGCTTTTTTCCATTGTGATGAGGGAATTTCCACCTCAGGTGCTCCCTTGCGCTTCCCAGTGGTTTGCTCGAACTGTTTTCTATGAGCATTTATTGCCTCATCTGCAGATATCTGCGCCTCCACACGATGGATCAGATCGGCATATGAATGAACAGTGTCGCGCATAAGTGCCAAATAGAAAGGACCAGGACGAAGGCCTCCAAGGAAGACCCCTCAGAGCAATTCTGGGTTTAGTCCTGGAATCTGTCGTGCCTCGGTGGAAAATCGCTGAAAGTACTCTTTTAACGATTCTCCCTCGTTTTGACGAATCCCGGAGAGGTGGGAAGAATCTTTAGCAATTCTTCGATTGGCTACAAACTGTTCAACGAAGGCTTTGGCCAATTTGACGAATGAAGGGATCGTTTCAGATGGAAGAGAATAGAACCATATTCGCGCCTGTCCTTTGAGTGTAGTAGGAAAAACCTGACATAGGAGGGCATCCGAAGCTCGCTGGATATGCATGATGGTTCTGTAATGATCGATGTGCTCGTACGGGTCGGATGTCCCGTCGTAGGAATCGATGCTTGGTAGTTTAAATCCTGCCGGAATAGCGTGTTGAAGAATAGCTTCTGTCAAGGGTGACGACTCCTGCAAGTCCCACTGACGAAGGGGTTGCCTTATGCCTCCTGTAGGGAACTCTTCTCGGACCAATCGTCGCAGTTCGTGGCGAAGGGCATTGCGAGGGAGCTCAGCAATGTGTGGTCGGGCTAACTCTTCGGGGAGGTCCAAAGGACTACGAGGTTGTCGACCTGTGTGCGAAGGATGGGTAGAACTTACTGTATCAGCCAGTTCATTATCTTGATGCGACTGCGAACGCCTTCTGAGTGGAGGAAGAGGAATCTCGTCTTGAAGATGTTCGATTTGAACAGCTTCGACACGTGGTGGATCTCGAGGGAGAAGAACCTCCTCCTGAGGTGCTAGGGTCGGTTGTCGAGTCTCTCGCAAGAGTTGTAGGATCTCGTTTTGAGATTCTTCCATCTTTTGAATTCTCTCTTCTAGGGAGGGTCCCGAGGTCCCTTCTCTAGGTGCGTTTTACCCCCCGGGGTATAAAGAGGCAGATATCGGGCGTCTATGATTCATAGACTGATTCCCTGATTGATGAGAATGAGAGCGGGAGGCTCCTATGAGGCGACTGCTATGCCTGTTGACCATCGTAGCAATACTTGAAGTTGTGGGATAAGATTCCCACAGACGGTGCCAAACTGTTGCGGACTCAAATATACGCGGCGATAGAGTTTAATATTTCCGTCTCAGCGTTGTACGTATATCCAGCTCACAAACAGAAGAGTGAAAGAAACACCAGGATTTTTACGTGGAAAGCCCTGAAAAAGGGAAAAACCACGGGGCCACGCCCAGTTGAAAAAGTTCCACTAGTGTTGTTTGAAATACACGAGGCTGACTCGTCCTTTAACTTCAGGACGATCAAATTACAATGAGTATCAATTACAAGGCCAAGCAGAGTTCCGACGTCACTCGGGCGTCAGACAGAATTCCGGCGTCACTTGGAAAGAAGTCCGGCGTCACTCGGACGTCGGGTAGAATTCTAGCGTCGGGCAGAATTCCGACGTTGCTCCCGTGTCGGGCAGGGCTCCGGCGTCCCTCGGGCGCCTGGTGGTGCTTCGGTGGTGTTCCGGCGGTGTTCCGGCGGTGTTCCGGCGGAGTTCCGGCGGTGTTCCGGCGGTGGTCGAGGAGGAGTTATTCCCTCCTAGGCTTCTCTTCTCTTCCTTCTCTTCTTCTCTTCTTGGCTTCGGGTCCCCTCTTAAGAGAAATGAGGGGCTATTTATAGTTTTTCTGGAGTGGCATAGCCCGTAAATAGATGAGGGATCAAGGGCAAATAAGGAGTGATCCGGATGAACGGCCGATATTGAATCCCTTGATCGTGAACCGTTTATCAAGCATTTAAAGGTCTTAATGATATCAGAATTCTACGATCTTGGGCTCGTTGGATTCTTCTCGTCGAGACGCTCGATTCGACTATAAGCTCGTCAAAATCGGAGACCGTTTGGTAACTCAAATAGCTGTTTGATGCTTCCAACAGCGCTTCAGGTACTTGATTTGGACTCACTTGGGCTCGGATTGAGCCGAATTTGGTGTCGTTGGATTCGTATTTCCGAGACGCTCAGTTCGACTATAAGTTTGCTGAAATCGGAGTTTAAATGGTCTCCGAAATAATTTTTGAAGTTTCCAACTTGAGTTTTTCCTCGAGATTCGTGCCCGATCAAGATGATTTTTTGGCGATATATCAATACTATTCAGTGAAAATAATAAATTATTCTCTTTAATTCACATTTCTTTTTAACTCGCATTTCAAAGGATCAAGTGAATCAATGAACTAAATATATAATCGTACACACTTATGTTTGTAACCCGCCGGTACCTAAGATGTTCTAGTCAAGGAACTCGACCAAAGCAATGACATCACTGAAAAGGTGCTCACTTAGAGAGAACATGACCTCACAGAATGCTGACTGATATGAACCCGTAGATCAACGATTGCTTGCTTTCACAGAGATTGAGGTTTAAAGAATTGCCTTGGTAGTTCATATCAAGGCATCATTGTCCTCAATGAGCTTCGATAAAGGACTCTACCATATTAGTCCATGCCTTAAGTGCTAATTGCCTCATCAAGGTCCATTCATCCCACCAGTTATCTGTGGTCAAGGCCATCTACCTACCACTAACATCCTCAATCCAAGTATAAGAAACACAAACCTTAGAAGCCTATGGATATAATTTCTTTGATTGAGTCAGTCCTCCATTCACGACTACTTACATCGAAGGAGACTTGCCCATTATGCCTAAAGATCTAAATATTTCCTCTAAGAACTCACCCCTACATCCAGAGCACCCACCTTTAGAGACTCACCCTACATGCCAGATCTTAAAGACTCATCCAAAAACACTTGCCAATTCCACTCTCTTGGGAGGAGGGGGCTACGTCAGGGGAAGGGATAAACTTGAATATTTGCTAGCTAGGTCACGTGTCTATTTCAGCATGTAACAGTCATCTAATGTACTATCTTTTTTATTTTTTTTAGGTGTAGTATTTTCCTACAGGCCTCTGAACCCTAGAAATAAAAGGTAAATAGATATATTTAAATTTTTTTTTTTACTTTGAATGCGGTTACGACATTATTACTCATTCTAAAGTGTTTCATTCTCTTTATACTCACCCAATATTCCTCATCAAATTTTCTGACTCTATTCCACCAATCATCTACTAGTAAAGTTGGTGTCATTCACAAACAAATTTAAATCCAAAATCCTTTAAAATATTCATTTTAACACATATTTTTCTGTTATTTTAAAAAACAAACTATTCAATGAGCTGGAAAGATAAAATTAGATCGAAATTCTCTAGTTTTAGACAAAAATAAGATATCTGCGTGTCCGATAGCTTCGGAGTTCGGAGTTCTTCAAATCGATCCAAAAATCCCACTATCGTTTGACATATAATTCTTATCCACCATCTTTTCTTAATAACGAAAAAATGTCTCTTATCCCACTGTCAAAGGAGAATTACTGGCTATTAGCTGTCAATCTACCAGATAGGCAGATAGAAACAAAGCCGTTTGTCTTTCATCATTTTAACCAGAAGAATTGATATTTGTCCTTTTCATACAGTTCAATTATGACATGCCATATACTTCTAACAAATAATCTAAACGTTTTATCACTATAACAGAAAATTGATATTAATTTGAATTCTACAATGCAACCGTCTTATTATATAATTTTTAGAACTAGTAAAAGTACTGTTTTGAATGCGACTAATTTAGAAAGAATTAAGATAAATAAAGTTGAACAAAATAGTAGAATTTTTACAACAAAATTAACATTCCTTGATCACCTTCACTGCATGGATAAAAATAACACTAACAGATATAGTTATAGAAACAACATTCAGTTCGAAGTACCTCATTGTAATCCTCTATGAATTATAATTTACCTTTATAGCTGAAGTTTGAGATCTCTATGGCTTGCATCTCCTTATCCTTAGATTCACAAAACACTAGGGTTAGAAATATAAATACTGACAAGAATCATTAATGAAAGTAGTATGTTTTTGACAAGCTGGTCGATGGCTGCCACTTCCTGCGGCCATTTCCTCCGCATTACTACCAATGAGAAACCCAGTGGATGGATAGCTAGCCATCTGAATCCTCACAAAAGTCCAACCGATTCTGTTACCCAGGAGCCCAAGAGCAACGATGAAGCCCCCATCCTTGGAATTTATTGTTTATTTTTGGGAAATTTAAGATCATAAAATCATTCAATTTAAAATATAAAGCATTCAGTACACTCAAATAAACAGGCCAACAGAGATAATATAATTGATCTGCGAGTAGACAGAGATAGAAAGACATGAGGTATAGAGAGGACTGTAAGAAGCTAAAGAGATGATAGAAGAAGAAGGGGGATCGACGTGGATCTATGACGACCTTGGAAAAATAGTTTGTTCTTAATATTCTTCACTGGCCATGTATGACTGAACAGAAAAAATATAATGAGAATGCATGATGGAGACTTTTTTTGTATTTGCATTATTTGGAATATTGTTTATCAAAACATAATAGTCACACATTTCTGTAATTACTGAAATTTATAATCTTTAAGATGGAGCCTAAACACTAATAACAGTTACGCGAGACTTCGATCTTTATGCATATTTTTCTCTATGCGGATTCTGTATTTCAATAGAAGTACAAATTAAACGTGTAACATCATTGAATATTGTTTTTCTTATCAACTGTTATATAGATTATTTATTGTAGTTTAGTTTGAGAAAGAAACGAGAGAGAAAATTTAAAGGAAAAAAGAAAATATTTTTTGACTGTTCTCCATGCTAATTAACTGCATTTCTGGCCCATGATCTCCATGCTCTTCCATGGCTACTTTTGCAATCCTCCAAGCTACATGCAGAGGCAGCCATGGAAGAGCCTGAGACCATGGCCACGTAACGCAGCCAGCTTAAACAAGGATGAAGAGTTAAGTGGTTGGTGGCCTCAGGATGGAGATTTCATCGGTGCTCCAAGGCCAACGGGTGAAGGCCTACGACTGTGTGAGGACTCGAATGGTTCCCCTTCATGAAGCTTAAGAACATAAATAGAAGGAATTTGAAAGAAGCTTGGTTAGTTCCCGGCTAGATGGAGAGGGCTTTTATAAGTGGAAACTGAGAAATCTCGAAGAAATTGGAGCAGGGTTTTGCGTTTGTCCCACTCGTGCTGAAGGCTGGAATGAGAGTGACTCTGGTCAAAGTTTGGATTTGATTAAAATGCTTTCCCACACTGTTGCACTATTTTTAAGGGCTTTTGTGGTTGGCGTAATATAGGCCCTCAATCTTGCGTCGGTAATTTTTATTAAGGTGAATCTTATTTTGGATTTTATTTTAACCCTTAATCGATACATAATTATAGACCTATTTAATCGTGATTATTTTGCTGATGATCATCAAGAGTGTAATGGAGATAATGTCCATCTTGTGCCCACATTAAAATTTTGAGAAGTTTAAAATTTTGAAAAGCTGATTAAAAGAAATTTTGTGTGAGAACTAGTCCTTCAAGGCAAGCATATAGCTGGGGCGCAGTTAGAAGTGTATATTAATTCAAATTTCACAAAATAGTCTCAAAATTCTTTAAAATATAATAAAATTTTTTACAAATACTATTTATGACCATCCTTGAATTTTGGATTTATTATATTAATTCACCATGGTGATACAACTCTATTTGGTAGGGGTTTTTTGGTATTTTATTAAAAAAACCATGGTAATTTATTTGAGTTGAGTTGAATCAAGCACATCTAGTGGCGGAGCCATGATTATTTATTTGTAGGAGCATGAATTTCTAATTTAAAAAATATCATCAAGCTTTTTCATTCGAGCACTACAGAAACATGGCTCCTAACCGATGAATTTTCCGGCATATAATTGTCCGCTGGTATAAGCGGTGGTCTGCCCAGCGGATATCCTGCCAGAAAATCAGTGTTGGATTTTCCAGCGGAAAGACCACAGGATATTTATTGGCAAAATAATCAACACCAGAGTAAAATTTTTGACGCGTGATTTACCGTCTACTGAAGTTCCGCTGGAAAATCAGATTTTCCGACAGAATTTCGTGGTTACAGGCATATTTTGACTGCCGGTGACACAAGATTTTTCTTTTTTTTAATAATAATAAAAAGAAAAGAGACATACAAAACTAGGCCAAACGGAGGCCGAAAAAAAAAAGACAACCAGAATAGTACAAAAAACGACAGAGTGCAAAGCATACTAAGAATAGAAGGAAATAGAGAAACCCTGAAGGCAGACGGACTTAGAAATGCCACACCGTTGCTTGGCATGGACCATCCAAGGGGGAATAGCGGCCAGAAATCCCACAAACACAAAGTCCACCAAAAACCCGAGCTAAAGACCAGAACCAATCAATCAAATCCACCAAGGTTGCCTAACATGCTAAGGCCATCAGGGGGCGGGCAAGAACCTGCCTCCTCATAGTCCTAAACTGAAGAGCCGATTACACAGTCCAACCAACACAAAGTCCAGACAAATCAACCCAGAAAATCAGCAAGAGCTCCCATCGAAAATAGCTACATTAGCCCTAAAAAATCCTGCCAAATGAAGAAGCAAATCGAAGAACTCCACAAAACAACCACCATACCAACAGAGAAATCAAGCCAAACGGCCAACCCACTAGTAGAAGCCAAACCACCACACAAACCAAAGGTCAAGGATTATTTCTTTTTATTTTTCCTCCTTCTATGCTTACCAACATTTTTGAAGAACCCCACCTCTTCATTTCGGATAACGTCTAACCCATAATTATCCAAGAAAGCAACCCTTTCATCCCCCACACTACAAGAAAACAGCCCATTACCGTCGGAATTTCCGGCGGATAATATACGTCGGAAATAGCGGCGAAAATACTGGCGGAATTTCTGACAGTAATGGTGCGGCGGAATTTCCAGTGGATTTACCATCGCCAACTTACCGGTGGACTTTACGCCGTAATTTCACCGGAAAATTTTATTTTCTGACGCATCTCCCGCCGGAAATTACCGGCGTAATTTACGTCGGCTTATTTAAAGTCGACGAAATATTACCGGCGTAATATCCGCTGGTAATAGTACCGACGAATTATCCGCCGAAAAAATAGTCGGTAAAGGCCCTGTTTCGTGACATCCGCGCCTGGTTGCTCATTTCATTCGGCTTCTTCTCTCTATTTGACGACGCTCCGACGACGTTCCCTCGCTATTCGACCTTCGACGACGTTTGTTTAGGGTGTTCAACTTTGCTCCTTCGATGACGATGTTCCCTTCGCTCCTTGGGCGATGTTCCCTCGCGCGTGTTCGAGTTCGCTTCTTCGACGACGTTCGTTTCTCTGTTCAACTTCGCTCCTTCGACGACGTTCGCTTGGTGTGAAGGTAACTTCCTTCCTTTTGCTTTAGTCATCGATGTTCTCACTAGACATTTGCAAGAGATTGTACCCTGGTGTATGCTTAATTTTTGCTGATGATATTCTTCTTGTTGATAAGACTAGAGAGGGAGTTGAAGGAAAACTTGAATTATAGAGATCAACCTTAGAGTTTAAAGGCTTTCGTATGATATTCTTCTTGTTGATAATACTAGAGAGGGAGTTGAAGGAAAACTTGAATTATAGAGATCAACCTTAGAGTTTAAAGGCTTTCGTTTGTATAGATCTAAAATTGAAGAATCTTCTTGTTGATAATTTTAATATTAATAGATCTAGTGGGGGAATTGTGACTTTGGCTGGTCAAGTATTTAATAAGAGTACACATTTTCGATATATTGGATTTATTGTTCAGAGTGATGGCCACAACCAAGTTATCTGAAGAATCACCATTAGCTGACCAATCACGAAATGCCAACTGAGCTAACATTGCATCATTAAAAACAATAGCATTGGGTACATTAAAAAGTTCCAATTCATCATTTGCATCATAATCTAAAGGTGACAGAGAAGGAGCGATATTATCGACTAAAGAAGTATCATTCTGGTTCACCAAATTAACTTCACAATTTCCCAATTCCATAGAAGGTTCCTCAGGTAAAGGAACCTCCAGCCTAGCCAAAACAACATAAGTAGTTGGTTCATCCACACAGGGTGGACAACCACCCAAATTAATTTCAACTAGAGTACTCTCAACAAGTTTGCAATAGGAATTTCCACCATGCTCTCACCCGTAGGTAAATCATTGTCATCACTGACATCCATATTGGAAGTAGGAGAAAAAATAGGATTAGCTACCAAATTAGCAAATCAATGATTCAACTCATTAACCGAATCAACTAACTCATTAAGATCACAGTCAGACACCACCGGCAGCAGGTTTGAAACTCCATTTAATAAGATCAACAACCCCAGAGCAATTTTCCCCATTAACCTCACCCACATTCGAAACAGGGATGGCAATAGGATTTTCCACATTAACATCAACACTGCCAAGAATATCTGATGAGGGGAGGACCGCGACATTGTTAGGGAGGATTTTAACAGGAGGGTTGGGAATAGGATGTAAAATATGGCAATTCTCTTTCGAATGGCCAAGAGAACTGCAATGCACGCAATAATCAGGAAATTCTTCCATTAATACCGACTGTATGTATCCGAATTTATCTGAACCCACCCAAATTTTGTCCAAAAATTTTTTGGAAACACACAACTCCACAAGAATACGAGCAATCGAAGGGTGAGAACCAAAAGCCATAGCAGAATTGGATTTTAGGGTTCGACCGAACAGAGAGCCCAAACCAAAGAGTATATGCGGAGAGAGAAAATGTGAGGTCGTAAATTAGGAAATGAAGTCCAAATATGAATGATAGGAGAATCAACCTCAATGTCCAATGATGATGTCCATTTGACAAGTTTCATTAAGCAGTTATTCACAAAGTCACTACTAGAAAAAAGGGCTAATGCAGCATTACGAAACCGCTGCATGACCGCTGTAGTTGCAATGTGCTACAAAGACATTCTGCGGTAGTTCTTTGACCGTCGGGGTAGATATACAGTTATAGTAGCGGTTTAAGCTGCTACAAAATTACAGAAGTGCAGTGGGTATAACTGTAACTATAAGCTCACCAAAAAGAAAATCCAGAATTGTGGCGGATTAAGCTGCTACAAATCTAGAGAATTGTGGGGGTTAAAACCACCACAATTTTTGAGAATTAAAAAAAAAAAACAAGCTGTAGAGGGACCCCGAATGCAGCAAAATGAAGAAACTCCAGCATAGCTCGATAGTGGCATAAAATAGCAAAACAGAGGAAACAGGTAGAGCAGACCCAATCCTCCAAAAAGCCCAGATAGACAGAAAATCAAAACAAAACATGTCTAACCTCATGCAAACATTTCCAAGATTGAATCTTAAGCAAAATAACATTTCTGATGTTTAAAACTATGGTGGAATTGCTATGAAATTTAGCATGAAGTGTGTCCCATTCCTCTCATTCCAAATGAAGTAAATAGCACAACAGGAGAGAAGAAAGTAAAGCCTCATATGTTAGTTATCAGTCAAAGACAAAGACAAGGTAGAAAAAAAATCCAGATGATGGCATATATTGGGTCTAAGCAAGAATGAGTCCATATTAGACAAAAAGGCAAAAAGGATATTGAATGAGAAGTTGCATTAAATACTCCATGATTATTCAACTGTGAAGCCAAGACATGTAGCATGTATCATAAGGCCTGATTAAGAAGGCAAGACTCATATCATAATGTAGTTCATTTGTCATAGATCAAACAAATTAAAATATCATTGGACAGCATGATCTGTAGGTTTCATCTTTTAAATAACAAGGCCATATATAGTATCCATAGGTTACATTTTATGAGAAATCAGTAAATTTGTAATTTAAAATGATGTGACAAATAGTTCACTTCTAGAAAGAGAACTAACTTGAAAAAATGCGAACAATGGATGAAATTGCACAAAAGCGAACAAATGTTAATGAGGTTCCCTAAAACTGTTTTCTCAAAATCCATGTTTGATCCCATAAGACCAGAAATATACTCTTCCATTTCATACAACATTGGCTCACGGATCTGCCGAGGAAAATACTTGCCGAAATGAATAAAGAACAACAAAAATAATATAACCACATGATTCATAATAAGAGGAGCAATAAACCAAAAAAAAAACAACCCACCCATCTCAACAACATAAGCTCGTGATGAATGTCACACACCATTCGCCGAATATTCCCGCCCATTCATTGAAAAATTCATTGAAATAAACAAAAATAAACTCACTACAAACAAAAAGCACAGAAATTCATCCAAAATATTATATTTGAACTTTTAAGTCATCGATATGTCAAAAAGAGAAGAGTATTCAACATTCATATTTGGTAATCTAGCAACATCCTAAAAAAGTAGACTTTCATACCAAGATTCTTTTCAAATCAATTTATCACAAACATGAGTTATCTTCAAAACACCATTCTCTTTCTCCCATAACATCATCTTTCAGAAGAGATTTCATTGCCTCCCTATCAATTATAAGAAGATTGAAAAATATTAGTATTCAAATAACAAACATTAAAAATAAAATGTGAAATTTTACATACCATTTGTGAGCTTCCTTGAGGTGGATGCTGCATTCGAAATTGTTACATAAATTCTCTCATTTCAATACGTAATGAGTTCACCTCCTCTCTTAGATTTACTATTTCACTTAAATTGCTTCCACCGCTACTCCTACCCTCGTTCGTGCTATGAGGAAAATATCATGTAGGAGTGACACCAAACCCTTGGGTTCTGACTCTGCCTGGGTGTTCAGGCCCCATAACAATATTGAACACCCTTTCGTTAGCCTCCACATTCCCATCCTCTGGTGTTAGCCCATCCTCAGCCAAAAGCTCGTAAGCTTGTATCTATGTTATAATAAATTTATTTAACTTTTGTTTTAAAGAAACAAAAAATAGTAACAAATTAAGTATAAAAATTTTGTAGATAGAGTGAAATTACCCATCTCTGTTTAGCATCTTCAGATAACCAGGTGCCATCTTTGTGTAGTCTGTTAATTCTCCATAATAGTAATCTATCCTTGATAGCCTATAACAAAAAATTTGATTGTTAAGTAATTAGTTAATAAATGTGAATATAAAATTTATATAAATCTAAATATATACCATCTCTTGTTGCCTTCGAACAGAACTCACACGCCCCATAGTGTGAGGACAAGTCTGTTTCTTTGCATTTGCAGCATTTATGGCGTCCCTCTCCTGTTACATATGAATCAAATTTCATGCTAATTTGTAAAAAATATATAATTAAATATAATGATGGTACTAACCTTGTCTTTTGGTTGTGACCACTAGGTGACTAGCTGACACCACTATGCTGCATCAATGCCAGATGGAATAGACTCCATAATTTTCTCGATAGGTTGGCTATCTCAGTGCTCATCTTTTAAATTAGTCTTATGATTACGCCACTTAACTCCAAGGGATTGAAGAATCCAGTAACGTATATGTCCAGAAAATGTAAACTTTGACTGCAATATAAAGAAATATTTTATTACTCATAACATAAATGTTAATATTGAAATTTATATAATATTTTGCTTACCTCCACTTCAGCTAACATTTTTTTCTTAAAGGGCTCCATACCCTTAGTTCTCCAATCTGGGAAGGATATAGGTGCCACTACATGATCTCTATCAATGACACCTAGATATGATTCTAATAGAACATACTCTGGAAAGATTTTGTGTTGGGGCAGCTACAATTATTTGTAAAAGTTTTTATTAAATTATTAGAAAAAATAGATTTTCTTTTAGAAAAATTTAGATAACTTTATTGCGGCTATTACATTTTATTAAATTATTTCAAAAGATGCATTGTGGTTTAAGCCGAAATTATAATCATTTCTTCTAAAAGATCATAATCTGCAGGCTTAAATTGATAAATACCATTAATGACCAATAGAGTTTCATGTTGATATAAGAAAATCATAATCTATTCACAGTAGAGATAATTAAAATATATGTGTTTATAAATATGGACTCAACTAAAATTTGAATCCAATTGAAATAAATAGTTTAGACTGGTGCAATCAATCCAGGCTCAATATCACCCCACTTAAATAAATGATGAATATCTATTCACAATAGAGAAGAAATTTCAAGAAATATAAAATCTTTTGATTGAGAATCTATCTTTGGCGAGTAAACAAGAATATAAACATAGAACAAATAAAGAATAAATGTGAATTGAGAGGTTAGATAGGCATATAAGAAAAAAATTTGGATTCTTTCTAGAACTGTCAATCAAAGAGAAATTTCTACAGCATTTTACATACATACCACACAAATCTTATATATTTATGTATCTAACACCTAACTTTTTAAAGTCACATCAAAAACACTAAAACATTATACAAATAACTAAAAAAATTTAGATGAAAAATGCATAAGAATTATGTGAAGTGCAACTAAAACCCCTTTCTTTTTTATGTCTTATCTCACCAATCATTTTTACTCTTCACAAAACATCTAATAAGATTATTAATATCAAGGAAAGCCATTAGCAACTATATTCAACCAAACAAAAGAAAACCAAGACCATCCAAATCAAACCTCACACGATTTGCATAATGAAAAGCACAAGCAGTTTATGGTGATCATCACCACTGACATCTACAACATGACAGGAGTAGATCAGTGCTATAGTGCCAACTCATAGAAGGAAGAAATAGTGCCAAAACCCTTGCTAACTTGAATCTAATAAATGGTATGCTACCACTTAACTTTGTGCTAAAATAAGGAATCACAAAGAAACCGATTTAGGAATATAATGAGTACTGAAAGCTTTTACTCAGTTCCCTCTGGATATTTGCCTCTATCGGAACCAGAAACGGGATGCACATACTACTATTTTAAACCTTTATTAACAGAGAAAAGAGAACAAAATAAAACAGATACATACAAGAGAAATGTATGAGGCCGCTTGGAGGAATCCAAATAACTGAAGCTCAAACAAGATCAGATTGATTAGAGTCCGCTCAAAAGGTCTCGATCGTATCAATGTATGTTGAACATTTTCGAATTTTAGGGATTACTTTAACGAAACAAGAAGAAGAATGAGAAAAAGAGGGAGAAGAAGATGAAGAAGAAAAATGAGAAGAAGAAGAAGAGGAAGAAGGGGAAGAGACTCACACTGAAGAATAGCGAGCAAGATGTGAGCGGACGGGTGTTTTCGACAGTAATGACCGGCTGTGTGCTCCTCCGATAGTGGATTACTATGCTCGGCAATGGATTGCTCCGCTTGAGAGTCACGGTGGCGGAAGACGGAGAGCCGAGCAGTTCGTGTGCATAAGATTGGGAAGAATTAGGGATTCTCGATCTGTCTAAGGCGGGGCTTTTCGTGGGGTTAAAATCGGTGCTATTTGCACCGATTAAAATCGGTGCTAATTGAGCCGATTAGAACTGATGCTAAAATAGACTTTTGGCAGTGGATTTAAACCGATACTAACATCTGTTGCAAAAAATCCAATTTTTTAGTAGTGAGTAGGAACGGTGAACAAAAATTTTACAATAATCTAAATCATTGAGAAAGCTTGATCAAGACATTCCTTTGGTTAAGGACAGTGACCGAATAATTTCCATTCAATTTCAGATTAAAGAAAAATTTTTGGATAGCGTCAATGGAAGGCCTTCGGCCCGGGAATTTGCCGACTAACGCGAATTCAAAAGGAGCAGCGAGTGCTTGGATTTCGGCCTCTGAAATCCACAACGCCGGCAGCCCACGGTGAGATGAAATTTTCAAATCAGGAAAAGAAGTCGAACTAGGCGATGCACCAAACAAAGCTTCTTTAAAGGATAAGGAAGAAGAAGACCCATTCAAGAACACAGGGTCACGCAGGCGGATAGACGCCATAAAACTGAAAGACTACTGAAAACTAAAAAGGAAAGAAGAGAGCTTCCCTGAAAAAGAGTCCGACGATGGAGGCCACCCAAGCAGAAGTGAACGGAGTCGGGAAGGGAAAAAACCCTAGCAGAGCAAACATCGCCTCAAACGAGTGACCAATAGATCTTTTTGGAATATATAGGATGTAAAATATGGCAATTCTCTTTCGCATGGCCAAGTTTCCTATAATGGAGCTTGAAATTGACATTAGGGTTTTAATTTTTTTTATTATAAGAAGATAAATTTTATAATAATAAAAAGATTTATTGTCATGGTCATCTAAATTAATTTTAACATAATTTTATTTGAACTATATATTATCATGCTCATCTATTTCAACTATTCTTTTATGGTATATTTTCATATCTAATTTAAATAAAAAATAATTAAAAATATTTTATAACAATCAATAAATATATAAAAAAGCTGCATCTTATTAATATAAAAATATATTTAAAATATATTAAAAGTAATAATAAGCATATTTTAAGCTACTTGATTTAAATTTAAATATTGTAATCTTCCTCTAGTGTAATTTGTTGGCTTTAATTATATAAATTTCTTATAAAAGAGAATTTGGAGATTTTAAAATAATTAAAAATTTTGATGAAATTTATAATGAAAAAAATAATAATGTGAAGATAAATGATTAAAATAGGGAAAATATATAAATAAGGAGAGAGATATAAGTGAAAAAAAGAAGAAATATTAATGTGACATAGTAAAACAAATTTTAAGATGGTCTAATAAAAATCAACAAAAAAAAATAGTGAACCTCACAATGAGTGAGAGAGATAAAGTGGAAAATAAATAAATAAAAAGTTTAAAATAGTATCACCCTCATGAAGAGAGAGAGAGAGAGAGCGAGAGAGGAGAGGGCTATAACTAGGAGCAAGTGGAGAAGGTTGCGGTAAAAAAATGGCAGATAAAGATAGAGAGTAGCGAGAAGATCAGAGGTAGAAGAGAGATAGAAAGAGATGGATTGGGAGTCAAGAAGAAGCAGGGGCACCTATGTGCTATGGGAAAAAGCAAGAAAAAAAAATTGCCAAAATTTTTTTTTGGCCCGCCCCCCGATGGATTGTGAGTCAAGAAGAAGCGGGGGCACCTACGGGCTATGGGAAAAAGCGAGAAAAAAAATTTGCCAAATTTTTTTATTTCTAATTTTTCTATCCTCTTGCATCTTAAATAAGAAAATCCAGTTATGTCTTCTGAAATATTTCAAAGCAACAAGGCCATAACTCAAGTCGGCCATACTAGATTCTCTATTATATAATCTTGTTTTGGTCTAATTCACTACCTTAAACTCCTTGGAAAAATTACATGATCTCCAAGTCATATATATAAGCATCCTTGAAACCTTTTCCTAGTATTTAGCTTACTCTAAGTTTAAATTCAGATTAACAATCCCTAAAATTTTTAGCACACCCTACATAATCTTGGATTCAAGGAGTATCCCATGCTTGGCCAATCAATTTCGCACTACAAAAAAATGGCATATTATCGGTGGACAAAATCCACCGGTAATTATGGAAATCCTACGTTTTCGGTGGATCTCCGACGGAAATTCATTCGACGATAATTCGTACGTTGGAAAGACTTTTCCGGCGAAATATTTCTATCAGAAACATTTCTAGTGAACTTTTCGGCGCAATTCTAGCGAAAAAAATGAAGGACGCGAGTCGTTTTCTTTGAACGAATTCCGGCGATATATCCACCGGTGTTTCTAGCTGATTTGTTACGCCGAAAATTCCGGTGGATAATCCGTCGCCCAGACCGCCGGATTATATCGACGGATGCAACCGGCGGATTATCCGCCAGAAATTTCGGTGTAACAAATCCGCTTGAAATTCCTAAACATTTCGTCATATCGTAGTTTCCGACGGATTATCCGCCGGAAACCTGTAGCATAAACAAAAAAAAAATTGCCTTCTCTTAGGAAACTGATTTATACAATATAACCTGCAAACAAAAATTCCAAAACTATATCCATTCAAACAGAAACCTCTAATAAAAAACATCAGCAAATATTGAACATAAACATTACAAGTCTCACCACATCTTGTACACATCAACTCCCTCTCAAGTCTCACCACATCAACTCCCTCTCTAGACTCACACATTGCATGCAAATAAATATGTTATGTTTCTCTTTTATAGAATTTTCTCCAACGCATTCCTCTACTTTAACCATCCAATTTGAATTCTACTAATAATATACACATCAACTCCCTCTCTAGACTCATCAATAAGAAGAATATCATCAGCAAAATGCATACACCATGGCACAAGCTCTTGCTAATGTCTACCGAAAAAATTCATGATAAAAGGAAAGACTTACGGTGGATGTTTGGCAAATGAGGTGGCGAACGTCGGTGATTGAGGCTGCAAACGTCGGCAGCAAACGTTGGGCGATGGACCCGTCTTGACAGTGGCAACGTTCGGCTGAGGTGACTGATGCGAGCGGAGGATACCGAAACGAGGAAGGAAGAAAATGATAAGGAAGACGAGGTCAGCAGGGAAATAGGGCCTTCGCTGTCGGATACTGTCGAAAAATTTGCTGGAACATGTTTGTCTAGTTTAAGTAGTCCGGCAAAATATCCGTCAGATAGTCCGTCGGTAATTACCGGCGGATAATACGCCGGAATAAACTGACGATCTTATCAATAATGACGAAAATGTCGGCGGATAATCCGCCGGTAAAATTTCGGCGGACTTTCAGCCGGAAACGTCATTGTTGAATTACCGGCGAATTATCTACCGGTGTGTGCGCCGCTTTTACTTGTGTATTTATTTTCGCCGAAAGATCCAGCAGTAATAGAATATTTTCCTATAGTGTAACCCCCACTTCTACACCTTATCAATTTCACCTCTAAGATTTCTAAGACACAAAAGTCTCTTTCTACAACAATCTTAGCCCCACATCACTAACTCTTCAAAATAATTCATATTGATACGCTTTGATTCTCAAATGAGTGTTGGAAAAGTGTGTTGAGGGGTAAGAAGACGTTAAAGGTATGTGGACTGTGAAGGAGAAGATGTGTTCATATCCCAATGTTCTAATTCTCATATAGGTGTGCCCATGTAACCTCAATATAGCCCTAATTGTATGCTTATGCAGGTGTAACTCTTATAATCTCAAACGACTAGAGAGTAGAGATTGAAACCAACTTAAAGCACGTAACAATATATTGAAAATAAAAATAAAGGAGTCAAAAGTCAACCTACTATAATAAAGAAATATATAATATATTACTACTAAACAAAGAACTAAATTATTTACACTGAAATAAATTTTAAATGGATAATATATGAGCTACCATGATAGATAATATCAAAAATTAGGTGTATTTACTCTCACATATGACCATTAAACTCTCTGCTCTCTCCCTCTGGAAAGGATTTGATAATATCTGCAAAAGTTTACTATTGATCATATTCAATTGCAAGTCTCATTATATATTTTAGCACGTACATCTTACATTTATACAAGCATTGATGTAATATCTAGTTCTATTATTTGGCTATGTTTTACATTTAGCATTATAGTTGGATATTATCTAGTTTATGTATCATGTGATCGGATCCTATGCCATATTTGATTTAAGTTTCATTTAAGACAGCTTTTTAAATAATTGATTTCTAAAATAGTTTTTTAGTACAAAAAAATTTTTATACAATCCCACCGGGCTTAGCTAGGTTGGTGGGCGAGCATGGTTGGGAACCCCCCACCTATGTTTGAATCCCCTTTCATGCGGCGTGGGGAGAAAATAACTGTGAGTCCTGCACCTGTGGGGCTGGTTGCTGGTAAGCTCGTCAAGAGATTAGTTATGCCGTCATGCACCTCCTATGGAAGTGACAGCGGGTAGATACCCCCGTTCTAAAAAAAAATATATACAAAAAAGTTGCTTTTGAAATTAATAAGAAAGTAGTCTCAAACGAAACCTTAGTGTATACAAATATTAAAGTAATATATTTTTTTTTCATTGTTTATTTCCTCGGGTTAACTTTATTTAGGATATTGAGGTGAATATCTTCGGTGGTTGAGATTTTCTTAAGATTTGTTTTAACAATAAATCTTATTTTTTATTTTACGCACCTCATCTTGATCTGTTGGTTTGGAGCTTTGGCTATCAACCAAGATGTCTTGGGTTCAAGTCTTGCCTAATTGATGTGTGTGTGAGTTTGTCTTAATTGGCCTAAATGTCTCCTATAAAAACAAATATTATTTTGTTGTATGGAAAATCCTTTAAAATATGAAAGAAAACCTGTATATATATATATAGTTTTTTGAAGATTGATTTCTCAATAGTAACCAAGTAATTATGGACTAAAATTAATATTTGAAGAATTTCTTAGTCACTTATTGGTATAGTTTTTTTGCTCTTCTATTCTTTATTGGTATAATTTTTATTTATGTTGGGTATTTTTTCATTAGAGACGAATTTGCATTAGGATAACTACTATTACTATTGAGGTGGACAACTTAACTGTCAAAATAAAGGGACTTCGTAAGAACATAAAGGTTTTGTCTCACGGAAGAATCTAGCTAGTTTTGAAGAGAAATAAAATAAACCTGGTGATTATGATAGAACAATATTAATATCAAGAACAATATTGAGCAATCTTAGGCGCTAACGCCACATTTAATCTAAACGACTTAAAAGCTACGTGCTATTGAGAGTAAGCACAACACATTGAGATAGTGATCATATCACGATTTATGTACTCATATTTCAAGATGCAATTTAATTCTTTTGTATATCCCTATTTTTTAATGAAGTTTCACGTAACATAATAATGTTGACAAAAACTTTGAAATTCTTTATCAGCATTTTCTTATTGGTTATTATAGATTTAGGTTTCATTTGAGACAATTTTTTTATTACTTTCTAAAGTAATTTTCTAGTAGAGAAATTCTTAATTAAAAAAAATTTTGTGCTAAAAAATTATTTTAAAAAATAGTAAGAAAATCATCCAAAATAAAATCTTAATAGGCGTTCATGCACATGCATACGACAAAGCCTAGTATTTCATTTGGCTATAGAATCCTAATTCCTCTATAGCCAAGCCATGAGCATTCTTTCCTTTGTACATTTTAAGAGGACATTACACTATGAGAAGCTGCTTTTGTATCATGCTTCCATCATATGAGAAGTTTCCTTTAACTGTTTAGGTTTTGTCGTTTAGGACAGTTTCTTTGTTGCTTTTTAAAATGACTTTCTAGTACAAAAATTTTTTGAATTAAAAATTTTTGTACTAAAAAGTAATTTTATAAAGTAGCAAAGAAACTATCCCAAACGAAGCCTTAATGTATTTTCGGCTCGATCTATTGACCTGTAATTGTTGATTTAGGAGGGTAACGATACATTGTTTTTTTGTCTAACTATAAAATGGTGCTGTGGTTGCTCAGTTAGCTTTTATAGAAGTGCTTGACCCAGTTTGTTTGATGTAAACTTGTTCCAGCTAGAAGCAAAACTCATTGATTGGGAAGCTTTTGGTGTTGCTGTTAAAAGATAAAACAATATCAGGTCACTCGATTGTCCTCAGTTGATTGAAATAAATTTGTGCTCTTACCAAATTTTCTAAATTTATTTCTCCATCGCATGTCCTCTATATTCTATTTTTATTTTATTTTATTTGCAATTTGCAAGATTATTTTTGACCTGTAACTGTCGACCGGCTCCCACGATCCCACTACCCCACTACTCACGTAACCACCCACACACATGACACAAGACCCCAACTCGGCAGAAACCAGAGGCCAAGCATTCAAACCCCGGGATTTCAAAGCTAACCCGAGACGCACGAAGACCTGAACTCGCCATTGATCATATGCTCCGCTACACATGAACAAGCCTCCAATCCCGAACTCGCCAAAGCCCTTCGAATCCGCCTCCGGCTGCTGCATACGCTGACTCGACTCATCCCTAACCTCCTGCGACTCCGACTCTGAACCAAAGCCGAAGCCCGACCTCCTCCGTGCCAACTTCCTTCCAACCACCTGCAAACCAGACTACCGCCGACACTCCAGCGCCCAACGCCAACCTAGCCACCATAGGCTCCTGCTTCCACCTGCTCCGGCCTGACCAGTCGAACTCAACCCACCGCCAGCCTGCCACTTTGCTGTTGATCGTCTCCGACCTAGTCGCCCGACTCCATCCGTATATATATATATATATATATATATATATATATATATATATATATATATATATATATATATATAGTTTTTCTTAAGATAAAACTCACTAACGGGCCTACACATTAATATAACAAAAAATTACAAGATCCTTAAAGAGACCTCGAGCTCACTACTGCTTGACGGAGCTACAAACAAAAAAATCAAAGAAAATTCCTATGAGTCGGTGGTCCCTACTATGCATAATTACAAAATCACTTAGTAACAAGTTATGGTGGCCATAAGGCATACTCCAAAAAATGAAGGACCAAATAAAACTATTCAGCTCAGCCTTCTCATCGAAAAAGATAGCTTGAACCCAAAACGAAGAACCACTAGGAACGTGCACCATAAGAATGCAGATTGTAGTAGACTGCCTCTTAGGAATCAAACGAACAAAAACACCTACAAAAACACACAACAAAACCAAAAAAAGGAGTAGAGGTGCATACCTCATACCAGAGATACGTAGACCAACAAACATTAATAGGGTTACACCCAGCAAGGTTGCAGAACCAAAACGCTTGCACATATTACCGAAAGAGAAGACACAGACATTGTCCAAATTACTAAAAAAGCTAAGACAATGGCAATACCAAATAATATTATACCTGGTAGTAAAAAAAAGTAGTGAAAAAACTCCACCAATACCAAAGAAAGGATTTGAAATACCTCAAAATAACGCAAAAATAGAAAAATAGAAAAATAGAAAGATGCAAATGGGCTGCATAAGATAATCCCAATAGTGATGCATCCAACCAAAGAAACAATCAACCAAAGAAAACACCAAAGTAACACCAAGTCACCAGTCCACAAACCAGAAACGATGGGGCACAGGGAGGCAACCGACCGACCAGCAGCAAATACAGAGCACTAACTAGCTCTTAAATAAAGTAATCCAGTGCCATCCAACAATGTTAAACCCATCACATTACTAGGCAAAATAGAATCATTAAACTCAAAAATGCTGGTGAGATTACATCCAAATACAGCAAGCCCATCAGCACACTTGTTCCCCTCATGCAAAATATGAGTAATTTTAAAGTTAACAACAGATAGACTTTGCTTAATTTTCCTAATCAAATATAAGTTTTTGGCATTATGTAATTGAGAGCTGTTGACATAATGAATAAGAAGCATAGCATCAACTTCAATCCAAATATTATGGAAACCTAAGTTAATACAAAGGTTAATACCATAATTAAGGCCAAAAAGCTAAGCCATAATAGCAGACGAAACTAGAACACGGTAACATAAGCCCTCACCACCTTACCAAGATGATTTCTAGTAATTCCCCCACACCCAACCACATTCCCATCAAACAAACCATCCGTTTTGAGCTTAATCCACCCTTATAAAGGTTTCCTCCAAGTAATAACTCTCTCCTTTATAATAGAAGAGGAGAGATTGAGATGAATACCAAAATGCATAGCCACATAACTAAAATCTTTGAAACAATCAAGCTTAAACAAATTGACAGCATAAAGATACATGATTTGCCTTCAACATTGACAATGAAATGCTTTGCATCCATATTAATCCCCTCATGTTTGGAATCATTCCTACATTTCCAAAGATACCAAATAATAATTATGGTAATAACATTTCCAATATGACCTTTGATAGGCACAAACCAAACTTGCAAAACATCAAAAATGTTGTTATAAGAATAACAAAACATCTTATTAAAAAGATCATTAAAGTAAAGCCAGACTTTCATAGCAACAGGGCCATTAATCAAAACATGACTCTAGGTCTTAACATGATAACAGAAGTCACATTTAAAAATAATGTAAAACCCTCTTTTAATTAAATTACTATCAATAGGAATAAGATTACAAAGAACCCGCCAAGTTAAAATAGAATATGAAGTAGAGATAGTTCTATGCCAAATAATAGAATAAACAGAAACAGTAGGATTTTCTTCTCTAATTAAGTTCCAAGCCTCTTTAAAATTAAATTTACCATCATTAGCCTTGATAAATAGAATACAATCCTCTTTATCAAGCTGCAAAGGAATTTTCACAATACTGTTAACTAAAATATTAGGAACAACATCTTTAAGCATATCCATGTCCCATTTACCATTCCTAATAAAATTATTGACTAAGGTAGAAGATATGGAACGGGTGTTGAGAAAATTATCAATAGAGTAATTACCCATCCATTGATCTTGCTAAAAGAAAACTTCACCCGCACCAATACCCCATCGAATATAATTCTCCACCTCCCATTTAATACTACAAAGTATTTTCCAGAAAGAAGAATCCCCCTTTTTGGGCATACAGGTTAAAGGATGATTGTTGCCACAATATTTACTAAGAAAAAGCTTAGCCCATAGGCTCTTTTGAGATCTAAAAGAAAATCAAAATTTATAAGAAAAGGTTTTAGCCATGTCAATCAAACTTTTACACCCTAAGTAACCTTCATTGATAACACCACAACACTTCTGCCAAGAAGCCCAAAGAATAGTAGATTTATCATTCTTAGCTCCCCAGAAAAATTTATTAATCAATTTCTCAATTCTATTATAGATATTAGTAGTGGGATTTAAAGAATGAAGCAAATAAATAGGAAGAGCGGAAAGAACATTTTTAATTAAAATAAGTCTACCACCATAAGAAAGAAAATTGAAAGCCCAAGTAGTGAGTTTTTTTTGCATAGACATAATCAGTTCATCAAATAAATGGGACTTTTTTTCCTTTGAAATAGGGGTGCCTAAATAAGTAATAGGTAATGTCTTGTGTGATAAACCAACCCTATCATGGATCCTAGAAATTCATTGCATAGAAATAGAATTAGCAGTAATGAAACCACTTTTAGACTTATTAATCTGCAAACCACAAAGCTTTTGAAATTAAGTAAGGAACTTAAAAAAGATATTAAGCATTATAATAGAACCATTATTAAAGATAATAACATCATCAACAAAGCTCAAATGGGAAACAAGGAGGCCCCCTGAAATACAAATTGAAGGTTCGGGTGCTTAACATAGAGATTCTCCTGCCCTCTAGAAAAATATTCCATAGCAATAATAAAGAGAGTAGGAGAGAGAGGATCCCTCTGCCTAATACCATGTGAATATTTAAAGAAATCATGACTATTCCCATTAATAATAATAGAAAAGTAACATTTATTAATACTATTCCTTACCAAGTTTATGAAAGCCTCATTGAAACCAAACTGAGCAAGAATAGTATAAAGAAAATTTCAATTCAAATTGTCATAAACTTTGGTGATATCAATCTTAATAACTATGTTCCCCCCAGTAATAAACTTGTTAATATCATGAATCAATTCTTGAGCAAGAAGAACATTATAAAAAATAGAGCAGCTTTTAACAAAACTAATTTGACCAAGAGAAATGATTTTAGGAAGAATTAAAGCCAATCTGCCCATAATGATTTTAGATATCAACTCATTAAGAAAAGAACAAAGGCTGATAGGCATGAAATCATCCAAATAATTAATAGATTCTCTCTTGGGCACTAAAACATAGTAGTGACAGTAAAAATTTAGGATAGGGGTTACCCCTCAAAAAATCCAAAACAACGACAGCCAAATCCTTTTTAAGAATATGCCAAGACTTTTGGAAGAATTTAGTGTTAAAACCCTCAAGCCCAACCACAGAATCTGAATTCATATTCTTAATATTATTCCAAATTTCCTCTTCTGAAGGTTCAGTAATTACCATGCAGTTATCGATATCCTCAATTAAATGAGGAAAGAGAGATTGATTAAAAACCAAATCAAGAGTAAAACCATTGTTGAAAATGCTCTGAAAATAATAATACCAAAATCATAAATCATATTAGGCTCATCTAAAATAGTACCACAAGGTTGAGAGATTTTGTGAATGTAGTTGAAAACTTTTTTTGTGATTGGTAATGTGGTGAAAGAATTTAGTGTTTCTGTCCCCCTCAACCAAAAATTTAGAAGTAGCCTTTTGTAGACATCTCCTTTTGGCTTCATTAATATTGTAGAGATTCTCAGTAGAGGCATCCAACATATAAATGTTATCTAAAGAGTTAACCTTTCCTTCAACATCTAGATGTTAGAGAAAATATTTTTGAAAATAACCTTATTCCAGCACTTAAGTTTTTGCTTAAGTCTTTTAAGCTTCAGCAATAGTCTACATGCTAGTAATACTATCATTAGGATATAAAAGAGCATACCAATTACTTTCTAATACATGAAAAAAACCTCATCAATAAGCCACATATTCTGAAACATAAAGTTGGACTTAATTTGATTGTTAACTAAATTAATATTCAACAGTAAAGGAGAATGATCAGATAAAGTCCTAGTGAGATATTCAGTATGATATATATTGAAAGGGATCAATAATATTACCAAATATCAATGGATACACAACAAATTGGAAGGCAATTAGTATTTAATTTGTCTCATATGAATTTATCAAGAATTAATTTATGGAGACTCTTAATTATTTCCTGATTTAACTATTCTAATGGCTACATGTGAATATTGAATGGTAAAGATCAGGCTATTAAATCATGGGACATTAGACAGATGTCTTCTTGACCTAAATGCCCAAAGCATTGGACATCTAATTAGGATTATAAACGGTTGGATTACCCATCTGAGCTATCCATATGATTGGTCAGTGGCAATAATATCAAAGTCATTCAATTTTATACACTATAACTCACTTATATTTTTTACCATCACATGGTGTAGTATCCACATTCAAATAGAATTTAGAGTTACCAAATATGGAATCATTTAGAAAGTCTTCTTACCTCATTTTAGGAATCAATATGAAGTCCATCTAACCACAAATAATGTTGATGTGAAAATTATTGACCAAATAATATTAGTAGTTGGTAAAGAACACATGTCACTTGGAATAAATATTAACAATGGTTTAGTATGAATGGTTCAGATTTGAGGGTAACTTGATATGGTAATTATGCATCAACTATGTGGCCTACTATTCATCAGAATGTGAAAAGTTGTGATCTTGTAATGGGAAATTTTTATCCTTTTAATGATTTTTATGGATTGCCCTACCCATTCCCACAAAGCTATAGTAGTTTATCTCCTTTGTTGCAGATAATCACCACAACAATCTATAACCTCATCTATTTTGAATACCTACTGAGATGGTTGGAATAATAAGCGGCCTAGTACGCTATAAGCACGATTAATAGCATGAAGAATGAGTCTTTTTGGGTTGAATAACCTTTATGTTGGAAGGGTTGAATATATCTTTCATATTCCAAGTTCAGGAAACATATAAAATAGAACATTTGACATTTAATTGTCGTTTGATGTCTTGCAACAAAGAACTTCTCTAGGTTCCCTTATTAAAGTTCTTTGGGAAATCCTTTGCTATGTGGAGATAGGCTCAAATCTTCTTTCTATAGATGGAAATGTATCAAGAATTAGCATCTCTCAGGGTCTTTGTAGAATCGAACAAGGCCCTCCAAATCTTTTAGTTCTTCAAATGGATCTAGCCATCCATGCATGTGAAGAGATCATAAGAATTACAGAAAATCTTAGTGAGCAAAGCATAATTGATTATGATGCTTCAAACACAGTATATAAATATGTTTAACAATAAAGAGAACTCATAATTTAATGATTTGAAGAATTAATAATTCTACTTATTCATTAAGATCTTATACTCAAAGAAATTATTAAATTGTCTAGGCCACACTCACTTACGGGCAACCACAAATGATTTGTAATGAATGTAATTTGTTGTGCTATTATACGAGCATTATTAACAAACTTGTAAGTTGCACACTACAATTCACCTGTAAATGAGATAGAGAATTCGTAGTGCCCACAATGATTATCCTATGGGTATGGATAAGAAGCTCGTATAAAATAAACCAGCCCGTCTAGGGATAGTAGCGGGGAACTTCTAATGCATGCTACAGTTCATTTGTGAGCAGGAGCGGGGAATTGGTTGTGCATACAATTAGCTTGTAAGCAATAATAGGAGATTCGTATTAATTGGTGTAACTCACAAGACAAAACACGATTTCCTAGTGCCTTTTGAATAAACATTACCTACATGCCACAGGATCCACAACATTTATACAAGCGGACAAAAGGCTATATCCTTATGATAATACTGAAAATACATTTGAAAATAAATCCCTCATGTGCTTCGACAAAGGCGCCAAATTTGCAAATGCTAATGTTCGAGAATGCTGCGCGGGTTAAATATTTTAAATCTTATCCTCATCCTTGAAAGAACTGGAGTTGACATGACTTGAATTATAGGATACCTCCTAAATTGTAATAAAATACATATATTTTTTAAATGACAATCATGTAACCCCGATGATGGCTGTGTTGGCAGGAATCTCAATCGGATGGGTTAAATCTTAAAAATAAAAAAAAATATGAATTCTTGAGATAAAATCTATCACATAAATAATTTAAAACTAATCTCCTGTAACCATTTATCGGGGGTGACAAATTTGAAATTAATCTCATCTCATAAAGAGCAAATGTCATGTCAAGTGTATCACTATGATTCATTCTCAAATAATCTCTTGCTAGAAGCGATGTTGTACGTGCCCTCTGATCGGGTTATTTTGTCATAAAATGACACCATTATATTACGATCACGACTAAAGACCATATGTTCCCTAATGACGTCAAATCCTTGAGTAATGAATCATATGGTATATTCAATAGGTATAAAGCCTTATGTCAACTAAGGTGGATTCAAATCTATCTTCTTAGATAAACACCACACTAGGTTTATAAGGTATCCTTAGACGAAGTAACCCATAGCTATCGAAAAGGTGCCTTATGTCAAGTTGGGTCGACTACCTCCTCTGATTAAGTAGACTAGCCCGGAATGATGGAACCAGGATCTTGATTGGGATCGTCTTCATTCCCCCTCATCACTAATTTTAAGTATACGGTGATAAATTTTAAGTCATAAACTCTAAATTTCAATATCAAAGTCATATCCTAAAGTTATTGTTATTATATGGGTACTTAGTGCTTATCTTATGACTAGCCTTAATCAAAATTTCTCTCTCATTATCGAGAGGGATAATTAACAATAGGGGCTTACACCCATAAAAAACAAGAACTCAAATTATAAAGTCCTCCTGAAATGAGGGCAAAATCTCTAGGTATTGTTTTATCTAAAACCCAATCCGCCTTTTAAAAATTTTCCTTGGAACTTAAGCGTTAAACTTTCCTCGATGACCCAAACAGAGAAAGGGGCAGCAGAGAGGCCGATGTATAGAAATTTTTAAAGCCCACAAATTTTTTGCGACTCTGCTAGGGACTGTTTTCTCTTTTTATCTTCAACTAGTTATACATAAATTATAATAATAACAAAATTATTAAAATCCTAATAAATTCATTAAAGTTAGGGTTTGAAAATATGTAATCAAATATGACTTACTGCATATATTATTTTATTATATCTAGTTTCTGCACTTTGAAAGTATGGGTGATGTATCAACTTCTGATTACTAACCCTTTCCTTTCACTTGTATAGAATAAAACTATAGAATACTCCTTTTACCATCCAACTGGGATGTGGCACTAGCATTTAGCTAGCCAATATTGTTATTAATACCGGAGACTCTAAAGCCACCATTCGATTTGGTAGCTTAGAATTTTTGCAGCTATTGCAATAGCTGCTGCAGTACATATTCACGACAACTATTCAAGGCCATGTTACAAGGTTTAATTCTACTAAAACTTATGCACGACATGCTTATTCTGTGCAACAGTCACGAGCTGCTAGATTTGTTACTACTAAAGTAGTTCAACAAAATAGGACATCAGTCTTTGAGAGGCTCTCACATATTGAAGTTTTACCTGTAAAAACATTGATGTCAAGCAGAAGACTTTGCCGATCTTATCAAGCATCATGATGCTGTCAAGTGAGCCTTTCATACCGAGAAGGTATGATCATGAAACTTCTTCATCTAAAGGAAGATTATCCATAAGGCAGAGAATAAAACTGAATACTGAATTACGAGCCCAACAACCACTACCTGTGCATCCATCAACTCTCTTAGCCTTGGAACAAAAGACTAACATCCCCACCTAGAATAAGTTTATATATCTAAAATGGATGAAGAGGAATAATTTTACTAGTGAGTTTAAATAGTCATTTTGGGATCAGCAACCCCAAACCTCGGCTCCTCAGAGAAAGAAAGAGCATGAAACTTTGTTCGCCAGAATGCATAGAGTTTTGAAAGTTGCCAAAGAAAATGGCCTGATAAAAAAGAAATATCAAAGGATATTGACATTCAAGGCCAGGAGAATTCCATCGAGAGAGTTATCATCTATAACGATAACTCAAGAAAAATTAAAAGTAGCTCCACACGGTAAACATTGGAGCGTGAAACTTAGTCCTCGCATTCAGGAATCCGTTCATGAAAGATCCTGGTGGAAGGGTAAAGATATTTGGAGGTCGAGACCTTATGAAATAATATTACTGGAGAAGAAAGTTAGTATAAGCATGACATCCCAGAGATCCACCTCTGATAAGAATAATCAACAATGGGTACCTAAGGAAAATATTCCTATTACTGACACTTGCAATAGTTAACACCCTCGAGAATCTTCCAAGGAATCCTATTGCCAGTCAACTTCATCCCCTTAGAAGAAGGTCAATTTTAAATAATTAGATAGTATGTTATGTGTGGAATTCGATTATGTTGATCAATCTGGTTGTTCAGTTTCCTTGAACCTCAAGTTTCATCATGCTCACTAGGGGGTCTTGGGGGTTTACCCCATGCTAGTTCGGGTGCAAAGTCGTGGCGCTGCATACCCGAGCGCCCCAGTGTTGTGTTCCTGAGCGCTGCAACACTGAAAGACAGAGAGCAGAGCACCGCATTAGTCAAGATATGGCACCACATCGGGTCAAGATAGAAACTGAGCGCCACAGCACTGAGTGTTTGAGTGCTGCAGCATTGTCAAACAGAGACTAGGCATCGCAGCGCTGCGAGACGAACTAAGTAGTTATTTTTCTCGCTTTTCTCAAGGGTTGCATCCCTTGGGGGTTATAGCTTATTTTCTCTTGTATTTTTTGAGTATGTAGACATTGAGAACAATGCATGTGAGAAGAGAAGCAAAGTGAGAGTGAGAGAGAAGAGAAATCAGTACTTATTTCTCCTAATTTTCATTATGAATTTCTTGGTGTGGTGTTGCTTCATGATTTTTTTCCCTATTTTAAGTTTTTCCACGTTAAATCTTAGTGTCCTTTACTTTTCCGCAACTTTTACTTTATTGCTTGTTTCGTCATTGTGTTGTTTAGTCCTCCTCATCTTCCCCAACATAGTAAATTTGTAATATAGATACTAGTTGGTTAAATTGATTGTAATACCATTATATTATATTTTTTTACAATTATAAACTTTAACTAATAATTTGTGATTTTTTAAAATATTAATTATTAGTGTATGTTTAGTTTAAAAAATAAATTTTAAAATTTATTATAATTCAAATTAACTTGGAGCTGAACATGAGCCTTACAAGCTCATTAGCATTAGAACGAATCAAGCACAAATGTGATGTTTACTAATAATATCAAATACAAGCTGAATACAAATAAAGTAAAATTCGAAAGAGCCAAACACAAATACATCATATACATGTGTCATACTCTCTCTCAAACTAATTGTATATATATATATATATATATATATATATATATATATATATATATATATATATATATATATATGGGGCAAAACAGTAAGAACATAATCAATACACAAGCAATGATGTTGGAATTAAACACTTGTGTTATTTAGGTTTTATTTGGGATAACTTTCTTACTGCTTTCAAAAGTAGTTTTTAAGTACAAAATTTTTTTGAAAACTGCTTTAAAAACAGTAAGAAAGTCGTCTCAAATAAAGTTCAATAACGTTGGAATTAAACACTTGCGTTATTTAGGTTTTATTTGAGACAACTTTCTTACTGCTTTCTAAAACAGTTTTTTAGTATAAAAATTTCATAAATTAAAAATTTTTGTACTAACAAACTATTTTAAAAAATAATAAGAAAGTTGTCCCAAATGAAATCTTAAGAACCACACACACTACTCATTTGTGCACATAATCATTAATAATCATTTTATTAATTATATGATAATTTTTTTTAATTAAGTGGTGCTCTGCTTTTTTCTTTAGTGACAAATAACTCTAATAGAATTTTTAAGAAAAAAATGAAAGGATTAATCAAAATTATCTGATATTTTCCACACTAAAAACTCTGATGAAGTACACATTATCTTTTATTTATTTAAAGGATACAAAAGTCATTAAATCTAACATAATCTATCAAATAAGTTAAAAATTGGTTCTAGCAATGCACACTACGCTATCTTCTTGCTATGCCCTTAGCTAAAAACAGTGAGAGAGCCAAAGAACACTTTTTTCAGTGGAAATAGACAATTCAAAGAAGGATAAGAAGCAAGTGACATAAAAAGATCTCGAAAGCATAAGAGATTGTATATTCTTTCCCAAAAGCCCAACTAATATGATAGCTAATTTTGTCAAAATTTCTCGTCTGGTTGTTTGATGGATGCTTAAACAAAATGAATCAGTAATCATGATATTTTTTAAATTCATATAAAAACAAAGAGTAATTCTGCATTCAAAGTGAGACACGAGCCGTAGTTTTTAATATACTAATTGGTCATTTGAGATCATTTTTTTGTTTTTATTTTTGAAAAATATATTTGATTTGTATTTTTAAGCAATTTTTATTTTTCTGATTTTGGAAAATAAATCAAATTATTTTGAAAAAAACATAAAATCTTTTTTAGGTGTTTTTATTTTCTTAAATGAAAACTAAAGTGGACACTGTGTGCTGCCGCCAATTGCTATTGCCGTCTAAAGCCATCTCCAACCAAAAAACTCAATTTACACTCCAAAATGCAGTAATTCGTCTCCAGCCGAACTCCATTTTCTAACACAAAAAAAAGAATAATTGGTATATATTCTTTCTCATAATTTATTTAACCTAATTTTCGGATTTAAAAAAAATAGCGTGTGAACAGTGCGATGCCAATATTATTGTCGCACTGTTCACCCTCATGCAAATGGCCTTACTTTTGCTGATCAACTGAAGCAAACGACGGACGCCAAATGAGTGTTAGGCGTTCGGCTGGAGATGATCTAATTATGTATTATTCAATACAAATACAAATAATACTTATTTAGAATACTAAATTTATTTTTACAACCTATCGATGTGGCTCACATTCCCCTTCTTTAAACAAATTAAAACCCAAATTTGTATCAACAAATCAAAAAAAGGGTGAAAACTGATTTCAAATAAACTCCTTAATGATTTTGAAATGCTTGATTTGTAAATACTTTTATATTGAAAGTGAAAAATAAGAATTAAATCTCTTCATGTATTAATATAATTAATTATTATCTATTAGTGATAAAACTGATGTCCCAATATTTAAAATAGAATATTAGGCTTAATTACTTGAGTCCCAATATTTTCACTCTCCTAACAGATGTCCTTACACATCAAGGCATCTAGATAGCTATCTTTTTCCAAACAAAGTTGGATGAAAACCTTACGCTAATCTAATTCCTGACCAACCAAACTCTTGGGGAAGTAAAAATTCATTAAAAAAAATATTTTAAAGCCTGTTCATGTTGGTTCCCAGAGACTTGTTAACAGTAGAAAGGAAGGTGCGCTACAGTTAGAAATTTTCTTTCTGAGTAACCACTTAAGTACCATTGTTAATGAAGACAACGCAAGAGTATTCACTGATGGGCACACCCGTGGCATGCACGCCCATGGACAAAATACTATAGCTGCTTGTTTTTCTAATTCAATGATGGCTACTTAGAACCGCTGTCTTGGAAAGTAGCAAAGGGTTTTATTTTTGTCTTAGGTCATCTCCGACTGAACGTTAAACCAGTATTTGTTGTCCGCGAGCTGCTCCACCCGAATGCGAAAAGCTACGTCATTTTCGGAAAGATTGGCATCGCAGTACTATTTACAAACGCAATTTTTTTTTTAAATCACCATTTTTTGAAAAATCATAAAATTAGGTTAATATATATTTATTTCAGAATATAGGTTCTTCATTATTAAGATGAAATCTAGCTCCCAACATATTATTTTTTAACTGTATGTTCTTCATTATTAGATTTATTTTTCTTTAAAAAAATATTAGTAAGTCTAATTCGAAGAACTGATCAATATAAGGGTATGATTAAAAATAAATATAAAAAATATGAAAAAGAATATACACATAATATTCTTTTTTGGTGTTATGAAATGGAGTTCTGTTGGAGATGATTCACTGTATTTTGGAGTGTTACTATATTTTGGAGTGGAAAATGAGTTTTTCGGTCAGAGATGCCCTTAGTGTTATATAATTAAGGGGCTACAGTGGACGCTAAGTTAATTTTTCTTGAAGGTACACGCATTATTTTAAAACCAGGCTTAAAATTTGCTTAGTCAAAGTAGTTATGGGATTCAAACAGAAAATGAATTGATTCAATATATATTTATTTGATTGTTGCAGGCTAGAATATTCGTGACGGTAAAGTAGGAAAAACTATGTGCCTTAGCGTTATACGAGTATCCAGCTCACAAACAGAAATAGTAAAAATACTATAACTTTTTTACGTGGAAAACCCTGAAGGGAAAAACCACAGGGCTACGCCCAGTTGAAATGAGCTCACTAGTGTTTGAATAGATTACAAATGAATGGTTTGTTGAGACTGAGGATGATCAGATTACAACAGTCAACTGTTAGGTTGAAATTTTGCCACGAATAGAGATTGGACTGAAATCTAATAGCATTCACTAGACAGGTGAAAATCCAGAGTCAGTTGATGGCCGGAGGAAGTTCAGCGATAGTTGGTCTTCAAGAGAAAGTCTGGCGATAGCTGGTGGCTGGGCAGAAGTCTAGAGATAGTCTAGAGATGACCGGAGCCCGACAGAACTCCAGTAACAGTCTGTGGCTGAGCGGTGGTCGAGGAGGAAGAATCTGGAAGCAAGAGAACTCATATTTCTCTCTCTTCATTCTCTTCCTCACTTGAGTCTCTTTCAATAAAGAATGAGAGGTCTATTTATAATTTTTTGGGAGTGGCATGACCAAAAAATATGGAGAAGATCAAGGGCATGTTGGGAGTGTTTTGAATGGACGGTCGATATCGATTCCCTTGATTGTTGACTATTTATTGAGTATTGGAGTATCTTAATGACATCAGAATATGGAGATCTTGGGCTTGTTGGATTTGCTCATCGAGCTGCTCGATTCCACTATAAGCATGTCGTGTTTGAAAATCATTTGGTCGTCCATTTTATAGTTTAAACCATCCAAATGCGCTTCGGGTCTTCGATTTTGATCTGTTGGGCTCAGATTGGGTCGTATTTGGTGTCATTGGGTTTGTATTTTTGAGATGTTCAATTTAACTATAAGTTTACAAAAATTAGAGTTTGGATGGTCCCAAATTTAATTTTCAAAGCTTCTAACTCAAATTTGCCTCAAGATTTGTGCCCGATCAAGACTATTTTTAGTGATGTATCAATTGCCCCCTATTTTCAGATGTTGAAGCCTGAGAAGTCTGAAAATACGAGTCATAGATTTTGAGAAACTGCCGGCATGGTTTAGAACTTTAAAATGGCTTGATCATGTCCGTAGAATTCCCGAATAGCTCCAAAAGTGTCAAAATTAAGTCTGAAACGCCAAAAAATGATTCTGGGGACCAAAAAATTTCTAAATCGGCCTCTCCGGGCCAAAAATTGGGCCCAAAAATGGATTGGGCCAAACCGGCCGTCAGGCCACGCCGCTGTCCCCTTCGTCGCCGCCGAGCACCGGCATGCTCTCTGCCGCACTCCTGCCCGGCTGCCTGACCACTGCTCCCCGCCTTTTCTTGCTCCAGCGTGCCTTCACGCCGAAGTGCGCCTGTTCACGCTGCTCGATCTCCTGCATGGCATCCTTGTTCGGGGCTTCGTGCAGTTCTAACTGGCACCGTTTCGACGTCGAGTGCTTGTTGCACACCAAATATAGCCGACATACTACAGTTTATTATTATTATTATTATATATAAATATAAATCCTGAAATTTTAATTTATTATTAATATTTTTTTGAAAAATAATAAATTTTTTTAATTTTCAAAAAATTCTAAAAAAATTCTAAAATATTTTGAAAATTTTTAAAAATTAAAAAAAATTCTAGAAGCCTCTTTTCCCCTCATTTGCTCTTATAAATACCACATTGGGGCAGGCGAAAAAATGCACCTCTCATTCTTCTCTTCTCTTCCTCTAACATTCTTACATTTGAGGACTTCCACTATCTTGAATAGGTTGCATCCCTTATCAAGTATAAGTGCCCCTCTCTTGTGTAGAAGTTAGAGTTTTCAGCCTTTCTATCTCCTTTTCTCCCATATTTCTTTTTTACTTTAGAGGCTTTTCATTATTTTTGATAGGTAGCATCCCTTATTAAAATTTAATACCCCTCTTTAATTTAGAAGTTCAAATGGGTGACCATGCCTCCACTAAAATTCCCTTGGCTAAAGGAGATAAATAATTTGTTGCCCAGTTTAACAGTTTGAAGAAATCCCACAAGATGGCCAATACTAATGATGTGGTTTCCACCATAACTAGTAATTCTTTGATCATCTTTAGGAAGAAGTTTTATTTTCTAAATGATCTTATGATGAAGGTGCCTAAAAAGTCTGATTATGCATGTTCTCCTCTAAGATATCTAACTGTCTATGAGTTCAGCTTGCGAGCGGGGCTACGGTTTTCACCTCCCCTAGAGTTGGTTGATATTTCAGTGACATGTAGAGTGAGTATATCCCAGTTCTCCTATAGAGCCATGTCAGTCGTGGTGGGATTGATTGTCTTTTTGAGAGATTGTGGTGTAGTGTTGTCTCAAAAATGTCTCTCTCGGATGTGTCGATTCACTTGTGATACACAGGCCCTTATCACTTTCAAATTTAAATGGCTAGATATTTGTACCTGGGAACTATCAAAGAGTTGGGTTAGTGGATTTTTCTTTGTGCAAAATGATTAGAATCTTTTGGAGAAATAAGAAAAGCTAAAGGATTCATCCATTACCCTTCATGTTGGAGCAGAAGATATACTAAAGATGCTCAATATTTTTGATGTAGATACCCTTCACTATGAGGTACCCTATCTAGACAAGTATATGGAGGAAGAGTACTTGTTCAAGGTAGAATTATATACTCAAGCGGGAAGATCTTATGCGTTTATGTTGAAGAAATCAATAAAAATTCAAGAGGCTCCAACCCACACTTTAAAGGCTCCACCCTAACATAATAGGGAATGATGGCGATCCACAAGCATCATCCAAAAAGAAGAATGTGGAGGAGATTTTAACAGGTACTAACAAAGGTTACAGTTCCTCTCCATCCAAGTTACACATTCAAGAAGATATTTTGAAGCACCAGTGTGTTGGACATCGACGAGCTAATAACTTGGTGAGTATCCATTGCTTTTTGTTTTTTTTTTTTGCACTTTTTACAAGGATATGTCTCTTACAAATATCCTCTTATTATTTTAGTTGTTGTGACATATGAATATTAAAATTGAATTAACTTATGCCTTAAATGACTGGAATAATGAATTTGTGAAAGTCAAATATCTTCAAGGAGAGTAAAAGAAGAAGTATGATGGCAAGATCAGGGAGATGAAGGTGATGGAAGAGCAGTTAGCAGAATGTAGAGCAAAATTGGTTACTATAGCAACTTAAACTTCTTTACAGAATCAACAAATGGATCGTGTCCATATTAAATTGGTGGATGCATAGATAATGATCAATCAACATGCAAAAGATCAGCAGATCATTGAAGAGAAGATAGCATCCCTTAAGGATAAAAATAAAAAATTTTAGAGTCTTCTGTCTGAGAAAGAGGTTGCTTTATCAAAGGCCAAGTCCAAATCAGAATTATCATCTCCCAAAGTCATAGAAGAGTTTAAAAGGCCTGTAGCCTTGAAGATGATAATTTAGGATCATGTCCAGGAAGCTCTTGATCATATATATGATATGGAGGTGAAGGCCTTGGAGCATAAATGTATTGAAGAAGACTTCATCCGAGATTTTTTGAAAGGAGTTCATCTGGTGCAATGCAAGATTAGAGCTGAAATTGAGGGTTGACACCTAGCTAGGCTTCTGATGATTTTTCTTCAAATTTAGATAGTGTTGAGATTGAAAGTGAGTTGAAGAAGGTCTTTACCATTGAGGATGATGATGTTGAGGTTATGTAGTATTTCTTTATTAGTTATTGTATCACTTTGTCTTTCTTAGTGATCATGATATGTATCAAAAGTTAATGTTTTTATGTGATGTATGTAATTTTTTCTTTAATATAGCAAGGAGTTATTGATATTCTATTTTTATATGTATATGAGACTTATTTGATATTTATTTTTATAATTTAGAAGGTGAAAAATATTTTGATGAACTCACTCAACTTTGAGCAAATGTAATAGATATCCTCTTAGGAAGTTTGACATATTCTAGGTTGTTAGTCAAAGCACTACTTGATGATATTAACCTGTATAGAAGAGGTCAGATCAAACCCCCCTAGGATTGATCATCCAGCGATTGAGATATAATGGAGATTGTATATATCTCAAATCAAGGATTAAATTTCACTGTTAACTTTTGATTGTCGTTATGATCTTTTTGAAGATGAAGATAATATCAGAAAGGAGAAAATAATATATCACTATATTATATAAGAGAATATAACATTTTTCTAGCACAACTTAGAGATATAAGAGTTACATAATAGTGAACATATAAGAGGTATATAGATATGGGGGAATACATGACATTCAACTTGGAAGAAATACAAAACACAAGACAAAAGTACCATAATCTCCTATTAATAATACTTGTGAAGATTTTCAATATTCTAGGTTCGAGGAAGCATTTTTTCATTGGCATCCTTTAGTTTGAAGGTACTGGGCTTAACTATGGTTGCCATAAAATAAGGGCCTTCCCAATGGAGTGAGAATTTATTACATTGGGGGCCCTTTCATGCTACCTCAATGCTATGCAGAATTAAATCACCAATCATGATCCATCAAGGTTTAATCCTTCGATTATAGTAACAAGCAACTCTTTGGTGGTATTTAGTAACTCTAAGTAAGGCTACATCTCTTGCTTCCAGGAGAAGATCCAAGTTATTTTTTAGTTTCTTCTCATTATTATTAAAGTTAAAAGTTTAAACTCTATGGATTAGGACTCCAATATCAACCGGCATGATTGCTTCTGTTCCAAAGTAGAGGTTGTATAGGGTTACCATTGTTGGAGTTCTAGTAGTGATACGATAAGCCTAGATGATATTTAAGAGTTTTTCAACCTATTGCCCTCTAGCCTTTCCTAGGCATGTGTTCAACCCTTCAGAATTATTCGAATTGTAACCTTCGTCTGCTCATTTACCTGAGGATGGGCTATGGCTGTGCATTAGTTGAATATGAAAATCCTTACAAAATGATGTAAATATTTTTCTAGTAAACTGAGTCCCATTATTAATGATGATTCTTCCAGGAATGCCAAAACAATAAATTATATTCTTCCACAAAAATTGCTTGGCATTGGCTTCTATAATCTTTGCTAGAGGTTCTGCCTCCACCTATTTGGTGAAGTAATCTATAGCCAGGATAATGAATTTTCATGATCCGTTGGCTATAGGGAAAGGTCCCATTTTATTAATTCCCCATTAGGTGAAATGCTAGGGGCTCTAAAGTGATTCCAGCTCAATAGCGGGTGTATGGGTGAGGTTGTAATGCAATTGACAATCTTTAAACTTTTAAGTAAATTCAAGTGCATTCTATTTTATTGTGAGCCAATAGAACCCCTATCACATAATTTAGTAAGCTTATGCTCTACCTCCTAGATATTCTCCACATACTCATGAATGAACTTCTTGAAGTGCATAATCAACTTCTAAAGGTGAGAGACCCTTGAGGTATGATCCAGTGAATGCTCATTTGTAGAACTCGCCACCAATAATAGTAAAATTTGCTGCTTGTCTCTTAAGCTGTGTTGTAATTATTGGATCTTCTAACATCACACTATCTTATAAAAAGGATAATATGAGATCAATCCAAGAAGCCTCTCTTCATTCATCGATTGTTTGTATGACCTATGGACCTTGGATACTTAGGAAGTGAATCTCCTTGAAGGTATCTCCCGTTGTTGATGTAGCAAGTTTGGAAAGAACATCTACTTGTGCATTTTGCTTTCAAAGAATATGAACGATTTGATGCTCTTTTATACAGGCGAAAAGTGACTTTACTATACTATAGTATTGGGCCAGCTGTAGGTTATGGATGTCAAATTCTCCCTCCACTTGGGAGATAACTAATTGGGAATCGATGTGAATCATAAAGTTTTGTACTTCACAGTTTATTGCCAGTCTCAACTCGTCGATAAGGGCCTCATACTCTATAATAATGTTTGTTGCAGGGAACATCAGTCGAAGCCCATATTCAAGAGTAACTTACTATGGAGAGATCAATAAAATCCTCACCCCAATGCCAAAACTTTCAGAAGCTCCATCGATATATAATGTCCATCACGGGAAGAAGGAGAAGTAGCTAGTAGTTCATCAGATGTGGGGATGGTACATTCTACCACAAAATTCACAAGTGCTTGAGATTTGATGTCGGGCCTAGACAAGTAATGGATGTTAAACTCTCTTAGCTCTACCGTCCATTTAATTAATCTTCCAAACACTTATGTCTTTTGTAAGATGCTCTTGAACGAAAGATTTGTATATACCCTAATTGTATGAGCTTGAAAGTAGGGGCATAATTTTCTAGTTGAATAAACTAAGGACAATGTTGTTTTGTCTGCTAGTGGATAACTTCAGTTTGAGGTGAAGGATAGAGGCGACAATCATAAAGATTGACTGGAGGGGCCTCTCAAAGATAGCGTTATAGGCCAATTCTGACTTTACTATAATAAACTGAATTGAGTGAGTAGCCTACCGAGGAAATTCTCCAAGTATGAATGGGAGGCTGATTGTTCCTTTTACTCATACAGGTTGATTATCAAACCCATATAATGGATTTGTGGCAGGCTGGAGTTTCTCTCTGGTTAGGCCCATACTAAAAAAATGGAATAAAACAGGACTTCCACCAGCTTCCATTATCAACCAAAATCCTCTTGACATTGTAACATGAGTCACCAATCCCCATACTAATCATGAGTGGATCTTAATGAGGGGTATTTAACCCTTCTAAGTTAAAGTCATCAAAAGCAATAGAGCGATCGATGCGAGACTTTTTTTTGTGTCAGCTCCTTGCTTGCTACAATTAAGACATAATTGGATAATGAGGGGCCCCATGTAATGGTTTCAATCTCACCAACCATTTGATGATTATTTAACGATTGTCTTTGTTGTTGTTGTTGTTGTTGTTGATTTTACCCCCAGTGGGACTAGCCTCATCTCGAGTAGGTGGGGTTTTAATGAATTGTTGAAGATATTTTTGTCAGATTAATCTCTTAATTTCATCTTTGAGTTGTCTATAAACTTCAGTAGTGTGTCCACGGCTACGGTGGAAGTGACAATATTACTAATAATTCCTAGTGTTAGGTTTTAAAGGATTTGGACACTTCACATTCTCCTAATTTCAAATGACCATCAATACATTTGCCTGAGACACGTTAAGTGATGTATACTCCTTCTCTTGTCGAGGTTCATGTTGTGGTTGCGAGGGTCGAGGGGGCAAGTTATAATTTTTTTTTTATTTTTTCACTGTGAGGGTGGAATATCCATTCCAAGTGCATTCTTATGCTTCCCATTATTTTTCTCAAATTGCTTCCTATGAGCATTAATGGCTTCATCTCTTGTTGAGGGGGCAAGTTATAATTTACTTGCTTCTTTCACTGTGAAGGGGGAATATCCATTCCAGTTGCATTATTATGCTTCCCATTACTTTGCTCAAATTGCTTCATATGAGCATTAATGGCTTCATATATAGATATTTGAGCTTCTACACGATGAATCAAGTCAGCGTATGAATAGATTGTGTCTTGCATGAGCGCTGAGTAAAAGGGCTAGTATGAAGGCCTCCAAGAAAAATACCTCTCAATAACTCGAGATCAACCCTCAAAATTTGTCGCACCTCGGTGGAGAATCATTGAAAGTAGTATTTAAGTTATTATCCTTCTTTCTAGCGAATTCCACAGAGATGAGAAAATCTTTAATAATTCTTTGATTAGCAAAAAATTATTCAATGAACACTTTGGCCAACTTGACGAACATGAGAATAGTTCCGGCAGAAAGTGAATAGAACCATGTTTGAGCTTTTCCTTTAAGAGTAGCTGAAAAAATTGTTAGAAAAGCATATTTGAGGCTCGCTGAATATGCATGATGGTTCTATAGTGATTGATGTGTTCATAAGGGCCGGACATCCCATTGTAAGAATCTATGATGGGTAATTTGAAGCCTACCGAAATAGGATGTTAAAGGATAATTTCAGTCAAGGGTGATGACTCCTAAAAGTCCCAGTAATGAAGAGATAGCCTTCCACCTCTCATTGGGAACTCTTCTTGAACTAGACATTATAGTTCATGATATAAAGCATGGTGTGGGAGATCAGTAATGTAAGGTCGAACCAACTCTTCGACGATAATTGGAGGAATGTAGGGTGGCTGACCTATGCGAGAAGGATGGGTAAAACTTATTGTGTCAGCAAGTTTGTTGTCTTGGTGTGATGGGGGGATGCATCCTTGACTGAGGGAGAGCAAGTACTACTTTAAATTGCTCAGGTCGGATGCCTCCAGTCAGTGGTGAATTCTGAGGGAGATGAATCTCCTCCTATTGTACTAACACTAGTTGTCGAGTCTCTCGTAGAAGTTGAATAATCTTCTTTTGATGTTCCTTCATCTTTCATATATGTTCTTTTAAGGAAAGTCCTAAAGTTCCTTCTCTAGTAAGGTTTTTCCCACTAGGATAAAAAGAAGCAGATATTTGGCATCCCTAATTCATAGACTGATTTCTGAATTGATGTGTGTTAGAGTAGGAGGCTCCCATGTTGTAATTACTACACTTGTTGGCCATTGAAGCAATCCTTAGGATAGTGGGACTGAGTTTCCCATAGAAGACACTAAATTGTTGCGGACTAGAATATTCATGGCGGTAAAGTAGAAAAACTATATGTCTTAGCATTATACAAGTATCCAGCTCATAAACAGAAATAGTAAAAACCCTAGAACTTTTTTACGTTGAAAACCTTGAAGAAAAAAAATCACAGGGCCATGTTCAGTTGAAATGATTATACTAGTGTTTGAATAGATTACAAATGAATGGTTCGTCTTTGAGATTGAGGATGATCAGATTGCACAGTCAAACGTCAGGTTGAAATCTTGCTACAAATAGGGATCAGATGGAAATCCAATAACATTCAATGGATGGGTGGAAATTCAGAGTCAGTTGGTGGTGGGGAGGAAGTTCAGTGACAGATGGTGGTCGAGCAGAAGTCCTGTGATAGCTGGTTCTTGGGCGAAAGTTTACTGATAGCTGGTGGCTGGGCAGAAGTCTTGAGATAGTCTGGCGACAGTCAATGGCCGGGCAAAAGTCCGGCAATAGTCCAACGATGATCGGTAGTTGAGGACGAAGAATCTGGTAGCAAGATAACTCAGATTTCTCACTCTTCATTCTCTTCATTGCTTAAGTCTCTCTTAATGAAGAATGAGATATCTATTTATACTTTTTTGAGAGTGGCATGGCCAGTAAATATGGAGAAGATCAATGGCATATTAGGAGTGTTTTAAATGGACAGCCGGTATCAACTTCCTTGATTGTGGACCATTTATCGAGTATTTGAGTATCTTAATGACTTCAAAATTTGGTGATCTTGGGCTCGTTGGATTTGGCTCGTCGAGCCGCTCGATTCGACTATAAGCATATTGTGTTTGGAAATTGTTTGGTCATCCATTTTATGGTTTGAACCTTCTAAATGCGCTTCAGGTCTTCGATTTGGACCTATTTGGGCTCGGATTGGGTCAAATTTGGTGTCGTTGGATTCGTCTTTTTGAGATGTTCAGTTCAACTATATGTTTGCTTAAATCATAGTTTGGATGGTCCCGGATTTAATTTTGGAAGCTTCCAGCTCAAATTTGCCTCGAGATTCGTGCTTGATCAAGATAATTTTGATGACGTATCGTTCATAATATTGACCGCTAACCATATTAAATCGTTCAATGTCCCTTATCTCTATTATGGACGTCCAGTTTCAAATTCTCCCAATATATTTTTTTATAATTAAGCTTGAATTGTTATTGCTTTAGTTTTTAGTGAAGCAATTGTTTTATTGCGTTTAGTTTCTTGAATTATGAATCTGGGCTGGGCATCAAGGTGGAGGGCTTGTTGCTAATCTTTTGATTGAGTGGTGTTCTTTAAAGAGAGCTCAAATGTTCATATCTCACAAAAATTAAAAGCATAAGAAATTATCTTTGTTGAATGTTTATGATTTTAGAGGAAGAATTTATCATCTTGATTAGTGTTATAGGAAAATTTTACACATGTTGATCAGTTGAGACCATATATGACACATGACGCGAAAAAAAAAAACTGAAAATTTTGGGTTTGAGAAAAAAATTAAAAGACATAGCTTTGTTGAAGTAGTTATATAGTGTGAGTTAAAGATTATAATGAGCATCATTCAATATAATTAGAAAAGACATTAATACCATATTGTAAACATGAATCACAAAATATATTTACCATGGTGATAATAGGATGAGTGTTTAGATGTCTAAGTTATCATCAAACGATGTTGAGTGAAGTCATGATTATTATGATGATAGGTGTTGGTCATTGATGGCTAACATATGTGTAAATAAGCTTGGCATCAGGTGATAGTTGATAAGAAATGTCGAAGGTTTGATGATGAAAAACAATTGTGCATGTTATTTTTTTGATATGAGAGGAGATCAGATGATTGGGAAGACCGGTATCATAGTTTGATAATTGATTGACTTTAAACATTTGATTATGATACATTTGATGACAGCAAATGAAGTCAAAAGTTGGATGATTGTCAGAGGTTGACTTATTCACTCTCTCGCAAGAAGGGAAACCGAGCACTAGTAAGATGAGAGTTAAATGTTAGTAGCACTTGTAAACCTTTAAAAAATATATAAAACTCCAAAATCATAAAATTAAAATAAAAATTTCCAATAATTAAATTTTTATTAAGAAAAATTTCCAATAAACTCCCTTGGTGAAAAATTGGATGTATCTAAATTCATGATGAAATAATACATATCTAAATAGATGGAGCTAGATCCATATGACTTGGCACATACGACATATTGTCAACACATTTTTTGGTACCTTAGGTTAGGATGCAGCTATTTTTTATTTTTTTCATCCGACCACTATTGACCAACTATCATCTGACTATCATAGTTCGATCACAGCCATCCTACTGCCAACGCCCAATTGACATCATATGATTGATGTTATCACCTTCCACTATCTCCAGCAATATCTACTATAATTGCAAGTGCCCAAATTTGAGTTCATTATTTTGCAATCCGTCTTCTCCAATTGAGGGGAACAGAAGACCTCTAACAATTTTACTTATATAGTATATCATTTCAGCCAGGTCATGCCCTATAATTTTTTCCTTTCTGGATTTTTCCATATAAAAACCCGTGTCTCCCATATTCCTACCTTTTATATCTATGTGCATACGATCATCGTGCTAAGCTAGATTATAAAATTCTCTCTCTATCATCATAAATTCTCTTGCACTCAACAATGACAATCAGCCAATCCCTAATATACAAGGAGACCTTTTATAGGAATTTGACCAAAGCCCACTTCCTTAAACTGCATTCATATGCAAGCAGAGTTAGACCGTTATTAATAGCTTAAGACGGTTCCTAATGACATATTATTAAAAAATTGTTTATTTTAGACAATAAACGAAGTCAAATACAAACTTCTCCCTTAAAAAAAAATAAGACAATTTATTTAACATTTTCCTCTTCAACTTCACATAGCTATAAATTATTATAAATTAATACAACCATACAATCTTTTTTTTTTAAATCTGATAACGGCTCGCATACCTTTTGAATAATTTTGATGAGTGTAAATTGCACTAATTTTCATTACAAAATATTTATGATATCGACCTCCAGAAAAAAAAAATCAAAATTATTTTATCTTATATCTGGATTCACTGGAACCTATAAAACTAATTTAAGACTGTAATCACTTAACAAAATGAAACAATAAGAGCCACCTCAGCTTTCTTTTCAGGTGATTAGAGCCGGTCGTCAGTAGCTTTCAAAACGTTCTAATTTCGTATCTTGCTAAGATCCAGTGGGCTTTTTTTTCTTTTTTTTATAAGCGAAAATTGAACGATGATGCATAATGTATAACTGTTTTTTTTTGTCGGCAACTACGTAGAAAAATCTTAATATCTATCGCAATATATCTGTCAGCTTTTGTACATTCACTGATGTATTTCCTTGGCTTTGTTTTATCGATTTCAAGGTATGTATGAGCTGTTAAGGAATATACTTACTTTAAAGTCATATATACATTATTAAATTATAAATGTCGCCACACATTGGGATGCATTTTCATATAAATATTAAATATTAGAATGGAAATATATGCAATATATATAGGTATGTGTTGTTTCTATATATGTTTATATAAGTATAATCAAACTACTATTGACTTAAACATGATAGAACAAGTCTTTGATCATATTTGGTTGACTAAGGTTTCACTTTGGACGGCTTTCTTACTGTTTTGTAAAGCCTCTTTTTAGTACAAAAATCTCTTGAAAGCAAGAAAAAAAGTAGTCCCAGATGAAGCCTACATGTATGAGTTTATAAAAACTAGTTGAATATGATCGATCATGAAAAATGAGCTTGTTGGACATCCATACTCACGGTTGAGTTCAAGTTGTCCATAGCTATTTAATTGATATTATATAGTCTAAAAATCATATTAAGTCAATCCAATCACTGAGTCTTCTCACCCAACTTGTCAAGTAAATTCACCTGAAGCATCAAAGCATTCACTACTTGCCAAAACTCAACAAACACAAATAAAGCACTTGTTAAATATTGTTATGTAATTTTATTTGTATTATATATTTTGTACCTTTGTCCCAAGAATTGATCGTAGGTTATAGACATCAAATTAATTACATCATTCTGATACATTTTGGCAATATAATAAAATTCTATAACTTTTCATCCTATATTCTCTCTCTCTTCTCTTCTTTTTTTTATCTAATATTGTTAGTAAGATGTTGGTGCCAATCATATAAAAATTGGATTTAACATCCTAAAGGTGTATTGGGTGGGAAAAAAAGAGAATAACTAGTAGTCAAATATTAGAACAACAAAACAATATGCAGTTCATCTATATTTGAATCTGTGGATCTGCGAGCTGATAGCAATGTTGGGAATGGGCTAGATGTAGGTGTTAGTGCTTGGCCTAAGGGGAATGCTCCTGTTTCTATTCCTACTCATGCATGTTTGGATGTTTCTGATATAGTTCCCATTATTAATGTTCCTATTTCACCACTTTCGAATGATGGGTCTATTGATGATGGTGATGGGAATGTGCATCATGCTGATCTAGTTGATCATTTTGACTGGATCTGTTCTTATTCAATTGATAATTTGTCTTGTGGGAGGTCGTATGATGACCTCTCTAACTGTTTGATAGAGCCAAGTGACTTTAATGTGGTGAAGGTGGCCAATAAGGGTTTTCTTGTGCACTCTGGCAAGAAAGTTAAGAAAAAGAAAAACAAAATATCAATTTTAAGATTTCTAGTGGCAGGGCCACATGATCTTTGCATCTTGGTTGTGTTGCTCCATTAGTTTGTGTCGTTGGGTTTTTGCTTTTGTGTTTATGGAGTGTCTTTTCTTTTTCTAGTGGTCTAGTGCTATTTGGTTTTGTGGTTGTGTTGATGCGAGTGTTGTGTGGGCTTAGTTGGCTTCGATTGTTATTGGGTCGGTTTTGTGGTTAGGTGACTCTGTTTTTTGTTATTCTTTGTCTTGATTCTTGCTTTGTTGGGTTGGTGGGAGTTTAGGTTGTTTTGCTTTCCTTGCAGGTTGCTGGTTCGGGGGTCCTACCCTGATGCATTTCAGCTCTTCATTGATTGGCTTTTGGTGCTACATTCATGCCTGGATTGGGTTTCCTCTTATGGGTTAGCTTCTTAGCTCCTTTTTTTTTTTCTACTCTTGATTTTGTAATAGTTTGGATCATAGGCTAATTTTATTTTTTCTTCAAATGCTATATTTTTAGAGAGCTTTTGATCCTTAAGGAATTGTACCTTATTTTTTTATAATTAACGCATAGACCCCTATGTAAGTTTTATCCAAAAAATAAAAAATAAAAACAAAACAAAACAAAACAATATGCAGGGCAAAATCCTAATGAAGATTAACAACACTTTAACTACTAGCCAACATAATCAAATGGGAGAAAGACAAATCAAAATGATCCTAGAAGTTGTTTTATTATAAGAACCACTCCATAAATGAAAATGATAGAACATGGATCCTCAAACTCTATAAGCTTCGAACAAACACCATGTCTATCAGCACCTACCTCCACTCTTATAATTAATGAGACTTAGGTTTTGTTTGAGACGACTTTCTTACTGTTTTTTAAAAAATATTTTTAGTATAATAATTTTTTGAACTAAAAATTTTTGTACTAAAAAATTGTTTTAGAAAGTAGTAAGAAAGCCATCCCAAACGAAGCCTTATTTTCAGAAAAGCAGTTTTAAAATACCTCATCCTCAAAGGGCTAAGAATTGTCAAGCTTAGTTGACAAATAAATATTCTAAGAAATTTGAAAATATTTATCTTCTAATTTAATATTTAATCTTGATTTCAAAACCTTATTTGTAGCGAATCATATTTTGCTCTTAAAAGTAATTTTCCACATTTAGTTATGGCATTCCATTAGAACAAACTCATATTCCATATGTTGATTACATGATATAAACTAATATTTACCAAAAATAAAAGAGCTTATTCAACGCAATAGACTTCTTATCAGTAAAAGGAAATGAGATTTTATCATTTTTGGGTTTGCCATGTAATTAAAAAATTTTAGTCTCTTATAACTTACTTTTGTAAGTACATGACGAATCTTTGTATAAAACTAAGATAATAAATACAAACTCTATAGTGCAAATTTTTTAGCACGCAATAATCACAAAACTATATATCATAACCAGCTTCTCTATTATCGAGCTTCTTTTATATATAATAATATATCTTTTTTTTTTGGATAAAACTCAATTATGGGCTTACGCGTTAATAAAATAAAAGGTATTATAAGTCCTTAAAGGGATCAATAACTCCCTAATGCTCAAAGAAAGAGCTACAATCAAAAGGCCGAAAAATTCCTAAGAGTCAAAGATCCCTATCTAATTACAAAGGAGCAAAAAAGAGAAATAAAAAATTCAAAGAAAGGTAGCAAAGTGCTATAACCCAAAATAATACAGCAGTCCAAAGCTGAGATAGACATGAAGCTCAAAAGGAACCAAACATGAAAATAGAGGAAGCACAAACAACTACAAAAAACAGCTCCAAAATAGTAAAGCTTACTGAGAATCCAAATTGAAGCCCCAATTGAACATTAGAGGACCACAACCCACAGCTAAACTAAGAAAATCCATAAAATTAGAACCACCATCAGCCAACCCACCCAAAAACACCTGAAACACCCTACACAGAGAAACAACACCACCAACAACATCATCGAACAAAAAAAAAAAATAGTACAGAGAAAATAAACTAAATCACTGAGAGAACACTAAAGAAAAAGAGCCAGCTAAGAACAAAGCAGTACCAAAGATAGAAAAAACCACTCTAAAAGAACAATTGACAGTAAGCCAAACTAATCACTCCAAAAAGAACAATCTCCAAAAGCCGCAAACACTAAAATAGAAGAAAAATAAAGCACCGACAACAACAACAAGAACCCCAACAATCAGCATCACACTCACCAAAGCCATAAATCAGGAAGCTGAAGGATTGAAAAAAAAAAAATCAAAACACTAGAAAGGAAATACCAAAACCAATACCTAGAGACAACCACCAACAGCAGAGACCCCAGATCCATAAAAACAAGGGGTCACCAACAAAACCATCATTTGATTCTCAAAAAAGGAAAACCAATTTGATCTATCCTAACCATGCCTTTTAACAAGTGTAAATTGTAAAAATCAATATAAAGCTCACTAGAAGTAAGAGTGGCGCCTTTCCTAGCCGACCAATCCGCACAGGGGTTACCAACTCTAGGAATATGAGTTCTTCAAAGTTCATCTTGATACTAAGATGCTTGCTATTGTTTCTCTCATTCCATAAAAGGTAAAAAATAATCATATGAACAATAATACGAATTTGACTAATAGGTGTTTTAAGGAACCATTATGCCAAAAAGAAGAAGCAATTGGAGTTATCACAACACATTAATACCCAAAGCATTGTCCAAAAAATGCCACACCTTTCTAGCAATAGAACCCTCCAATAAAACATGCTTCATAGACTCACTATGGGAGCAACATTGGCATTTAGAGATAATATATAAGCCTTTAGATATCAACCTCTCATCCATGGCGATAAAACCATTAATCACTTTCCAAGACAGGATGGAAATAGAGGTAGGGATATTAGAGCTCCACTTTTATTAAAAATCCTATTATAAGGAGATCTACTCCTAAAAGAATTCCAACCATCTTTAGAGCAAAATTCACTTCTACATTGGCAACAATGGGAATGTCACAAATAGCATCGGCTAGAGGCGTAGGAATAAGGTCTAACAAAAGGTTGTAATTCCAATCACCATTATAAATAAAATCAGGAACCCTCACATTGGAAATGGAGCATGGGTATTAAAAAAGGCATTCAAGGAATCACTTCCCATCTAGTTATCTTGCCAAAAGAAAGAAGAACCTTCGCCAATACCCCATTGAATAAGTAGTTCACCTATCCACTCGCTATTGCAAATTCTAGACCAGATAGAAGATTGGCCCTTTTTAAAAAAACACCAAGAAGAATGGCCCGACTTACAGTATTTAAAGTTCATTAAATTGGCCCAAAGGGAGTTATTTTGCCTAACTTCCACCAGAGCTTAAAAGAAAAGCATTTAACCATATCACTGATACATTTACAACCAAGCCCACTCACCCCAAAAGGACCAGTACATGATCCCCCCAAGCCCTCCAATGAATTTTCTTATAATCAAAAGAGGAATCTCACAAAAACTCATTAAATAATCTTTCCATCTTGCCACAAACCTCCATAGAGGGATTAATAGTTTGGAAAAGGTATAGCGACAAAGAAGAAAAAATACTCTTAATCAAAATAAGATAGCCACCCATAGAAAGAAGCTTATACTCCCAAGAAGACAATTTGGAATTAATACATTGAAAGGCCTTGTCAAAAAGAAATGACTTCTTGCGACCTTTGAAAATAGGAATGCCCATATAATAAAGGGAAGATTTTGTTTAGAAAAACTAGCATAATTAGAAATTCTATTAATATTAGTGAGAGACATATCTTCCCCAGGAATGAAAGAGCACTTCTTGACGTTGAAACTTGAGCCACTTTCCTTACCAAAGCCCAAAAGAAAATTATACAACCTTTTCACATGCTTAAAAGAGCCATTGCAAAAAATAATGAAATCATCAGCAAAACATAAATGAGAAATGATCATATCGTCATTGTTAATATAAACTAAACTTTCAAAACAGAGAGGCATCATATATAATAATATATCATATAAATACAAATACACACATATGTACTTCAAAATATGATGGCAATATGCTTGGCCATTATACATAGAGAAGGGTCATTTTCATGATTTTAAGCATAGACCATACATACATATTTGAAAGTTGATGAATGCAATCACATAAGGAAATGAAATAATAATAGCAACATCAGCTTTCTTTTCTCTTAATCATAACCGGCCATCAATAGCTTTCAAAACGTGTTAATTTTGTCATTTTTTTCTCTAACAAAAATGCAACCAAGAAGGCTATTGTTTATTTTTTAAATAGAAAACTATAAACAAAAAAATATTACAATCTATGCCAACATATCTCTAACTGTAAAGTCATTCTCATTTTTGTCCAAACTATCTTTTCCTGATTTCATAAGTAAATGAGCTAAATATACATTGGTGAGAGAGAGAGAGAGAGAGAGAGAGAGAGAGAGAGAAAAGGTTCTTTGAATGAGCAAATAAGTTTTTTATTTCATTTTCTTTCATAGTTTTTAATGAATAAATGGCGTAGAATTATTAGAATAAATTTATACGAAAGTCATCTTCATTTGCTACACCATATATGAATCGTGGAACTTTCCTATTAGCTGAAAACTAATAATTTAGGATTTGAATTGGAATGTTGAAATCCTTTATAAAAAAATTCGAATAAAACAACAAAGCATTTCATGGTGTTGAATACACGGTAAAACTCAATACAGTTCACTTGACCTGCTTCATACGACTACTTTCTGAGTATTTTTTGGTTTAATCTTACAATACGAATTGAACTATATATCCGAATCCCTTATAATGGCATTCGAAGAAAATAAAAATAACTAAAGTATTCTATATATGGTGTTGAATACACGGTAAAACTCACTACAAAATAGCAGGGAGAGTGAGAGATCTGGAATCAAAATGTTTGATGAAATAAATCACTCAAATTCTTCTTGATTTTTCACTTAAATAATATGTTCATGGAATCTTATTAATTATTATAATCTCTTTGATTTGGCTAAGATTGCATGTAATGGAGAACACATCTTGGCGTGGAAAGATTATTACGTGCGGAGTCTAGACACAGAGAACCGTTCGACTGTAAATAGTAAAAGTGCAGCAGTGAACAGTAAAAGCACAGTGGTGAATATTAACTGCGTGTTTACTGTTCACAGTCACAAAACCGAACGGTTCTGTGTCCGGACTCCGTACGTAATAATCTCTCATGTGCATGGTGGGAGGCCCTGTGGGTATTCCCAATGTGTGGGTGGAGTGGCAATATAAATTTTATTTTTATCATAGTTTAATAAAATTATAATATAAATATATAATATTATATTAAATTGTATGGAAACAAGTGTCATATAATTATTTCTTTACAAATAATACTTAATTAATCTTTCTAAGTAAAAATTGCAAATTTAATAAAAAATATAAGAAATTAAGGATCAGTTAAATTTGCTAAGAGTGTGAGTGATCAAAATAAAAATGATGAATAAATTAAACACATGATTATAAAGAAACTTTCATATACTTAATAAATTAGAGATAATTCAAATAATTAGATAATTAATTTAAATAAATATTTTAAAAATACTGATATAATTTTTATAGTATCCAAAATATATTTTGAATAAATATTGTAAAGCCTAATAATTTTGTCATCATTTTAAAGTTTTAATATTTGTATTTTTGACTGCTTGAATTTTGTATCTTTAATTAAGGTTTCATTTGAGATGGCTTTCTTACTGTTTGTTAAAGCAATTTTTTAGTACAAAATTTTTATTTTTATTAGTAGAAAATTACTTTAAGAAACAAAAAGAAATCGTCCCAAATGAAGTCTAAATCACTTGTAAAACACTTAGCAAATAATTGTTAGATGATACTACACAAAGAGTTTTATCTTCAAATAGATCACATATGAACTATCTAAAGCATGTGGGATCCATTCTATTCAATGCATAAATTTGTGTGTCATTAAATAAAAATTATTCAATTTGAATGAATCGGAATGATAAAAATTAATGAAGACATAAGTTAGGCCTAAGCTAAACACCGAGGTTAAGTGGATCGGACGACATAACTACGCCTTGGTATCCAGGCACCATGGCCTACTTTGAAGAGGCCCTCTAGTAGGCCTATTACCGTCTTAATCTTGATTAAATGACCTCATTAAGTCCAATCAAACTGAGCCCATATTATTAACGTTTTAAAAACGTAGTATAAGGAGTCCAATAGCCTGTTATCGGCTTAACTTGCTTTATATGTCTTTTTGTTATTTTGATGGGCCATAAGGTTCACTTAAGAAATGACACGCCTTGTCTGTGTATATGTGAATGGCCCAATAATCAGGCTAAATTTTATGAATGCGGATGTTAATAGATGGAATTAGTAGAAAGGGCATCGAATTTTAAAAATTTTAAAACGAGCAAATACACCAAATTATCTGGCACATTTAGAATACGCCAAACGATTTGACGAGTTCTGAATGCGTCAAATCGTTTGGTACACTCGGCTCACTTTGAGAGAGAAAGAAAGGTGATGAGAAGAGAGAGGTGACATGCGAGAGAGAAAGATAGAGAGAGATGGCGTAGAGAGAGAGAGAGAGAGATGATGATGAGAGAGACACATAAGAGTTCTGAATGCACAAGCTGTTCGGCGCATTTGCTCCTTTTTTAATTTTCAGGATTCGATGCTCCTTCTACTAATTCCACTTATTAACGAGCTCCTTTATAAAACTTCGCCCAATAATACCAATCATCGACACAAGGCTTGAAACTAAGCCCAACTTTCGTGCATTAAAACTTCTTTGTTGAACTTCAAGCATAAAACATAAGATCTAATTTTCCTTTGATGGTTCCTTACTCGGGTTTTAAGTAGGCAAATTTCTTTGATTTATTGAGATGAGAATAAAAGTGAAAAATAATACACCAAAAATAAAAAGTGAAAAATGGTAAATCAAAAGTGAAAATAAAGTGAAATTTTCTCATGAAATCTTACATGTTGTCTAGTTGATTATTTTCACTCATTATAATATTGATTCATTTTGACCTATTTCACAGCGTAAAATGTGATGTTAAGGCTGATGATTCGATCAAAATTATATAGTTTTTTGCATAGTTTTTTGCTTTAATTAGTTCTGATATTTATCTTTGTTGAGAAAGGTTAAAAAAATGGACATTTCTAAATTAGGACTCTATAGTGGTTAAGTGGGTTTTTGAGATATGATATATGGTCCTTCTTCCAAAGTTTTAGACAAGAAATATAATGATCTTCATGAAAGACTTAATAAGAATTTGATGGGCATATGTCCAAACATGCTTTAGGTTCCAACTACTTGTATAATCTACCCTTCTAACAATTTAAACGAAAATAAACTAAATTTTTTTGTCAATAAAATATAAATTGATATAATTTATCTCATACAATAATTTATGACACTAGAAATCAATTTAGATTTTGTTTGAGATAGCATTCTTTCTTCTTTACAGGTCAGACTAAAACCACAATTTTTCTTTGGACATTGTGTTTTCACTACTTTAAAGAATTTTTTGTACTAGGAAGATGTTTTCCACAACAGGTTTTGAAAAACTTATTTTATCTATAGTAATTGTATAACCATTTTTATAAAAAGTTATAGCCATGCGACCAGCGGCTAGTGGCGGTTGGAGGTAGGTGGCGGTAGCGGCCGGAGGCAAGTGGCAGTGGTGGCCGGAGGTAGGTGGAGGTAGTCGGCAGTGGTGGGGGTTGGCGGTTGGCGGCAATCAAGCAAGCTTGCTTGCGTTGTAAATCATTCTCGTTCAAAATTGAACAAGTTTGATTTACCTCAAAAAAGAACTAGAATGGTTTATACTATTGATACATTATCAAAAGATTATCTTGATATGGCACGAATCTCAAGGCAAAATCAAGTTGGAAGCTTCCAAAATTAATATTGAGGTCATCCGGACTCTGATTTTAGCAAGCTTATAGTCGATATGATCATCTCGGAATTACAAACCCAACGACACAAAAATCGACTCAATCCGAGCCCAGATGGGTCAAAATCAAAGACCTGAAACACTTTCGGAAGGTTTAAACCACACTTTGGATTACCAAACGGTCTTCAATTGTGACATGCTTATAGTCGAATCGAGCCGCTCAATGAGACGAATCCAACGAGCCTAAGATCGTGAAATTCTGATATCATTAAGACAACCAAATGTCTATCAAACCGTGTATGATTGCAGGAATTAATATCGGCCGTCCATTCGAACCACTCCTAAACTACCCCTGATCTTTCACCTATTTACACGACATGCCACTCCAGAAAATCTATAAATAGAACCCATTTCTCTTGGAAAGGGGCCCAAGCCATGAAAGGAGAAGGAAGAGAGCTCCGGACGCCAGTCTCCTCGACCATTGCCCGGAGTTCCACCAGACCACCACCTGAGGCCCGAACCTCTGTCGGACCACTACTTAAGGTCCGAACTTCTACCGGACCACCACTTGAGGCCAGAGCTTCTGCCGGGCCACCACCTGAGGCCCGGACTTCTTCCGGACCACCAACTAACGCCCGGAGTTCTGCCGGACCACCACTTGACGTCCGGAGTTCTTCCGAACCACCACCTGACGCCTGCAGTTCTGTCGAACCACCACTTGACACCCAAAGTTCTACCGGAGTACCGCCCTACTACAACGGTCTTTTTGACCCCGCTCTCCTGTCAACTACGGTCCTTCCGACTCCCTTGCCAAGCAATGGTCTTTCTGGCCCCGATTTTTTGCCGACTACGGTCTTTCTAACCTCCATCGCCAGACAATGGTCTTTCTAACCCCAGCTTCCTGCCGACTATGATCCTTCCAGCCTCTGTCACCTACTACGATCTTTCTGACCTCTGTTTTATCAACTATGGTCTTGCCGACCAAACAAATATGTCTATGTCGATTATTGTAACTCCCACCATGTAATACACTCTATATATTTGTGACATCAAGCTAAGGCCTTCTCCCAAAGAAGTGCCTCATTTGTAATCGACTGCAAATACTAGTGGATTCATTCAAACTGGGCCAGGCCTCATGGGTTTTCCCCTTTTCAGGGGTTTCCATGTAAAAACTATGGTGTCTCTTATGAACGCTATGCTATCCCTTTCATCTGCTTGTGTGTTGGATCTTCGTACAATGCTAAGACGTTAAACTATATATTTCTCTACCGCCACGAATATTCCAAGACACAACAGTTTGGCGCCGTCTATGGGAACGTGGTTCCTGTTTGGGGGGCAACTATTGCTCCAATCTCAAAAGATCGCTCATTTCAACATCCCGATAATATCCATTGCTGCATCAATTTTATAAGAATTATATGCGGACTGGGGGGCAACTTTTGCTCCAACCTCAAAAGGTCGCTCGTGTCAAGGTCCTAACATCAACTATTGCTACATCAATTTCATGGGAATTAAATATGGACTGGAGGGCAACCTTGACTATAACCGTAGTCAAGAAGATTCATCCGACTCTTCCAATATCCCAGATAATATCTTGGGATCATACAACTTCAAGCAAATGCAACGATGCTTCCAATAAATTTCAAGCTTTATACAGTCCCTAGCTAGACTTCTACTCTTTGGGCAAGGTTTTAATCTCGACCTCAAAAAAGTAATAATGGTTTAAAGATAGACCATTCTTCACCTTTGATTTGGGATATACGTGGCATTCGCCCCTCCCAATCAAAGCAAAATCGATCCCAGGGGGAGTCGATTTGACCTCTTCCATACAGGTTAACGTCATCGAGCAAAGGCTCTGACATACAACCTTGGATAGGTCATATATCTTTGGTGGATTCTCTCGACCCCTTTCATATATGTTAACATTATTCGAGCAGGGCTCTGACATACAAACTTGGATAGGTTATACATCATTGGTAGATTCTCTTGACCTCTTCCATATAGGTTAAAGTCATCGAGTAATGCTCTGATATACAACCTTGGAAGGGTCATACATCATTGGTGGATTCCCTAGACCTCTTTCATATGCGTTAACATTATTGAGTAGGGCTCTGACATACAATCTCGATTCATACATCATTGGTGGATTCTCTTGACCTTTTTCAGGCTAATATAATCAGTGCATCACCTGACCAACTTTGTCAGGCCATTCAACTCCCATTAATATGGTTCATCTGAACTCCGTCGCATGTTAATGGTCTTTACAACCTTCGACAGCTACGGTCCTTTCAATCTTCGTAGCCCGAATACGATCCTTTCAGCCTTCGTCGCCTGAAAATGGTCTTTCCGACATATGTCACCAAACTATAGTCTTTCCCGGCCTTCGCCGCCTGCAGACTATGATCCTTCTGACCTCTGTCACTTGACAAAGAACTTTACGATAATGTTAGACTTTATCACATCATTAGAACTCCCCCAGTAATTTCTCCTCGAAATTATTTCAACACAAAGAGGGGTCCTAGCCCAGGACGAGAGGAAGGCTTATACTGGAAGAAAGGATAAAAGAAAGAATAGTGCTCTCCTACCGCTAGATTTCTGCCCGGCCTCCAAGTGACATCGGTCTTTTGCCCGACCTCCAAGTGACGTCGGTCTTCTTCCCGACCTCTAAGTGACGTCGGCCTTCTGCCCTGCCTCCATGTGACGCCGGTCTTGCACCCGACTTTCGAGTGATGTCGACCTGCTGTTTGGTCTCCAAGTGACGCCGGTCTTTTGCTCGACCTCTACATGACGTCGGCCTTCTACCTGGCCTTTATGTGACGCCAGTCTTACACCCGACTTTCAGGTGACGTCGGCCTTCTGCCCGGTCTCCAAGTGACGCCGGTCTTCCGCCCGATCTCCACATGATGTCGGCCTTCTGCTCGATCTCCAAGTGACATCGGTCTTCTGCCCGACCTCCAAGTGACGTCGGCCTTCTACCCGGCCTCTATATGACGCCGGTCTTGCAGATGACTTCCGTGTGACGTCGGTCATCTGCCTGACCTCCAAGTGATGTCGGCCTTCTGCCCGGCCTCCATGTGACGTCGGTCTTGCACCCAACTTCCGAGTGACGTCGGCCTGCTGCCCGGCCTCCACATGACGTCAGTCTTCTGCCTGGCTTCCAGGTGACGTCAGTTTTCTACCCGGTCTCCAAGTGACGTCGATCTTCTGCCCGATCCAAGTGACGTCGTCCTTCTGCATGACCTCCATGTGACGTCGGTCTTACACCCGACTTCTGAGTAACGTCGGTCTTCTGCCCGACCTCCAAGTGACGTCGGCCTTCTGCCCGGCCTCCTTGTGACTCCAGTCTTGCACCCGACTTCCGAGTGACGTCGGCCTTCTGCCCAACCTCTAAGTGATGCCGGTCTTCTGCCCGCCTTCCAAGTGACGTCGGCCTTCTGCCTGGACTCCATGTGACGCCAGTCTTGCACCCGACTTCCGAGTGACGTCGGCCTGCTGCCTGGCCTCCAAGTGACGCCGATCATCTGCCCGACTTCCAGGTGACATCGGCCTTCTGCCCGGCCTCCAAGTGGCGTCGGTCTTCTGCCCGACCTCCAAGTGACATCGGCCTTTTTGCCCGGCCTCCATGTGACGCCGGTCTTGCACCCGACTTCCAAGTGACGCCGGCCTTCTGCCCGACTTCCAGGTGACGTCGGCGTTCTGCCCGGCCTCCAAGTGATGCCGGCCTTCTGCCCTACTTATAGGCGACATCAGCATTCTGCCTGACGTCCAAGTGACGTCGGCCTTCTGCCCGGCTTTCAAGTGATACCGGTCTTCCGCCCGACCTCCAACCTCACACCTTCCTCTTACTCAATGAGGAGCCCTAGGGCTGGACAGGGGATACCACCTAAAAAGGACTAGAGGAAAGCCTCAGCTTGAGAGAGGGAGGGGCAAAATTTTATATATCATGGGTTAGTATTTATAGTTCCATGAAGAGAATCTTAAAAGTCATTTCATAATTTTCGAAATTTTTTTATTTCGTGAATTTAAAAAATCAAGAAACATAAATGAACAATAATAATGTATATTAATACTTCTTAATAAATTAAAAGAAGTGGAATCATCTTGACTTAAAAACTGAAACGTTAATAGAAATATTAATATATAATATTAATAACATTTAATATTAATTGATATTAAAATAATAATAATAATATAATGTGAGGCGGCATAACAGTCACCTCAATTAAAGAGGGGCGCATATCAATATTTCTAACATCTGGCATATAATTATGAATAATATACAACTGCTCAAGCTCTTTGATTTATCTTACTCATAGTTGGGAAGTTTAAAGAATCATTCACGATCCTAGTACTAATAACTTTGATAAGCCATCCAATTGCTAGATAATAAAAATTATCTAATACAAACGATGAGTCTAAAGCAATACTGATTGGATTCAATTAATGCATGCAAGCAAAATCATTCTAAATTCTCTTGCTCACAATTATAGTCGAGCATGAAATATAATATTTTGATACTTTTTTGAGTTAATATTCAAAACTTTTACGCCCTATTTAAGATTTTCAAGTGGCGTCAAAAATTTTCTAAAAGTTGTGATGTGTATTTTCGGACTTTTGGAACTTCGACATCCGAAAATATGGGGGCAACTGATACATCATCAAAAAATTATCTTGATATGGAATCAAGTTGGAAGCTTCCAAAATTAATATTGAGGTCATACAGAATTCGATTTTAGCAAGCTTATAGTCGATTTGATCGTCTCGGAATTACAAACCCAACGACACAAAAGTTAATTCAGTCCGAGCCCAGATGGGTCAAAATCAAAGACCCGGAGCACTTTTGAAAGGTTTAAACCACACTTTGGATTACCAAACAGTCTCCAAATGTGACATGCTTATAGTCAAATTGAGCGGCTCAATGAGACGAATCCAACGAGCCTAAGATCATGAAATTTAGATATCATTAAGACAACCAAATGTCCATCGAACCATGTATGATTATAAGAATCAATATCGGCCGTCCATTCGAACCACTCCCAAATTGCCCCTGATCTTCCACCTATTTACAAGACATGCCACTCCAGAAAATCTATAAATAGAACCCATTTCTCTTGGAAAGGGGCCCAAGCCATGAAAGGAGAAGGAAGAGAAGGAGAAGGAAGAGAGCTCCGGCCGCCAGTCTCCTCGATCACCGCCCGGAGTTCCACCAGACCACCACCTGAGGCCCGAACCTCTGTCGGACCACTACTTAAGGCCCGGACTTCTACCGGACCACCACTTGAGGCCCGAACTTCTGTCGGGCCACCACCTGAGGCCCAAACTTCTTCTGGACCACCAACTAACGCCAGGAGTTTTGCCGGGCCACCACTTGATGTCCGGAGTTCTTCCGGACCACCACCTGACGCCTGGAGTTCTGCCGGACCACCACTTGACACCCAGAGTTCTATCGGAGTACCGCCCTACTTCAATGGTCTTTTTGACCTCGCTCTCCTGTCAACTACGGTCCTTCCGAGCCCCTTGCCAAGCAATGGTCTTTCTGACCCCGATCTTTTGCCGACTGCGGTCCTTCTAACCTCCATCGCCAGACAATGGTCTTTCTAACCCCAGCTTCCTGCTGACTACTGTCCTTCCAACCTCTGTCACCCTACTACGGTCTTTCCGACCTTTGTCTTATCAACTATGGTCCTGCCGACCAAACAAATATGTCTATGTTGATTATTGTAACTCCCACCATGTAATGCACTCTATATATTTGTAACATCAAGCCAAGGCCTTCTCCCAAAGAAGTGCCTCATTTGTAATCGACTGCAAATACTAGTGGATTCATTCAAACTGGGCCAGGCCTCGTGGTTTTTCCCTCTTTTCAGGGGTTTTAACGTAAAAACTATGGTGTCTCTTATGAACGCTATGCTATCACTTTCATCTGCTTGTGTGCTGGATCTTCGTACAATGCTAAGACGTGAAACTATATATTTCTCTACAGCCACGAATATTCCAGGATGCAACAACTATATTTACTTTACTTTACTTTGAATCCTTTTTTATCCAACCAAATACCAAATAGTCAAAACCCTTTCATTTGAATCTCTCTCTCTCTCTCTCCCCCCTAAATGGCACAGGAAGCAACACATTAAAATCATATGGCCCAAGTTAGAAAAAAAATATGTACTGGCCCTTTTCGGGAGCCCATCAAATGGAAGCAAGAAAGTAAGCCCACAATTGAAGAAATAGAATATGTGCTAGGCTTCAATATCTGAAGATGCTTATTTTCCTCGTCACACAGAGAGAGAGAGAGAGAGAGAGAGAGAGAGAGAGAGAGAAAGAAAGAGGGTAATAAACTTTAATACTAAGAAGATTAGTAATTTAAATTTTAGTTATAAGAGATTGAATGGTGTTTTCATGCAATTGGAAAATTAAATGGCATAAGCTTAGGGATTCAGAGAGCCAAAGTTTTAAATTTTATTGTAAAAAAAGTTGAATAGTTAAGTAATAAATGCTGACAAATTGAATAGAGCTGAATTTCTTTCAATTAAGAAATTTAAATGATGGAAATGCAGGGTTTATTTAAAGAGCCCCCGGTTTTAAAATTTAAGGGGATTTACATACTTGCTCTAAATTTTTTATGTATTTACATAATTAACAGCTAAATATTTATATTTAATTATGTAGCATTCAATACTTAAAACCTACTCAAAGTTATCACTATTATTAACTTATTTGATATATATGCTTTAATAATATTTACAAATTAAAATGATATTTAATTAAGTATAAAAGGCTAGGTTTTAAATTATGTTAAAACATAAGAATTTTGTTTGTATTTATGTAAATCTCCCTTTTTGGTGCTACAAAGTTGGATTATTAAAATTTTAATGTGGAACAATTTTAAATCTTAAAAGAATAAGTCCAGCTCATTCTTTTATTAAAAGGAGCTTGGAATTCCTTTCTTAATGCTGGCTATTGATGCTGTTGTTGATGTTGTTGCTAATACTGGGAAGGAGGAGATTCTTCAACTTGTATCTTCATTGCTTATTGTTCTTTATCAACTGCTAAAACTTAGCTAGATTTTCTTTTTTGGATTTCTGCTTCTTAAAAACCTACCACTGCTTTCTCCTTCAAAATGGATAATTATGGTGCTTCTTCTTAGAAAGTAGAGTCTTTGTTTAATAGCTTTTCAAACATCTTGGCATTGAATGCCTTTAAGAGTAACAACACCTATTAAGCATTGAATAACATAAATTTATTTTTTAATGTATTAATAATAAATTTTAATTGAAGATAGTAAAAAGGAATAAGCTATGCGAGTAGCCAGTAGAGTGTGGAGGCTAAGTATTAATTGAATAATGAGTGGAAATTTGTTAGATTTTGGTGGAATTTAATTGTGTTGATCAATCGATTTATATTGTTGTCATGAATCTTAATTTTATTGGTCGAGCTCACTGTGGGGTTGCAAGTGGTCCAACCCCTTCTTGGGATTGGGTGCCTTGCACTTGAAAATTTACTTCCCTGTACAACCGTACAACGATGCAGCGCTATGACCTGAGCGATACATCGATCTGGTTGGAAGAAAACAGAGTGTGGAGAGCCACAACTCTCCAAATCCAAGGCCGCGACACTACGACTCAGGCAGATGACAAGCACTCCATGCCCCAATGTTGTGGCACTATGAAATAAACTGGAGACAAAGAATGCAATGCCACGGCGCTCCAAACCTGATGTCGCGGCGCTGCGAGATGGGTTGACAGTTTTTCTTTCTCATTTTTCATGAAGGATTATATCCTTTGGTGACTTTATTGTATTTCTTTGTTAGTTCTTAATAGAGAACATATAAGAGTGAAGAGAGATATGGAGAGAGAGAGAGAGAGATGAGACATATGCACTATTTCTCCTAAAATTTCATTGAATTTCTCGGTGTAATGCGGCTTCATTGTTTTTTCTCGATTTCAAATTTTTTCAGATTAAATCCCGGTGTTATTTTTTTTCACTGCATTTTCTTTTGTTTTTTTTATTTGTTTTCCCCGCTGGGTTTACTTTCCCAACTCGGGAAATTATATAACAAAGTTCATATTTTTTGACCTTATATGGATGCTTTCATAGATGAACTATTTTTCAGTCATTTCCACAGGACTTTTAAGGTGGAGTAAAGTATATCATCAAATGAAATAGAAGCAAAGTTCAGCGGAAGTCATTGTCATTTTATTCAAAACAATACAAATTATGAAAAATAAAAAATAGAGGAGGATTTACATGCATATATAGGATAAATTTTATGTATTTAACTATTTATATATTTAATATTTAAATTTTTATATTTATTTATATATTCCTCTAATGTTTAATTCACTTCAAAATATATACATGAAATAATATTTTCTTTAAATAGATTAATATTAATGTTATTTTTTGTGTGATATAAAGATTAGAGTGGTATATAAATAAATATAAACATTTAGGTATTAGCTATATAAATATAATAATATTTTATGTTATGTATGTAAATCCTCCCAAAAATAAAATTAGTCTGAAACGATCCTTTGATTTTTTATTTTTGAAGATTAATTTTATATCATATACTTCTCACATGCCGATCTCATTAGCCATGGATGAGTAAGGGCCACTTCTTCTTTTCTTTTGATATATATAGGAGAATGCCATCATGCAAAGGAGAGAATGGAGACTCAGGTTTCGTTTGGGACAACTTTTTTAATGCTTCTTAAAATAATTTTTTAGTACAAAAAATTAAAATTTTGTACTAAAAAGCCGCTTTAAGAAACAACGAGAAAGCCGTCCCAAACGAAGCCTCAATCTTTAATTGGGACAGTTTTTTTACTATTTTTAAAGTAATTTTTTAGTAAAAAAATTTTTTGAACTAAAAATTTTTACTAGAAAATAAATTTAGAAAGCAATAAAAAAGCTATCCCAAATAAAATCTCAATTGACAATAAGCATTTTTTTTTCCTTATTGATGCTAGATAATTTGAGTGTGTGAAAAGGAAGAAGAAAGAAATGGGGCGTTGGAGTCAACTACAACAAAGTGCAACAGTTTAAAGCTTGCGATTTCATTTATTCAAATGAGTATCAAAGCAAACAGTGAACCCAACTAATTAAAATTAAGCATCATTTTCAAAAGTTGTAGAAGAAAGATGACTGTCCATTAACACGTCACTTATCGGACTTAAAAAATTTTCAAACGTACACAAAAAGAATTTTAAAATAAAAACGACTAACCAAGTTTCATCAAACGCTTTATGAGACATATTTTTACATTCAATAAATAATATATATTAGAATATATATGAGACACAATTTGGAGGATCACAAACTTTTGAATTACATGCCGTCACCAAAACAGGGTCAGGACTAACGATTTTTTGGAATGGTTGTAGCTTAATTTTTATATAGGTGGTTATAAAGCTATCATAAAAAAAATAATTTTTTTTTAAAAGCTGCTATAGAAAACAGCTTCCTAACACAAATTTATGTGAAAATAATAAAGAAGCAGTGGCCAAACAAAAATTATAGTTATGATTTGAAAAAAAAAGCAATAAGAAAGCTATTCCAAACTAAACCTAAGCCTTCAAATACTTTGCAACATTTGTTTTTTGTACATTTATTGCAGGCAATTAAAAAAGAAATTATTGGCAACAATGAAGATGTATTTTAAGAAGTCATGGCTGTAATGAATTCAATCTTAACAGAACTGTTGAAAATTGTGAAGTTTATGAAGAGTTATTATGCAATGCAGGTGAGCAACTACAGTAATAAAAATAGATGCATTTATTTGACTGTATTAATGCTTTCTCCCTGATAGATGAAATGCAATGGATAGAAACCATATTAAAGCAAGAATGAATCCAGCAACCACTGTAAACCAGATTAATTATTCTGTGCGAACGCCGAAGTCATCCGGAGATGAATCAAATGCACCATGTCACCCCATCGCTCAGTATCACTCAGTACTGCCGCTCGGTATCACTGACGCGGCTACACCTGATTTACCTCCGACAAAGAGCTGCATCCGGCCTCTACGCAGAATAATTTCTCGTAAACCCAACAGGTTGCTGCCACGAAAACATGAAGTTTATATCAAAATATTTCATATGTAAAGCTCGCAAGAATTGTTATTTTTAAGCCAAAGAAGTACCATATAATAGCATCGACAGATTGAAATGCACCTCATATATTTGTAGGTTAAATCACATTGACCCAAATTAAACTTTAACTTTTCAGGACAAAACTTCAAGGAATAGACCTCCCCGTATTAGTTTTCCCAACAAGACTTGAAATTTGTTTAGTACTTGAGCAAATAACACTAAATGTGAGAAAATTAAATTATCAGATTTAAGCTTGAATGAAGTGTAGATGGGAAAGAAAGATGGAATGATAACATGAAATCTAAGAGCGGCGCGCATGTCTTTCTAATCAAATCCTTTTCAGCTATCCCTTCCTAGCTACTGTACGTTAGAAAATTCTTCCATAGATACCTTCCATTTGCCATGTAACAATGCCATGCATGCACAAAATCTTCGCCACATTTGCTTCATCACGTTCCATGCCATCAACGCCATAAACAGTATGCTCCTCCTCTTCCCTAGAGAGTTGAAGATAGACTTGCTTAAACAACGATATATTGTAACGGAATAAGTAGTGGTTCTGCTAATGAGATTGCTCCTGTAGCCCACGCTCTGTTTCCAGAATCCTACATGTGAACAAAACTATATTTATATAAAACTTTTTTTTTTGGGAGACATTAAGTCAATTAAAGTAAATTCACTTACACATCACATATCTAAGACTTGCAATCAAGACCTTAATAGCCAAAGTTTCCAACCAACAAATCAAGTTGAGTTGTATTTTATATAAAACTTAATAGCTAAGTTTATAAACATTGATGACAACTCTGAAATTTTTTGTTTTTGTTATTTATTTTGATATAAATGTAATACTATTATTGTTGCGGGCTAGAATATACGCGACAGTAGAGTTAGAATTTTACGTCTCAGAGTTGTACAAATATCTAGCACACAAATAAAGAACACAAGATTTTTTACGTGGAAAATCCTGAAAAGGGGGAAAAACCACGAGGCCACGCCCAGTTGAAACGATCCACTAGTGCTTGAGTAGATTACAGTTGACTGAATCGTCCTTGAGGATGATCAGATTACAATAATCGACCGTCTGGTTGAAATCTAGGGGCAAATAGAAGTCAGGTGGAACTCCGGCTTCAATTCGTGATTCGGCAGAACTCCGACGTCAGTCAGTGGTCCGGCAGAAGTCTGGACGTCAGTTGGTGGTTCGATAGAACTCCGGCGTCAGTCAGTGGTCCGACAGAACTCCGACGTCAATCGGTGATCCGACAGAACTTCGACGTCAATCAGTGATCCGGTAGAACTCCAGCGTCAGTCGTTGGTCCGACAGAACTCTGGCATCAGTTGGTAGTCCGGCAGAAGTCCGAGCGTCAGTTGGTGGTCCGACAGAACTCCGGTGTCAGTCGGTGGTCCGGCAGAAGTCTGGGTAGCAATTGATGTCCGACAGAAGTCCAGTGTCAGTCGGTGGTCCGGAGAACTTTGGTGTCAGTCGGTGGCCCGGCGAAAGTCCAGACGGTGGTCGAGGAGTTAGGTGGCAAGAGCAATCTTCGATCTCTCTTCTTGCTTCCTTGCTTGGGTCCCTTTCCATGAGAAGTGAGGGGTCTATTTATAGATTTCTGAGAGTGGCATGACTAGTAAATAAGAGGGAGATCAAGGGTAAATTGGAAGTGGTTTGAATGGACGGCTGATGTTGATTTCCTTGTCGTGGATCGTCTACGGGATATTTGAATGTCTTAGTGATATCAGTATTCAGTGATCTTGGGCTTGTTGGATTCGTCTCATCGAACCGCTCGATTTGACTATAAGCATGTCACATTTGGAAACCTTTTGCTAATCCAAATTGTGGTTTGAACCTTCCAACAGCGCTTCGGGTCTTTGATTTGGATCCATTTGAGCTCAGATTGAGTCGAATTTGGTGTCGTTGTGTTCGTATTTTCGAGACGTTCAGTTCGACTATAAGTTTTCTTAAATTGGAGTTCGAATGGTCCCAATTTTTAATTTGAAAGTTTCCAACTTAATTTTACCTTGAGATTCGTATGCCTGATCAAGATAATTTTTTGATAATATACCACTTATTTTGTTTTATCCCTTTTTCTTGGCTGTTCTCTTTCTTAAGAAAATTATAAGTCCTATATAATCAAAGTTTTTTTTTGAATATTTAGATCAATTAAGATAAAATCATACATACATCGCATAAACAAGACTCAAACTCAAGACCTCTTAGTTGATAGCCAAAACTTCTAACTAACATGCCAATGTGAGCTGTATAATAGGCTCAACGTGAATCTCAAAAAAAAAAAAAAAAAAAGGTGTGAAACCATTAACCACGTGGGTTTCTATTTTCAGCCCATCAGCATCTTGTCCGTGTTGTTTCCATTTGATGTTGTTGGGCCTCATTCATGCCGTTCACTTTATTCACAGTTAATCCATTTCACATTCTGCTTATAAACTTGTGCTGAATTCAGCTCTAGATGGTCTGCCATAGCATATACTCAATAAATGATTTTTTGACAATTTGTCATTCTGTGCAAATAATATTCATCTCAGGGTTTATACAAAATTATTTATTTCTCTCACGTTCGTATAGAAAGAAACATTTATTCTCACCCATTATTTAATCACTTTTAATTAACACAGGATTAGATCCTCTTAACTCTGCATAATCTCAAAAAAATATCTAATATATAAGAGTTATGATGACCGGGAAGATCCTAACAAGATAAAAATTCTTTCAAAACTAACTTGCTAAAGTTTAGCATTGTTGATGTGCTAGATACACGTATATTGTTAAGAAGTTTTATTTTCTTATTCTACTGACGCGTATATTCTCGCTCGTAACAGTGGGCTAGAATATATGCGGCAGTAGAGTAAGAAAATAAAACGTCTTAGCAATATACGTATATCTGACACACCAATAAACATAAACTATGTCAATGCGGTAATCAGTCCTAATCTCCATTGTCTGAGAATTGATTTAAACTAAATTATTTCAAAATATAAAATTCTTGAAAAAATAGGACCTAGATGAAACAAAAAAAGAGAAGAAATAATTGTAGGCTTTGTCATCTATGCTTGTTTGATTCACCAAATGGCATCTTTCATATAGAATTTAATAAAGAAATGATTAAGTATATATTGTTATTTTCTAAAGAATAATTGTTGATTTAATAACATTTTAATTAAATACTTGAGACAATTTATGAAAAAAATTCTTTTGATATTTTCTATAATTCAATTTAGAAATGTTCTTAGTTGAATTTTTGGAAGATTTATATAAATATAGATTTTTTTATCATTTTTATATTTAATATTTAAACATTTAAATTAAATAGATACTATATATGAAAAGTTATATTTTATTTTACATAAGTTAATATTAATTATAATTTAGTATATTTTAAATATTATAATATTATAAAATTAAATATAATTTTCAGTATTTAATATAAAAATACAAAAAAATTTGTGAAATCTTCATCAATTTTAGAAAAGATCCGGTCTCTCCCTGCTGAGTAGACGTTCACTCTTTCCCAGCAGTGTGATCCGACCCGTAATTCATGAATCCAACGTCAGCAGGCGAGAATGGGCACAAGAATTTTCACCACGTGGAGGTTAGCGATTGCTCCGTTGGCCTATCTAAGCTTTAGTCCATGCCGGCTCTTGACCGACGTGTCGGCAGATTTTCGGCTTGCTGCTATCCCACCCTGCAGGTTGATTACTCTCACCCGCGGAGAACTGTAATGGCCAAAAGGCTGAGGCAGCAGGCCGGCAATAATTATAATATTGTTGTTCGTTAATTACCATAAGCCTATTTTAAGGGAGAATAATTTTAAAATTTATACGGTTGAAAACCAATTGGCTTCAGGACTGTTAGACTTTCAATTAAGGGTTTCAGGTTGCATATAAGGAACTTGTATGAAAATATCAGTTTAGTCCTATTTCCAATTCTTGAGTTTTATGTATTCTTCTCAAGTGATAATTGCTATTCTATATATTATTTTAAAATTTGGACATTATAATAGAATGTAAATATTGACAAATATATTAATGAAATTTTATGTTTGACAGTTTCTGAAAATAAGAAAAAATAAACAAATAAACAAATAAAGGGAAAACAGATGAAATTATTCCATTTTAGATCCCGGGGCGTGACATGATACTCTTGTATTTTTTTGTAAGCCAATATCTATACCTTTTCACTCCCTCAATATATTCTAAGAACATACCTTTGTTGGATTATAGTTCTAATTTTCTCTGATTCATGCGAATATACACCAAACATCCAAAAATTCTTAGATTATTGCAGTCTACCTTTTTTCTTGTCCAGACTTCCTCAGGAGTTTTGAGTTCAAAAGCTGAAAAAGAATTTCTATTCACCAAGTAATATGCAGTATTAACTGCTTCTCCCTAGAAATGCTTATCCAGTTTTGTAAATGTTAGCATACATTTGACTTTCTTTAGCAAAGTCTTGTTCATCATCTCAGCAATATCATTATGTTGAGGAGTCAGTCTTACAGTCTTATGTCGGGCAATTCTATTTTCTTTATAAAATTCAATAAATTCATTATTTAAATATTCCAACCCGTTATATGTTCTCAATCTTTTATTTTTCTTCCCAATCTAATTTTCAACTAGCATTTTCTATTGCTTGAATGTCTTAAATGCTTCATTCTTTTGTTTTAAAATATAAATCAAGATGTTTCTTGAAGAATCATCAATGAATGAGAAAAAATATCTATCTCTACCCAAAGTCAAAACATCAGTAGATTCCCAAAAATCTGAATGAATGTAATCGAATGTTTCTTTGGTAATTCATTGTCCTATAGCAAACTTTATCTAAGTTTGTTTTCCAAAGATACAATGTTCATAGAAACCATTCTTATCCACATTGTCTTTGCCAAAAACTCCTTATTCTTGCAGAACATTTAAACCATTCTGACTCATGTGACCAAGCCGAAGATGCCAAAGTTTTTTCTAATCTGTCTCTCTAACATATGAAATTCCTACTGAATCAATCATCATTCTTCGTAATATAAAATACAATCCATTCTGCCTCTTGCCCTTCCTAATCACAATCAAACCTCTGATTATGTTAAGAATACCATTCTCTACGCTCCGCTCAACGCTACTAGGGTTTCTTCCCTAGCAGTTGATTCTGACTTTCTTCGTCTCTCCATGGCTCATGATCTCCTAGGATTTCTTCTCCTGGTGCTTTTCGCTCACTTTCCCTGCTGCCTTCTTGGCCTTTCTCCTTTAATCGTGGCCTTTCTCCTTTAATCGGGCATCTATCTCACCCAGATGGCTTCGAATCAGTTGGGTGACTAAGGATTTCTCAATGGTAAATGCAATCCTCATTCTTTTCTTGAATCTTTGTCTGGAGCTTCTCTTACAAGTGATTTTCCATATCTCAAATCATCGACTCATCATTGGATTCCATCACTTTGGATTTCTGAAGAGGAAATCCTTGTTTTAGCTCAACCCTTCCAGTATGCTTTGGTGGGAAAATTCCTAAACCGTCGCCCTCCTCTGGAGTCGATTCGTAAGTTTTTCTTTAACCTAAAGTTAATCGGTGAATGCTTTGTCACAGTTTTGGATCCAAGGCATATTTTAATTAAGCTGATAAATGATCTGGACTACAGTAGAGTCTTCTCTCATCATTCTTATTTTATTTCAAATTGTTACATGAAGTTGTTTAAGTGGTTGCTATTTTTTGATGTTTCTGTGAAATCTCCGATCATTTCTATTTGGGTGTCTTTCCCAAATCTTATGGCTCATCTTTTCTCACCACGCATTCTTCACAGTTTGGGTTTACTTTTTGGCTGCCCCTTGAAATCTGATAACACTACTGCCCGTTGGTTCTCGGTCGTCTGTAGCTAGGGTGCTTATTGAACTTGATGGTTTTAAATGTTATCCTGAGGCTGTTTGGATTGGTCTTGAGAACTTAGGTTATGTCCAAAAGGTTGCCATGAAAGAATTTCCTCCATTTTGTGAACATTGTAAGCCATTGGGGCATTGCAAAACTAATTGTTGTATTCTACACCCTCATTTAGATAGGGCTCCTCTTAAATCATGTGTTAATGTTGTGGGAAATGGGTCTGAGGATCTTCGGGTTATCACTAAGGATTCTATCCCTCCAGTTGTTGTTGTCAATTTATCTTTGCAAAATAATGTGGTTAATTTGGAAGCTGGTCATTTGCAAAATCCGGTTTGTGATTTGGTTCCCTTGACTGTGGCTAATCCTGTTATGCTTTTTGTGGGAAATGGTAACGTTGTTGAGCAAAATTCCTATGAAGGAGCATTTATGATTCTTGATCATGTGGCTTCAGTTCCTATTTTGACCCCTCATGTTGTTGGTATTTAGTTAATAACATTATGTCTCAGGAAGTTCCTTTACTAACCCCTTTGCTTGATCGGTGTGTTGGTGGGCCTTCGGGTCTTGTAGGACCTCTACTTTAAAATGCTACGTTGGCTTCTAATGTTCTTGTTGTATTTCCCTCTGTTGACTCTTCTTTGGTGGATGGTGGTATTGGAAATTTTAATATGGTATGCTCAGATTTTAATGCTCCTGCTCTCAATAATTCTATTTTGCAAGTTAATTCTCCTTTAAAGGAGTTGGCTTTTCCTGTTCAAGATGCTTGTGAGAATATTAATGTTGAGGTTAACAATATACCAGTTACACCTACTTCTGATATCCATCATGCTGTTTCATCTGGTGTTGGTGTGAAGGTGCTGAAGGAAGTTGTTTCTGGTTTAAACCTTTGTGATGTTAACAAGGTGGTTTAAATGTGCCTTCTAGTGCCTTGGATGAAGCTTGTGATGATTCTCCAGTGACTTCATTGGAAATGACTGCTTCACCTTCTTTTGAGCCTTTTATCGACGTCTCGATTAATCTTATTTCAAATGATGATTTGAAAGCTCAATTGAGCTTAATGAGAAAGATTCTTGTAATCGAATGGGCTTGATGAGTCATTTTCCTCGCTTGCGGGGGAGTTGGGGAAGTCTCTTAATCCACAAATCTATCTGATGCTACTAACACATCCTCAAATTTAGCTAATTTTTCTTTATCCATCTTTTTTCAGATCAGCACAATTCTTCTTATAATGCCCTTCCTTATTACAGTGAAAGCACTTGAATTTAATCTTAGATTTGAATCTTGACTTATTTTCATTCTTGTTCTTTTCTTTCTTCTCTTGCATGTCTCTATCATTCAAACCTATAGCTCATTTTGATTCTTTCTCAATTTTAATTTCTATCTACTTAGACTTCAAAGAAAGCTAAACCTCTTTCAATGACAATGTCTCCCGGGAATATTCCATTGTTTCAATAAAATGAGCATATGATTTAGGAAGGGGATTTAGAATGATTATTTCCTGATCCTCATCATCCACCTTAACTCCAAAATTTTCTAAATCAATAACAATTTTATTGAAATCATCCTATTAGCCTCATGACTTTTTGAATCATACATTTTAAATCCAAACAATTTTCTCTTGTAGTAGATCCTATTCTGCAAGTTCTTAGTCATATACAATTGTTCCAATTTCAACTAGATCCCAATAGTAGTTGTTTTCTTATCAATCTCATAAAGTACCTTGTCGCTTAAATGCAACACCCGCATACCATACTCTAACTCCATAATTTCTTCCTTCTCATATGGATCTGAAGGACTCGACAATTTTCTCTGTCCTTTCAATGTCTTAGCAACCTTCATTTGGACTAGAACGACTTTAATTCTTTTTCACCAAATCAAGAAATCAGTTTTCTCATTAAACCTCTCATTCATGACTTTTGAAACCCCTAGTATGTTTAAATCCCAACTAGTGGCTTTGTTACTAATTTGTTAAAAAACTTTGTACTGTTGAAAACTAACTTCTGGATCTTTCCAACAAAATCTTCTAAAGACTTTCATTAAGGGTTTTAGGTTGCATATAAAAAACTGATATTTCAAGTTTAATAGTACAAACCCACAAATTACCTAAATGAAAGATTTAGATATAAGACTTGATTTGTCTACAATTAAAATACAACACAGTAGCTAATGAAATCAAGATTTATGTAAATAAAGAATTAACTAATTTTATTTACAAAATAAAATCATCAATATAACTAATTAATTACCAATTAATTATAAACTTTCTTTCACCTAAAACTTGCACAATATGACTAAAAGATACTTGCCAATAATCACAACTTAATTGATTGATAGTTACAAATAATAACAATAGGATTTGAATAACTAAATAAGGTTTACTTGCCAACAATTATAAAAGAAAACTTCTATTACCAAAATCAGTAAAACTCTAAACAAGAATTTATGCTATCTTGCACAAGATTAATACAAAATAAAAAATAAGTCACCAAAGACATAGAACACATTCATATACGTGATTCAATACACTTGTGCATACAACCATTGGGAGAAAGAGGGCTTATATTTTTTATTAACTTGAACAAACAAATTTAAAATCCCTAGCATACTTTAGATCTAGGTTAATCTTGAAAAGCAAAGCAAATTTCCTCATCTAAAGCTGCAAGGAATAAAATCACGTGAATATCTCTTCTAATCATTCTTCCCCGGTTCCACCTAGGTCACGTACATGACTAGGTTTCGATCTTCTTTTTCTCATTGAGGTCTTATATGAAATTGCAAGAAGACCTCCTTAGCGCTTGCTTTCTCCTCCAAGAAATGAAAACTATCACTCAGTCTCCTCCTAGTCGTGATTCTCCCGCTCAGCTCACCTCTCCCGCTCATTGCTTTCTTTGTTTGCTTTCTTTCATTCGTTTGATCTCCCAAACTATAAAGCCAAACCTGCTTACAAAAAGGCAAAACAAAATACAAGAAGCTATACCAAAGGCTATACAAGAGGCTACAAGTGAGAAATTTTGTTAGCTTTAAACAAGAAAGAAAAAAAACTAATTCCATTTGCAAATTAATAAAGTAATTACAACAAATATTTGATTCACAATATTAATTAGCAATTTAATTAACAATATCACTAAAATCAGTTAAGAAACCCACAAGAGCAAGGCAAAAACAAGATCTACGTGGTTCAACATGTATGTACCTACATCCATGATGAGAAAGAGAGGGTTATAGCTTTTATTAACTTGCATAATAAGTTACAAGAGCATTAGCAAATTTTGATCTAAGTAAACATTAAAGAAAAAAATCATACAAATTTCTTTAAGAAATGAGAAAGGAAAGATATCACTTGATCAAAATTTGCCAAAATCCAAGAAGAGAGGTTGCTCTTCTACTCTTCCTACTGATTTCTTGCTAAACCCATCAACCCAATCGATGACTTAGGTTCAATTTTGCTGTCCATGTGGCATGCAAGTGACCTTAGGGCTGTTGTAAGAGTCATAAGAACATTACCTTTTGCCGTCAAGCTTGAATGCCCGACCCTCCCTCTCAATTTCATTAGAAATCCCCAAAGAATTGATGAAGAAGAAGCCCTCGGTTCCACCTTCACATGCTCGACTCATTTCGCACACAAGCTATTTGCCCCGTTTAAGCCTTCGATTAAGTTCTCTTTCCAACGCCTTAGCAACATTCATTTGGACTAGAATTGCTTTCATTCATTTTCACTAAATCTAGAAATCAATTTTCCCATCAAACCTTTCAATCTTGACCTTCATAACACCCATTATATTAACTTTAACCAGTGGCTCTGATATCAATATATTATTTTAAAGACAAGCAAAGGTAAATGGCTACAAGAAAAGTTATATATAAGGCTACTCAAGAAACCAATTTTGTTAGTAATAAAAGCAGGTATTTAGAAGTTAAAAAAAAAAAATGCTAGTGCAAACTAATTTAAAAAGCCATCTAATATTTGATTCAATTTAATTTACAAGAAGGGTTGAGTCTTAGCAAAGCCTTGAGAATCGACATAGGGCAAATTTATCACCGACCTCCTATTAAGAAAATCTCACCAACTCTAGTTAGAGTTAGTATTTTCAAATGGACACATGTGAGGGGCATAGGCTAGGGAGCATGCATCAGTCTTGCTGCTAGCACAACAAGGGCTGTATGTAAAGTATCACAAGCTACCTTTTTTATAAATGCGGTAAAAGAGTGTGCAGATGAGTGGTTTCAAGTGCTATGAGGGGCTTAGACATAGGAGTGTATGTAGTTTTATTTGCAAGTGTTGTGAGGGATTAGAAGAGGTAATCAAAGAGCTTGTTATAGAAAAATAAGTTCATATAACAATGGATTTTGTAGTCCAAATGTATCAACTGGAAATATTACAACTTTATAGCTGATTAGTTCCATGCATGCTACTTTTCACCATAATTCTATGGATTGTTGTTAGACAATGAAATCTTGTTAATAATATCATAAGAGAATATGATTATAATGTGTTCTTTAAGAAGCTTGGTAGAGATATTGAAATTTTATTTTTGACTAAATAGACTTAATAGTTTTTTTAACCTGCAATTATTCAGATGAGTATAATGATTTGATTTATTGATTTCATAATTTACTAAATGATTTTGTAAAATTTCTTCTAGAGGTGGAGAAGAGCAAGGGGAAATTTATCAAATTCTATCATCTTCTAGGTGAATGAAGACATTCTATAATCACCATCACCATCACCATCTCTACTCTAATTACATTAACATCCACTCTACCCACCACAATCAATCGTAAACACCATCAATTTCTAATCCAACTAACTAGCCTCACTCATTGCATAAACAATATTATTTTAAATCCATATTATACTTTTCTAATACCATCATACACAAGACCATCTATATACCATCATTCCCCATATGCACATTCAACCTATTACCCCCACCACCCTATTATGTTGACCATCCACACAAATCCCACACAACCAAACTCCACCACATAAGGTGATAGTTAGGTTCGTACTTGCTAGGTATTTGCGATATTTGGTTTCATGAATTTAAAAGAAATTTTCTTTCTTATAAAGTATTCTTTAAATTCTATATTTTTATTTCACTATCCTAAATTGTCATAACTTTGAGATTGCTATAAATTATTATTTGTATTACATTTAAGTTTTTACTAGCTTCCCTAACATCATGAACATTAAGTCGAGCTTTGAGTATTGAGGGTCAACATATCTGCATGATATATTCACTGATATTCATAAATTTAGTCGTAGGTCCATGTGAATTAACAAGAGCGTGTGAGCTAAGGTATAGTTAGAGTGAGGAAGTTCATAGTATTTGACAAAGAGATAGTGAAATAAATAAAATCGCATTTTGAACAATGGAGGTATAGATACCTATCCAACTTGGTGGTTCGATTTTATACACATAATATTAGAGAAGAATTGTAAAATTATATATGTTTATTGTGTTTTTTTTATTAATTTATTATTTTTATTATTATAGAAGTTGTTGTTCATAAGAGAGCATACTATGATGAAGCTACTCACACGTGCCCATCAAATGAAGATGATCAACTTATGGGTGGAAATCAAATGACAAAATGTCATGTATGTGCATATACTTCCTAATTATTACCTTTTTTTTACAATAATCACATGAAAGTATAATAAATGCATAAAAAAGCTCTATCCGAGGAGAGATTATTGTGTGTGGTGTCCGGACAGTCCGGAGGTGAATCCCGACGTGCCACATCACCCGGATGCACCAGGCCCCAGGTGACGTGGTGCGTCCGGATTCACCTTCGGATGAATCTGGATGCCGCACACAATAATTTTTTCCATCCGAGAGAGCTCTTCAAGCGGATTGTCTGGACATTAAATAATGGACTTATGCAGTTCGTTAGAGAAAAGTAGAAGATGTTCGCAAAGGGCATGGCTTATAACTTCCACTCCTAATATGCCTTATTCCTTTATTATACAGCTGGGGATTACCTGCATCAGATATTGCAATATGATCCAGTTTCTGAAGGAATCAGTTTTTTTTTTTTTTTCTGAGGAAGGATAAAATTATTATATGAATAATTAAATATAAAAAGATAAAAAAATTAATAAGATAAATTTTAAAATAAAGTCTTATATTTTATTATGATTACTTAATACAAAAATAATTACAAACTTACAATCTATTTTATATTTTTTAATAATATTGTATTATGACTTTTTTGTGAATCAAGTTAAATATTTCTTTATTAATGTCCAGTACTAAGAGGACATGGAGCCAACATCACACATTTTTGCTATTCAATCAAGATTGAAAATCCTTATGGTAGAAAATGCCATCAAGATTATTTCATTCCCATGTCCTGCCCTAATCACAGGATTCCACTCATTCAACCTCAATCATGCCTGATGGCTTATGTGCACGCTACATCTGTATGTTCTAGAGCTCGATTCAGCGAACCTACATGACTGATCCACTAGTCCCAACGTCGAATCAGTCATCGTCGTTGTCGATTCAGCCTTCAACGTTGAATCTTCCATCGTCATCCGTCTGCTTGTGTGATTGCTTAAAGTATTTGGCAAGCTCTTGCTAGTGATTTGTGTTAGAATACTCAGTTCAACTAATTTTCTACTTTTATGAGTTATTTTTTTAACATCGAGATGCATATTCTTATTTTTGTAAAAGTATTTAGCATCTTTTTAATTTTGTTAACATTAAATTGGATAATGGATTGTTTGCATTTTGTGAATATCATGTCAGTTGTAGATGGTTGATTGACTATTGAAGGCCTTGATTTTACTTCAAAATTTAGATTTTGTATTGCGTGTAGGCTTTCATTCAAACTATAAATCCTCCATAGTTGGTTTATCATGCAAGTGTGAAACCCGATAGAGGATTATAAGAGTAAAAAAGCAAGTCTTGTGTGGGTGAGGATGATGACATGTTTCGCGACTTTTGAAATTAAAGCGTAAAATCTTTTATGGCTCGTAGGCATGAGAGCGTGTAAATATTATTGAGGATTGTAAGAGTACAGAGCAACATTTGCCTAATACTTTGATTTTGATTTCTCCAAATTTGGAATGGAATGTTGAGCATGCAACTAAATTGAACATAGGAGTTTGTAATTTACAATAAAATCTGAGTCTCCGTTCCTTAGAATTATTTCATTCAAACTTCATAATTGAGAATTTTGCTGAATTGATTTTTTTCTTGATTTTTCGGAGTATTGTGTTCTAAGTTTTATTTCTGGGAGAAGTTATGATAAAATAAATTATTTTATACTTTCTTATTTAAATTAATTTCACTACTAATCTTTAAAAAATTTGCCTACATAATACATGTAAGTTTGAGATTTAATTAGACCTCTTAGTAAATTAATTACATTGCAGGAAAATTATCAAATACCGCCGGATTTTCCGGCGGCTTTGGAACTGCCGGAAATTCCGGTGGTTAAGCCTGCGGATTGACCGCCAGTGTTAACCAGCGGTTTGGCGGCTGGAAACTCCGGAACTCTCAAGGCCACCAGAAAATCTGCTGGTTCTACATAAATTAGACACTTTTACATGTGGAATGCCCGATTGTTTCAAGTTAAATTGTTTTCGGCGAACGTGGCCGCCGGTACTAGCCCTATTTTGCCCGACCCATTCTTTGTTGCTCATTTTAATGCATCTCCTCCGACTGACGAAGTTGAAGCCTGCTCCACCCCCCTTCGTCAATCCACGGCATTTCTAAACCGTTTCTTTTCATTTCTTTAACATTTGTGAGGTAAAACTTATTCTCTTCACTTCTTTTCATTTTTACACAATTTCAACCGTTGAAAAGCCAACTATTAAGGTGCATACAACATAGGCAATATATGCCAAGCTATGACAACAATTTATTGTGTAGTTTTGGTAAACTTAATCTCGTATCCTGGTTATAAATTTGACAAATGTATCATTTTTAACTTATATAAAAATTGAAAAATGGACAATGATTTCAAAAATTTTTTTATCAAATTTTAGATTTAAGAATAAAATTTAACCTATCAACCATGCAAATGTCTATCTATAGCATAAAAAATATAAATTGTCTATAGCAGCAGTAGAAAATATCCATGTATTACCAAAAAAAATGAAAAAAATTGAATGCAATGAGGTGGATGGAGAAAGCAGCAAACATTTTAGATCCTTACCCACTCGAGCATTTAATATAACGTTTCATGGGCATTAGTAACAACTCATCACAATATATCACATAAAATATTAAAGAAAAAATATTACCCTAAAGTGAAAGTAAGTTCATTAACACTTTAATATGCTATCGATTTTTTTGGGTTGGGCTTTTTTGGGGATGGCTTGCGTTGACTTGGTTTTGATGTACTATGGCTCGGTTGTGGTGTGGTTATAGATTTGGATTGGGACTTTGATGAAGCAGTATCCCTGCATGTCCCTTGGAAGGCCATGGCTTGGTTGCAACCTTGGTGGTTTTTCCTTCTCAGAATGTTCGGACTTTCACTTTGGAGGACTTGAGTTGCTTGGAACCTTTGTGATTGTCTCATTTTCCTCCTTGGATGGCCCAAGCCTGACAACCAAGTGGTTGTCTAAGTCCAATTACTTTTGTGTTTCTCCTTTTCGTTGTCTTGTTCAGGTTGTTTGGCCTGACGCGTTCTGTGTTCTTCTCTAGCTATATTTTTCTAAATAAATAAAAAAAACTTTAATATGATATATATTTAGGAGCTTCAAATAAATCATTTGATGCGCATATATTCTGTTGTCAATGCAATACAAAACGTAGGAGAAAATTAAAAGGATGTAAAATGAGTGGTTTGCATGTTTTCAAGTGTGCATCTATAAGTACAAAGTAGGCATAATGTAAAATATAAACTATAAAATATTCCCACTTAAGAAAATAAGATTTAATTTTGTAATAAGGGAAATTACATTACTAAGAGCTATAAAATATAACCCTAAAATCTCATGTACATGATTAGAGGCAAGCAATTGATTGTTACATGATTAGAAGCAAAAAAATTTGTTATTTGATTTAAGGCAAAAATTTCAATATTCAAGTGGTTATCACGATTAGAGGCAATCAATGAACTTCTATAAGCATAATACCTTGTTACATAAATTTGTAAGATTGTTGTAAGGGTTTAAATTAATAAACTGTGTTTTCATGGCAAAATGTCCTAAATGCCTATAGTACTTTAGGTTAATTCATAAGTGAAAAAGAGGTATATTTATACACTACAGGAAAATAATGAAATACCAGCGAAATTTTCGGCGGATATAGTTACGCCGGAATCAACGACGGCATTTTCGGCGGATTGTTCCGCCGGTAACCTTACGGCGGACTTTCCGGCGAAAATACCGTCGGTAATTTTCCGGCGGCTGAAGGAATGCAGCATGGCAGAGTATACGGGTTAGGCTCGCAGGCCTATGCATATGAAGGGCAGTCATCTAGTGGCGGCAATTTTTCATCTAGTACCCAGGAATCTTTATATACCCAACAGATAGCTGCCTTTACAGCCGAGCTAGAACAGGTACGGAAAGCCCAAGTTGATTGGCAGATGCAAATGCAGCAGCAGCAGATGCAAATGCAGCAGCAGCAGATGCAAATACAGTAGCAGTAAGCTCAAATGTTAGAAGAAATGAGAAAGATGAGGGAGCAAATGAGTAGTGGTAGAAGTACAACATCACCTGAGGATGAAACTGAATTAGAGTAGACATTATTTATCTATTTTACTGATGTGGACATATGTTTTTATGTGTTTTTTGGATATATTTATCTATTTGCTGTTTGAACATGTTTAGTTATTTGTTGATGACACTCTTCTTATATATGTTTATTGTATACATGTTTAATTATTCCTTATCTAGATGATGCTCTTCTGGTTTGTGTTACTGTTGATATTGTAGAATATATATGATGTTGTAATTTTTTGTATGCAGGTATAAATGTGGAAATCACTTTTCAAAGTGAGGAAGATTTTTTTTTCTGCTACAGGTTTCCGGCGGATTATCCGCCAGTAACCGTGTCGGAAATATGATATGACGACATTTCCGGCGGAATATACGATGGAACTTCCAACGGTGCTATCCGACAGTAAGAATCGGCATCGCTTTTATTGCGGTGGAATATCCGTCGGAAATTCGGGCAGACATTATCCGCCGGTAATTTCTGCGGCTTTTACGCCGGAACACGGCGACAGAAAAGGCGTCGGGTTGTCAAATATATCCGCCGGAACATCCGCCAGAAATGCTTCCGGCGAAAAAAATGCGATGGAAATATTTTTCAGACGCGTGTTTTACCGTCGGAGAGATTTCCGTCGAAAATCCGCCGGAAACCTATTATTTCTGTCGCATTTTTCACTTTACCGGCGGATTTTGTCCACCGGTAATAGCTGTTTTTCCTGTAGTGATAATAATATTTTTAATTTTCATAATTTATAATATTGAATATATATATATATATATATTTATTTTAAGATTATTAATTCAATATCCACATGACTATCCAAGAAAAGAGATATTGATGAATAATAGATTATTTCTGGGACGAAAAGGATTGACAGATGAATTTATTGAAGAAATTGAGACTCTCATTTAAGTCGCATGTCAACTACCTTTGTTTAATTTTGATGAAATGTTTAGATGTTCATGCTCGAAGCACAAAAATTAAGCTATTATTAAGCCCGAGGATGTTAAGGTTGATTTATGTCGTAGGGGATTTGTTTCAGGATATTGGTTTTAGACCTCACATGACGAGTACAAGCCACTTCAAAATACTCATGCCGGTCTATCCACAACTTCTAGAACAATAGATGAAGATCAAATGAATAGACCGTATGAAGAACTTATTTTAGATGCAGTAGGTCTAAATTTAAGAACAAACATGGAAGAGACACCAAACCCAGAAACAAATTTTTTTTTGAATTATTACTTGCTGCTTAAAAACTAATTTGGGATGGTTGCACAGCTCATTCAGAATTATCGGTTGTTGTTAGGATACTCGATCAGTATCAAAACTGAATATAATATTTCTCCAGAGTACTTCAATGACTTCATTTGTCTTCTCAAAGAAACAAATCCAGCGGACAATTTAATCTTCACAGATTTTTATCGAACGAAGAAATTAGTATTCAAGTTGGGTCTCACTGTTATAAAAATTGGTTGTTGTATAAATGGTTGTATGTAATACTACAATGATGATGCGATAGAAATTTATTGTCGTACCTGCAATGCACATCAGTTCAAACTCAACTCGGAAAAACAACGTTGTCAAAAGAAAGATGTTCCATAATAATCATGCAGTTGTTGATAGTTTTTGATATAATTTGGAGCAAATAATAATAAATAATAATCACATTGATTAATTAAACAGGGTGAGTTTTGTATTTTGATGAGCAGCATCTAAAATTAATTGTATACAATGGTTGAATTTGCTGTGACTCTCGACCTCCTAAAATGTTCTTAAATAAAATATTTTGATAAACCCGTTCACCTCTTCTCATATGAAATCTTAGTTCTACCATTGTTGGTTGAACAGACACAACGAATATGATACTCATTAGAAGAGGATGTTCGTGGAAGAGCTGGCCTCCTATGGCTCTATCGGTCCTTCGACCCCCAAGTAGACTAGATTGGTGATGACCATGGCTTCTGCCCTATAGGGCGTGTGACTCTTGCATGTGTGCTTGCATGAAGAAGAAGGGTGCTAGATGATTTTATAAAATTCTAACTTCATATTTTATTAGTATTTGAATATATATATATATATATAGTAAATTTATAATATGATTATAGTTTTTAAGTATTAAACTTTATTATCAATTAAACTTGATTAAAACTCAATCATAATTTGAATTGGTATGGAATTAATAATTTATCAAATTTGAATGGGATTGTTAAGTGTTAAAAATTTGTAACGGTGGAAAGAATGTTTGGTATATTAGCTTTGTAGAAAGATCCAGTATATATATTGAAGTTGCAAGACATCTAAATTTTTTACTTGAAAACACTAAAAATAGGGAAATAATAGCATCTGACCCAATTGAAAGGGTTCACCATATAATTAAAGATGCAAGAGTTTGCTCTTCCTCATAATTAAAAAAGATGTGTTTACATAATTGAGAATAATTATCTGATTTTTGTTCTAGAGATATTTATAAAACTGATGGAGAGTGAAGACGATTATATAATATCATTAATCAAGCATCAATAATATAACAGAGATTAGGTGTCTATAGCCATACATTAGAAATCAAATCACAATATCAGACGTTAATTAGAAGTCAAACAACAGTGATCCTAGTTGTTGATGGTGGTCCTCGATGGTGATCATGGGGCAATGCTATAGAGTTCTTCAGATCACTCAATTTCCCAACCACCCTCATAGGGGTGTCAAATTTTGACACGACACGAAAATCCGACTCGAACCCGACCCGGAATTTTCGGGTCGGGTTCGGGTTGCAAAAATAGACCCGTCTGAAAAATGGGTCGGGTTCGGGTTGACCCGGCGGGTTGCCGAGTCAACCCGATAACCCGTTTAATTTAAAAAAAAATCTAAATTTCCCGCCTTTCCCGCGCCCGCTGCCTCGCACGCCAGCGCCCGCTGCCCCGCACGCCAGCGCCCGCTGCCCGCGCCCGCTGCCTTGCTGCCCGCGCCCCGCGCTGCCTCGCTGCCGCGTGTCGCGCGGCTTCCCGTGTCGAGTTGGGTCAACCCAGCAACCCGCCGGGTCGGGTCCGTGTTCAGATTTCCTACCCGTTTTAATACCTGGGTCGGGTTAGGGTCGACCCGTTTGTAACGCGGGTCATTCCGGGTTCGACCCAAACCCGACCCGTGACCCGAAATTGACACCCCTACACCCTCATATAGAAAATGAGTCATATTTAGAGCTTTTTTGAGAGTGGTGGTTTAATAAGTTTGGCGAGAATAAAAAATAGTTCATCAAATAGCTCATTGATATCTTTCATCATAGATCATTCATTCGCAGTACATTAATGGCCTCAAAATTGAAAGATCATAGGCTCGTTGGAATCATCTCATCGAGCCGATTTAACTATAAGTACAAAAGATTTAGAAAACATTTGATCATTCAGATAATGCCCTGAAGTTTTCATATATGCTTCAAATGTTCGACTTGGGTTTACATGGACTCAAATTGGATCATTTTTTACATCATTAGTTGTGTGTTTTCGAGACGTTCAATTTAGTAATAAGTTTGTTCAAATCTAAGTTTAGTTTGTCCCAAATGTAATTCCAAAAGTTCTCTATTCAAATATTATCTTCGGATTCATGCGAATCAATTGAATTTTCTAGAGATGTATTGAGGATAATATCTTGCTCCATTGGACTGTTTACATTCCTCGAGATAAAGGTTGTTTCTATTAATTCACAATTTTAATTATTTTAAGTATGAACTTTATAAAGTGCTATTATGACTAATCATAAAAGTAAAATACACCATAAATATTATAAATGCTACTCAAACAATTTATATAATTTTATGGTAACTATTTCAATCTAATCAAATCATAATTTTTATTTCTATTTTAATTTGTAAGTTGTATAAATACTTGTATAGATTGAAATATATTATATTCAATAATATATATTTATATATTTTTGAACCATTGCCCCTAACCTTTCATGTTAGGGTTAATGCTCTCTGTACAGCCTTATGGACAAATTAGCAACCTCTATTCACCTATCGTTGCTTGGTAAATTCTTAGGTGATATCAGAAAATATATGAAGGTCCATTGCTCTTAGGGCAAATTCCCTTTTAACTAAATGGCCTTCAAAAATATTTTACTGAATTTCAAAAGGATAGAAGATTGTTTTGGACTATTTGATCTAAGAAATTAAATGTCGAGGGGTTTTTTATAATGATTAGTAAATGGTGATAAGTTAGATTATGATCTTTTCTCATAATTTTTGATCTTTCATATCCAGATAGCTTTTTCTCCATCTGTTGATAGAGTATTGTTTAAGACACAGCTCACCTTGACTTATTGGTTGAGAGCTTAGGCTATCAACTAAAAGGTCTTGGGTTCGAGTCTTTGTGTATGCGATGTGTGTGTGAGTTTGCCTTAATTGACCTAAATGTCCCAAAAAAAAAAAAAAGTATTGTTTAAGGATTATGTGATTCGATAATTTTCTAATTTTATCTATACTAGTTCAAAAGAATGTAACTACAACTTAAACAAAAAAGTGATAGAAAAGTTTTCTAAGTTATGTAACCACCGCAAATAATTTGTGCATGAGATCTTATTATGTAGATGTTTAAACAACTAGACAATAATATCATTTGAATACTTAACGACCGCTTTGGCATATTTTAATCATTTTCTATTAGAGGCTCTTATAAACATGTTTGATTTTATGCATGCTCCTTTATCTCCTAGCTAGCTAACGTCCTTCTCAATGGACTCATATAACAACTTTGCAGCAAAAAAGTTCAATATGATACGAATAATTAGGAGAAACATAATAAACCTCCTGCATCTACCCATAAGGTACAAATGTCACAACCTTTTAAATAATTTTTCTTAGGAGGTTATTTTCTTTCTCATTGTCTTATTTTAGGCAATTCATAACATATTCATATTATGAACATTTCACCTTAGCGAAGAAGCGAGCTCCTCCCACAACCTATGACCAAAAAGCTCCCTTCACAACCTGTGAACCAAAACCTCACATCACATACCTGGAACCTCCCTCAACACCACAACCTCCCCAAGCTTCAACGACGTAACTGCCGTAAAGCTGCATCTCCTTTTGAGATTAACTACCTCCACCATTATCGAGCCTCCATGTGTGTTCATTCCCTAGGTTTGTTTTTATTTATTTTTAATTAGTTCCAATTAAACATTAAAAACCTATTCCCTGAATTTCAATGCACTATAGCTACTTTATATTGTAATTAAAATTTCCCTTAAGTTCCAAATTCTAGCATTCAGTAAGCCCCTTGTGTTCGATGCATGGTTTACACCCCCAACAAATTCCATATATATATTAACTGTTCGCTATATAGTCCTCCCCTTGCTTGGATTTGGGTGCTTTGCACCTAAAATTTTTTTCATGTGCAGCTGTTCAGTAGCTGTGGCGCAAGATATCTGAGCGTTGCAGTGATATATACCCGAGCATTGCGGTATTGTATAGTTTTCTTAGAGACATGCAAACAACAAAGTGCTGCGACGCTCCAAACCTTAGCACTGCCTTAGAGCATAGTCGCGCTCTAGACCCTGACACTCCGGGGCTGTCAGGCAGATCTAGATTAGAGACATAGAGTAGAGCTACGCTCCAAACTTGGTGCCATGATGCTATGAGGCAGGCTGACAGTTTTCTTACTCGGTTTTCATAAATGGTTGCATTCCTTGCTGGTTTTATTGTATCGCTTTGTTAGTTTTATTATGAGAACAGTGCAAGGGTGAAGAGACGCAATGAGAGAGGGAGAGATAGAAAAAAGAAATAGATTTGTACTATCTCACCCAAATTTTTATAGTGATTTCTCGGTGTGGTGTGACTCCATTGGTTTTTTTTTTTTCAATTTCAAAATTTTTCACATTAAATCTTGGTGTTTTTTATTTCCACTACATTTTCTATTTCTTGTTTGTATTCTCTACATGGTTTACATCCCCCAACAAATTCCATCCATTAACTGTTTGCTACATGGTTTACATTCCAGCGCATTGAAGTTTTTTTCCTTTTGGTGTGGTTAGATATCTTGCTAGAGTTGCATCGGACCATTGTCTGATTATGTGGAAACTTGATTATAATTCCATCCTCTTGAACGAATGATTCAATACGAGAATGTGTGGTTATCTTACCCAGCTTTGTGGGGTATTGTTAGTAAAGCCTGGAATAGAAATGATTTCGAAAATGTTGTTGACATTGTTCATATCAAGCTTAAAAGATCTATGTGATCTCTTCATTTTTGGAGTAAGAATAAACTCAAAGAGTTGGAAAATATTAAGGAGATTCTTCAGAAGTAGATTCTGTTATTGCAAGAAGAATAATGTGTGGTTGGGCTGAATCTAAAAAACCTGCTAGTTCTTCATGGGAAAATGTGTGAGCTGAATGTCACTTTATCTAGATTATCTACGTGGTGGCGGCAAAGATCGAAAATCCGGTGGTTGGAAGATGGGAATTCAAATTCAAAATTCTTTCATTCCTTTGCTTCGGCTAGGAGGAATGGAAACATGATTTTCTAAATGAAGACGAGCTTGGATGTCTGGTTAAGAATCCAGTTGAAATTGAAAAAATCTTCCATCAGTTCTTTTGTTCAAAATGGGGTGAAAAGTGGTGCTCTATTAATAACTGGCCGATTTTTAGCATGGCAGACAAGGTGAATGATTCTATGATTGATAGAGTTGAGGCTGATTTCTCTAGAGAAGAATTTTGGGTTGTTGTTAAATGTTTGAGCAATAATAAGTCTCCTAGTGTTGACGACATTACACATTCCTTTATCAAAGGTTATTGGGAGATTGTTAAAAATGATATTTGGAAGAAAGTTAACTGGTTTTTCGAAATAGGACTTATGCCGCCTTTTTGTAAAGAGGCACTGATTGTGTTAATTCCTAAAGTGAAGAATGTTGTCGAGCCTTCTAAGTTTCGACCGATTAGCTTATGTCAAACTATGTATAAAATTGCTACTGTTATGATTCTCAATTAGTTGAAATTAAGTATTCCAAATGTTATTTCTGAGGAACAAGTTGCTTTTGTTTCAGGCTGATTTATGACAGATCATTGTCTTCTGGTGCAGGAGTTTTTTTTTTAATTTCATGCTTTCTCTTCCAAGAAAGGATTGATGGCACTTAAGCTTGATATGGAACAAGCCTATGACAATATGGGTTGGTTAACTTTAGATAATGCTTTAAAAAGTATGGGTTTTCTGTTGAAATTTGCAAATTGGACACTTCAATGTGTTAATCCCATATTTTCTATTTTAATCAATGGGAAAAGATCTGAGTGGATTGAAGTTAAGTGTGGATTTTGGCAAGGTTGCCCTTTATCCCCATATCTTTTTATTATGTGTTCTGAGCTTTTATCTAAAGTTTTCCATCAAAGAGGGAGTAATCTATGTATTAAAATTTCGCCTAAAGTAGAGATTGTTTCACATCCTTTATATGCAGATGACATTCTCATTTTTTCTGAAGCTTCTTCAAAATTTGTAAGGAAAATCAAAGAGCTTGTTGTTGATTATTGCTTCCGGACGGGTCAGGTAGTTAATAAATGTAAGTTGGTTGTTTTCTTTGGTAAATCTTTTTCTAGGCAGAGGAAAAGGAAGCATGCTAAGTTACTTGGGTATAAGCATGTAGATGAATTCAAATATTTGGGAGTTAAGATTGCTTTACGAAGACTGGTAGCTTCTGATTTTTAATCGTTAATTGATCATACTTAACGGAAGCTAAATGCTTGGGGTAGTAAATTCTTATCCATTACTGGTTGGGTTGCTTTGATTAAATCATCCTTTCTTTCTCTTCCAGTGTTTTTGTTAACACATTCGTTGGTTCCAAAAGGAGTTTTGCAATACTTTGATAGATTATGCAGAGATTTTCTTTGGCATAAAGATCAAGGAAGATAGGGTATTCACTATGTGGCTTGGGATTATGTGTGCTTACCTGTTAAAAAAGGCAGATTGGGTCTGTTTTCTGCTTGTAATAGAAGTGGACCTCTGAGAGCTAAGATTGCATGAAATTTTTTGCAACAGTCAAAGTCTTTGCTTGATAAGAATCTCTCTGCAAAATATGGCAATGATCTGTTACATGGTGAGTGCAATAGAGGGTCTTCTTCTGTATGGAAAATCCTTAATGATGGTGTGTTGTTCCTCAAACCTTTGCTTCAATGGAGGCTTGCTAATGGTTTGCAGGTTAATGTGGTGGAAGACTCGTGGATATGGGACAGGAATCTTCATTATGGCCAACTTATGCTGATTTCTAGAACCTAGTTGGGTTGAAATTTTCTTCTTTTTTGTCCTGTTCTAGTGAGTGGAATGTTGCTTCACAGTGAAATTTTTTTTGGTGAGGAGTTGATCCAAAATATTGTTAAAACCCCTATGGATTGGGAGTTGGGGGTGGATACTATGGAATTTGTATCTCAATTATGACGTAAAACTATTTCTGCTTTAGCTTTTGAAAAGAGTTCAGTAACTGGAAGTGATGTTGAGAATAAAGTGAATTGGATCATAAAATTAAATCTTACTCCTAAAGAAAAGATGTTTTGGTGGAGATTAGGAAGGAATGCTTTACCTACTTATGATTGGCTTGCGTATCCATGATTGCGGGATGACAGGATATGTCCTAGAGGACGTCTTCATATTGAAACTACTGAACATGTAGTTGTTGGTTGTTTTTTTTTTTTTTTTGCATGATGTCATATCCAAGTTGAATCAGTGGGGTTTTCATATACCCATATTTTCTTAGTGGGAAGAATGTTGTTTTGAGCTGCAAAGGAAGATTCCTTTTAATGTTGAGTTGGTAAGAATGTATTGCAGTGCAGTTTATCAATCTTGGAAAGCTCTAATGCTTTTATGCACGGAGCTTCTGTAATTTCATCTATGTTTGCTGCAGTTTAGGTTTTGAATTATAGTTTGAAGGATGATATTAATCCAATTAAGGTATATTGGGATGCTAACCAGTTGTTGCAACTGAATTGTCTTTTTTGGCGTCCCCCTCCTCCTTTTTGGATTAAAATCAATGTGGATGCGGCTCTTTTTATGTTTAATTTGGCGGAATTAAAGGCATTGTGAGAGATCATAAAGGAATATTCTTAGACACTTTCGGAAGGAAATTACATCATTGGGATAGTGCTCAAGTGGAATTGATTGCTATTTCTGAAATTTCTTATATGGTTCAAGATTGGATGTTTGATATGCAAGGTATCATAATTGAGGGTGATAATTAGAATGTGATGAATTGTTGTTAGAGATTCATGAATGGGAATAAGATGTGATGAATTTGTCAGAGATTCATGAATGGAAATAAGAAGATGGGTGTGCAAAGTTTGAAGATGGATTTATCTTTTTTTAGAAATTTTCACAAGGTTATTTTTTTGTGTTCCTTCTTATTGTAATAAGGTGGCGGATTATTGGGCCTCCTTAGCTACTTTTGGTGATTTTCATTGGGTTGGTGCTTCCTTTAATAACCTTCCAACATATTTTACTAAGATGGCTAATTATGGAGGATTGTGATAGACTAGCTATCACTTAGTTTTTGTATTTCTTTTCATTGTTCTTAATGCATTTTGCAGTGATTCAAAAGAAAATTTTTAAGCCAATTATTATGAAAATTAAATTAGAATATCTCGACTTTTTAAAAATATTTAAAGCAATTGAAAATTAATTTTTTTAATAATTTGAGGGTAATAAAAAGAAAATTTTGGCACATGTGAAATAAAAAATTTAGATGCTTATCTTAGAGGTGTTGCTTATCACGTTATTTGAGTTCTTGGACAGAAAATGAAATAATGAATGCAGCCAAAAAAATATTTGTGGGCCATACGCTGCGTAAAATCCTTTCAAACATGTGAGATAAACTAGTCTTTTCTGATGCAGCGAACCAAACTTATAATATATTTAAAAAAAATAGGGATATCAAACACACACATTCATGCTATTCTTGTTTACAAATTGTTAGCGCTTGTGAAACATGTTGGGAAGAAAATGAAGAACGAAATAAATAAATAAATAGTAGAGAAGATCATCAGAATTTTATGTATAAAAACTTAAAAATGAAAAAAAAAACTACTAAGGTGCAACATTATGTCAAGAAATTCACTATAAAAATCTTCATGCACTATCATCCACCATGTTCAGACTTGAATACAAGAGTATCTCATCATTTACACCCCTTCAAAATGAATACAACTATTAAAAAATGATTGAAATACTGACTCAACCAAACTGCAACACTGTGGGTTTGTACCAGCAGAGCCTTGACATTGGCTTCTCAATCTCGCAGCACCGTGATACTAAACTATAACATTACGGTGTTCTGCTTTCTGTCTCAGAGGGGGTCCAGAATGCCTTGGTATTAGATTTACAACGACAGGATGTAGTACGATTGTGGAAAAATATAACAAGCACAACAAGCTCTTTGTATCGCCTCTCAAACTCGATAAGGAAGTCTCCCAGAACTTGTCCCTCACTAGAAAATCTCTTTACCCAATAGAAGAGAGTGGGGCCAAATCTAGCTCTCACTAATTTTTTCTTTCCCCTTTGAGACTCACCATCCTCAAGCAAGAAAGTTTTGAGGAAGGGTTTGACAGTTGAAAAAAATAAAAGGTCAAAATGAAATAAACTGAATGATAAGTAATTAGCTAGAAGGGTAGAGATTAAAAACTCACTTTGTAGAAGATAGATTACCACCCCTATAGATGTGCCAATAATATAGTGCTCCCTATCCAAACCCTACTTTTGTAAGCTTGAGATTAACTCAAACTCCTCATAGGGAGGATTAAAGGTCGCTCCTAAGAATGGGATGTCACTATAACTAATGCCAACAAACCATCCACGATCGACCTTACAAATAAGAATATTCTATTTTAGACATTAATTACCCTCAACCCACAAATCCTCAGGCACAAACATAAGAAAAGATTGTAGTATTTTTTTTTTTTTTGCTTAAAATAAATTACAAGAGATGTGAATACGCCCATTGAGCTATTTCTCCTGCAAGATGGAAAAAAATGAGACCAAGAGGACAAATATACTCAATGCAATCTAGATGAAGAATAGCCATTAGTGGTCAAGTATGGCCAACGCCTTGACAAAAGAAATGCATCATAGTCTTCAATGGAATTAGTCCAAATAAAAGAATAACTTACCCTCCTTTAGTGAGTTTTGGGACTCGCCGTCTAAAGGGTCTCGAACTACCAAATCTTCATGGTTGCTTAACTCCACCTATTGTTCTTGAAGTCAGCCCCCACAATCAAAGAAGAGTAGCATAAGTCAAAATTTAATATGTTAGTATAATAAGTGAGGTAATTTGTCATGTTGCTCGAATTTTAGTATAAGCAAGTCGATTGAAATAGATGGACTTGTCAAAGCAGGATAACAACAATGAAAGTGACCCCATCAGAATTTATAATATGACCTAGGAAGATAAAGCATCGCATGGAAAAATATTATGTCTCACAAGTTTTAATAGATTTAAAGTGAATAAATGAGCATCATTCTAGAAGCTTTAAATCACTCATTTCTATTATAAAAGATCAATGAAAAGATGAATCTCAAAGGTATCTCAATAAATGATGTGTACTTGTCATATCAAATTAGGGCTAGCCACTCAAAGAGCTAGCAACGGGCACATTGGAAAACTACCACTTCCTCCAGATTCATCAAATAGAGGTTTCCCCATGGGTCTTACTATCCTTAGCTCATCTTTTTTTTTTCAAATCTAACAATTAAGAAACTCAATTACTGCAATAAGCTTGCTGAATAAGAAGAAAAGATAGGCCACAAGACTCACCTGAAAGTTGCAAGACCACTTCTTAGAGGACAGTTTAGACCCCCAAGGAAAAGGCTAGTTAGACGAAAAAAGGACCCCAAGATAGATTTTGAGCCTAATATGACCACAATCTTTTTAATTATCCTCATAATGTTTATGACTCATCGCTTTCGCCAGCCGACATAGATAATATATGATTTTTTACTTATTAATTTATCCTTTTTGCAAGGTCTTTTCCAAAGAAATAAAAAAATTGAGGAAATAAATTTACAACCCAATACGTGGTAGAGGTACCTCTCAAGGTTCATCCGAGTTCATCTCAGAGGAGCTTACCACATAAGTGGACTAGTCAATGGTATGCAATGTTTAGAGAGGACTCGCTCCAAAATGATCTAACTATTGAAAACACTCTTTCTAGTAAAGCTTGCCCCAAGGGAGCTTGTTCAGGGAAGCTTGCATACCAAAAAAGATAGATTGAGGGAGGAATTTCCTTTAATAAATCTCAACTCAAGGTGTGCACTAAGATCTAATGGAAAGATTGAATGCCTAATCCTACACTTTTATCTCGACCATATACAACATAAATCAAATCCCTCTCTTTATTGCCTTTCCCTGATTCTTCTTGGGTGCTTCTAGGGCTATGCCTTAGCCGCCTCCTGTCATCATTTTTTCGCATCTGGAGCTGCCTCCCATCGTTGATCCTCTATTCTCTACTAGGGGTCTGCCCTAGCCAGCTCGCGTCTAGTGCTAAGGGGAGTTCTCTTCTCTTATTTCTTTCATGCTCAAGCTTTTCATTTGCTTCCTCCTTGCTCGTCTTGGGCCGATTCTTCCACCTTTGCTTGGAAAATTGGCGGTGAATCGGCTAGTCGACCATAGTTTTTTGGAAGGCTTGATCAAAACTTGCTCATTCCTTGATGCTTTATCTGGCTCTTCTTCTTCTGTGTGTTTTTTCGACCTTAAAACTATTACATTTCATGGTTTGCCATCTTTAGGGATTTTGGAGAAGGAGATTTGTGCCCTAGCTGAGCTTCTTAAATTTGCTTTAGTTTGTTTTTCCCCTCTCATCATCCTTATCTCGATTCTATTCGAAGGTTTTTTTCAACCTTAAGTTGATTGGAGAGTTCTCTGTTACCATGTTGGATCAATCTCATGCTCTGATCAAGTTGGGGAATGATCTTAATTATAGTAGAATTTTTTATCATAGATCTTATTTGGTTTATAACTACTACATGAAATTGACCAAATGGTCTCCTTTAGTTGATATTGGTGTTGAATCTCCCGTTATTCCCATTTAGATATTATTTCCCAACTTGCATCCTCATCTATTTTCCCCTTGTATCCTCCACGGCCTGGGTCATCCGTTAAAAGTTGATAATGCTACTGCTTTGGGCTCTCGTCCATCTGTCGCCCGTGTTTTAGTAGAACTTGATATCACTAAAAAATATTATGATAAAGTGTGGCTTGGTCCTGATAGTTGTTTCTATATGCAACCGGTTGTGATGGAGGAATTCCCTCTCTTCTGTAATAAATATAAATGTTTAGGGCATTCGATAGGTTGTTGTCGCCCCATTCATGCTTCTGTCCAGATGTCCGGTATTACTGTTCTTCCAAATCTGATTAATACTAATGTTCATTCTGATATGAATGCTCCTTGTGTTGTGAAAATTTTGGATAATATACTTCTACTTTGCCTGTTTCGCCGATCAAATATTTGGTGGTTAATGAGAATAATGGCTCTTATATGGTTAACGAGGTGAATGTAGATACAAATAATGTCGGTTTAATTGATGGGGGTGTTGACCCGTCAATTGCTGCTTTGCCTTTGGTTTTATCTTGTTACGACAAAGAGGATCTCATTGTGGGTACAAACCTTGAGGATCTCAATGTGGTCACCAACCCTTGCTTAGTTAACCTGATAGCTACTCAGTCACCAAGTTCTATTACTAGAGGTGGTGAGGATGACGGTTCTGAATTTACTCCTTTGGGGCTTGATTCTGCTTGCCCTGCGGGTAGTTTGGTTTTAAACATACCTATAGTGAAAGATGGGTTGGATGATGAGGATTTGCCTATTAATGATAATGTTGTTGTAGATGATGAAATTAATATTCATTTGAATGCCCCTGCCCCTCTCAATGGTATTCCTATTTCTCTTATTGAAAACGATGATTTGCGAGCTCATTTAGTTGCCAACTTGAAGGAGAGTGTGGTGGTTCAAGGTGATTGGCTTAATGAGGGTGATTCAGCCTCTAATTGGGATGCTGTGGAAGAGACGGATGTGAAATTAATGCATTTAAGGGAAATTGATGAATTAAATGTGATTCAAATAGCTGATGATGGTTTTTTTTAAAAGTTGGTAAATGCAAGCAGAGGAAATCCAAAAAAAAAAAAATCTTAGGTTTTTTTTTTTCATCTTTGCTTGTGTCCTTATGGCTTGGCCTGCTAGTTGTGCTCACGGGTGCTTTGAGAATTGGTTGGTTGTTGGGGTCTTATTTTGCTTGTTTAGAGTTTGTTGGTTGTCTTTTGTTCAGGTGTTGGCTGGCTCCTTCTTCACTGCTTCTATGATGAAATTTTGCAGTTCTGTGGTGACATTTTGGCTGCTTGTTACAGAATAGTTTTATTTGTTTACTCTCTTGCAGGTGCTTCTTCCTAATCTTTTCTTGCATGTGTGGTTATTTTGCTCGTCGCTGCTGCTAGCTGCTTCTGGTGCCCATTTTTTTCTTATGTTGTTTTTCTTTTGCTTTCTTTATGATTGTAATAGTTTTAATCCTTTAGCTTTAGGTTTTGCTTCAAATGTTGTATTTTTTAGTGAGCTTGTGGATCTTGTAAGGATTTGTAACTCTTTTTTAATGAACATGTAATCCCCTATATGGGTTTCCTATATATATACACACACACACACAACATAAATCAGAGTTGTCTGTAAAATCCCAAATTGAAAATAATAATATAAACAATATTCTATTTCTTCCAAAAACTCAAATATAATAATCTAGCATATAAACAATAAATATACCACAATAATAATTAATACTTGATTACAAAAAGAAATACATTAATAATCCAATACCAAGGGATCTAACTCTAGCTTTTTCATGCCTCAAGATCTAATTTGAAAAGTATTGTATCTTTAATCTTTTAATAATAACAATCAAAGCTATGTAATTCCTTTCAATAATAAAATACCATCAAAAAAATAAATCTATTGATCAAAACATCAATATACATTTGACATTACCCAAAAATTATTTACACTAGCCAAGAGTCATACAAATACAATATAATGTTTTCCCACTCTTAAGCTTAAAAGCATAACTAAAAGATAAAATGACAGTGAAACCTGAAGAATCTTGTACCTAATTAGCCTCACACTCAATCTCTTCTTTGACCTAAAATTATTAAATTATATATATTGAGCTTATAAAGCATAATAGGTCAATGAGACCCTACTACTGAACTCAAACCATAAAAAAGAAATAATATGTATGAAATCATTCTGTTCATAACGATAGTTGGTAGCAATTAATATGATCATGACTCTGAGCAGTGCAAAAATAATAAAATATATGCGGTAATAGTAAAACATGTAAAATAGTACATTATGGATATTGAAATGATAAGACTGTAAACCATCATTCTTAAATTAAGTGTCATAGAAGTATTATCCAAATAGTAAGAAAATTATATGAATCAGTAAAGCGGAAGTACCTTTGAAAACTATTAGAAATCTATGATAATACAGTACTATCAAGGAATCATATTGGAGTGCATATGATGTTAGTTGTTTTGTATCAATCTTAAATTAATATCTTAATCACATGAACAACAATAGTAAATCAATAATAATGAATCAGCAATAGTAAATCAATACCTTATATATATGTCTAAGCAATCATATAAAATAAGTAAGGAATTCTGACTTGTGTGTATTTTTCTAGTTGTTGCGTCCACGAATATTTGCGCTGATAGAGAAATATAAAGTTTAACATCTTAGCTTTATACGAAGATCTAGCACACAATCAGATAAAAAGTGAGGGTGCAACATTTATAAGAGACACCAAGATTTTTATATGAAAACCCGTGAAAAGGAAAAAAACCTTGGGGCCTGGACCAGTTTAAATTAATCCACTATTATTTACAGTCGAGTACAAATGAGGCCCTTCCTTGGGGGAAGGCCTTAGCTTGATGTAACAAATATATATTATATAAAGTGTTTAACATGATGGGACTTGAAAGAATCATTATTGATATATCTGTTTGGTCAGCAAAACCATAGTCGGCGGGCGACGGAGGTCGAAAAGATTATAGTCTGGTGACGGTGGTTGGAGGGATCGTAGTCGACGGGTGATAGTGGTTAGAAAAGATTGTTGTCTTGCGACGAAGGTCGGAAGGATCGTAATCTGACTATGGAGGTCAAAAAGACCATAAGCGGTGAGCGATAGTGGCCATAAAGATTGTTATCTTACAACGGATGTTGGAAGGACCATAGTCGGTAGGCGGAAATAGTTAGAAAGATTATTCTTTGGTGATAGAGATCAAAAGGACCGTAGTCGGTTGGCGATAGAGGTTGGAAGTTTGGTGTGGGGTAGAAGTCTGACGTTTGTTGATTGTCAGGAAGAACTCTGGATTCAGTCGGCGGCCAGGCATAACTCAGGCGTTACTTGGGTTCAGGTATAACTCAGACGTCGGTAGGCTGTCGGGTGGAAGTCTGGCGGTGGTCGAGAAAGAGTCTGGTGGCAAGAGAGCTCTCTTCCTTATCTTCTTTCTTAGGCCTCCTTCCATGAGAAATGAGGGGTCTATTTATAGTTTTCTGAAAGTGGTATGGCCAGTAAATAGGAGGAAGATTAAGGGTAAATTGGGAGTGATTTGAATGGACGACCGATGCTGAATCCCTTGATTATAGATCATTTACTAAACATTTGAATGTTTAATTATATCAAAATTTAATGATCTTGGGCTCCTTGGATTTGTCTCGTCGAGCTGCTCAATTCGACTATAAGCATCTCATGTTTGGCAACTGTTTGGTAGTCCAAATTATGGATTGAATCTTCTAATTGCACTTAGGGTCTTTTTGATTTGGACTCATTTGGGCTCAGATTGAGTCGAACTTGGTGTTGTTGTGTTCGTATTTCTGTTGACCTCATTTTTATATGAGGTCAGTAGGACTAATCTAGACCTTACGATTATTTTAGTCTTTAGGATCAATCTTGACCCTAGGATCAATCTGATCTTAGATCAAATCCAGACCCTAGAAATTATTTAGACCCTAGGATTCTTTTAGGTCAATCCAAATTCAAATTAATCCAGACCCCAGGCTTTAATCCAAACCTCAATCAAGATCTTAATCTAGAATTTTAAGTTAAACCTCAGTCTATTCAAACTTTAAGTCAAATCATACTTCAAATCTATTTAATCCAGACTCAAATCAAATCCAGATTTCAAACTTATCCAGACTCCAAACCAACCTAGACCTGGATCAATCTAGTCCCTAGGATTCTTCCTAGACTCCAGATCCTAAGATCTACTCTAGACCCTAGGATTCTTCCTAGACTCCAGATCTTAAGATCTACTATAGACCCCAGAATTCTTCCTAGATTCCAGACCTTAAGATCTACTCTACACCCTGGGATCTACCTAGACTTTAGGTCTATCTAAATCCTAAATAAATCTAGGCCTTAGATCAATCTATATTCAAATCAATATTAACCCTAGATCTATTCAAACCCCAGACATCAAATCATTTCAAACTCCATTTCAATCCTAACCCCAGACCTATTCAAACTCCAGACTAACCCAGACTATAAATCAATTTATTCAAAACTCAAGTCAATCTAGAGTTCAAGTCAGTTCAAACTCCTGACCAATCCCGACATTTAAATAACCCAGATCTAGTTACTACAACCTATGACCTGACCTTAATCTTATATAATCATCTACAACCATATAAATGGTGGTAAATTATTTAGGTAGTTCAAACCCTATCATTCAAACTCAAAATCCAGCTCAAAACCAAAAATCCAGATCAAATCCAAGGCCAAAGGTTTGAGTTCTGAAAGCTTTTTCCAGTGAATTTTTAAACCTTTTAAAACCCAGTTAAATGACTTCTAATCTAGAGTCTATCAATTCCATATTGATATGACATGTCTCTAGAGGCAACCATCCAAATTTGAGCCTATTTTGAGATATCTAACCCCAGAAATTGAATTGATTTCCAAATGTTATAAAACCTTCAAATATTTACGGCCTGTGCCACTGGACCTTACATCCAGTGGATTTTGACCTTGAAGCTTTCTCCAAATATTCCAATCATTTCCAGACCTCTGATTATAACTCATTAAATATTAAACTGCATTTTGTTGGACTCAATTTGACCCCCTAGTTGACTAGGGATCAAAATTACCAAAATACCCATTAAGGGTATGAACAGTCACCTTGGATCAAATGAGTTACAAATCAAATGCAACCACTTCCAACAAGTTTTAAATATTAAACCCAATCTGTTGGACCCAAACCCAGACCCTAGGTCAACCTAGTTGACCAAACAGACCTTTAAGGATCAAAACAAGCATTTTGACCCAAATGACCAATTTAAACCCTGGAAATACTTCTAACAAACTTCAAACATCATTTCAAACTCATTAAGCCCAAACCCTCGCCCTGAGTCAACCTAGTTGACCAAGTCAACCTAGGTTGACCAATTTAACCTTTAAGCTATTTCTATTTCAAATTAAACCTCAAATACATTCAACATCTTCTTGAAACTCCTTGAACATATTCTCGAATGATTTAGCTTTGATTGGACCCTTGACCCAATTAATAAGTTGACTAAGTCAACTGTACCATGGTTGGTCAAATTTGACCCATATGACTCAATTCCACACATTCAATCAAATCAACATATTCAAATCTCATCAAATCACTCTAACTCTCAAACACACCTCAAAACATGTTTCAAATCCCTCCAAACTCATTTGGAGTCAAATCAATTAGAGTTATGACTTAGTCAAATCCAAATCCGTAGTCAAACCTATTTCAAGTTCCCATATCTTACTTGAATTCAAACTTCTTTAACTTGATATTTGTTTTAAACTACTTCAATCAGCCCTTTAGGCCATTTGACTGCCACCTCATCTTTTATTGAATGTTTGACTAATCAAACAATCAACAAAGCCTCTTAAAAGAGCTTTAAATGGTTAAAGCTTCCTTTTCAACCTCATCCAATACTATTAAGCCATTCCAACCATTCTAAACTACCTCCAGAACTTTTTAAATACTGATTAAACCCAGCTCAAGTTTTAAATCAAACTCTTAATCACCCCATGTGCATATATGGATAAAGATTGCTTTCCACCTCATTGTCCTCTTGTCCTTTTATTCTCCTACCTCTAACCACCTTCCAGGCCATATGGCAGCATCCAAGCAAGCCCCAAGTCGATCAAAGTCGTCCATTCAAGCTGGAGAGACTTGAATAGGGCAAAATCCCTAAAATCAAATTCATTCTAACCCAAGCTCTCTCTCACTACCTCAAGCTCCCCCAGTCCAGTTCTTAATTCATTTGAGCTCTTGAAACCCTCCTCTACACTTCCATAGTGAACTCCAACCGTTAGAAGCTCACCGTCGGCCACCCTCTGACCACCAAAACCTTAAATCCATCCAAGGTAGAGAACGTCCGATTCAACGCGTTTTAAGATATGATTTCAACTAGGAAAACCTACGAGGATAATCTACAAGCTCAACCTAATCAAGAACAATCGAATCCAACAGTTGGATTGAGGTAAAAACCTAACCCTAGCTTAATGCACTTAGCTTTAATTAGCTTTTTAATTAGTGTTTTTTAAGCTATCAAACGCCTCCTGCAAAATTTCTGCTCATGCCAGTAATCTAACTTTAAAATTTTATCGGATTTCATCCATCCGTTTGAGAGAATGAAGCGATTTTCTATTCCTAGGGCATTCGCGTAGTTCCATTTAGGTGTACGAAATATCAGTCGTTGATCTTCTAATCAACGGCTAAAATTTTGTTATATAGCACACTATTTCTCTACGTTTATACTTCCGTTGGATCTATGCTCCGTTCGGCTCAATTAGGGCAACTCGTTCCAAAAAGCGAAAAATCCAACGGTGCAAAGCGGGCTAATGTGGATAAGTCATCGCGAAAGCGACCCGTACTGTCATTGCAGTCATTTGCAATGATTGCGTGACGACATAATCATTGCAAATGATTGCCGCTGCCGCGTGATTTTGAGCCCGCGAACTAGACAATGCCACGCGTCCCACTCAGCCGCTGTGCGGTTCTGATTTGCCAAATCTTCTGTTGCCATGTGGACCCGCTGCCTTTTACTTTAAATTAATTTTAAAATCAGTTTTTTAACTATTTAAAAATTCAAAAAATAAAAAAAATATTAAAAACTAATTTTAAATCATAAAATTATATATTAAATTTCTAAAATTTTTTTATATACTTTAACTTAAGATTTACATTAATTTAAAATATTAAATATATTTTAAATCATTTTAAATTTTAAACTTTAAATTAAGATTTTAGTTAAATAATGGTTAAAATATTTTATAAAATATGAAGTTTTATTTCAAAAATTAATCAAAAAATTATTTTGGATATTTAATTTTAAATTAAGTTAATTTAATATGTATATTTTATATCTATACACTAATATGCATATATATATATTAAATAATCTTTAATTAATTAATTACTTAAAAATATAATTAATAGTTATTTAAGATTAATTTTAAATATATGTTAAATAATTTTAAAATTATAGAAATACTCAAGATTTAAACTAACTTGATTTAAAATTATTTTGATTATTAATTAATTTTGAATTAACTTGAAATTCATTTAAATAACTAAAACTTTAAAAATTCATTATAAATTCAAATTAAATCAAAAAATTAAGTATAATATTTCAAAAATTTTTAGAAAATTAAGAGTTTCAATTTAAAATCATTTTCAAAATTCAAAATTTAATGTATTTTAAATAATTTTAAATATTTTAATATTTAATTAAATATTTTGTGAAATATTTTAAAAATTATAAACTTATTTTTAAATTAGTTTAAATAATCAGAGGATCTCTCAAAAATTTTTTAAATTATTTTGATGATATTTTTAATTATTTAATTTTAAAACTTATATTTTGTATATAGGTTTATATATATATATATATTTATATAATCCTATTTTAAAATTAAATGTATATATTAAATCTTGAACATTTGAGAGATCCCTTGAGATTTTAAACTTAGATTAAACATGTTTGAATAGAACTTGTGGGGAGGTGATTAATGAATAATTATATTTTAATTATTTATTATTCATATCATTAATCATCTTAATTAATTTTAATCTTTACATGCTTAGGGTGCACACACCACCTAGCTTTAAGGCTCTCTTAGACTTAGGAATTGATTGTGCTTGTGCATGTTTATGTATATGTTAAGTCAAGGGTTTAGTGACTTTGACTTGAACCCATTTAAACTTAGTGATATCATTAAGGATAAAAATTAAAGACATTGATTAAAAAATTTAGAAAAATTCTAATAATTAGGATACACATCCTCTTGACTTGAAACTTGAATCAATCAAACATAGAGAAACCCTCAACCCATAAAAAAATTTCTCACCGAATTTTGAAGTCATTAAGCCCTTTAAATAATTTAATCAAAATTAAACCGTAATTAAGCCTTTAAAACTTCTAGAAAATATAATAAATCAAATTTAAATCTAAAAATTACAAATAATATCTCTAACTGACCAGAATGGAATTCTTAATCAATGAAAAATAAAATCAACTAGATTTGACATCAATTTTAAGAATAATTTAATTTTAAGTAAAATTAAATATTTAATTAATTTAATTAATTTAAAATAATTAAAAAATTTAAAAAACTTCTCAAATACTTGATAATCCCTTCTTAGATTATTCCTGATCTTTGGAGGTGATTTTAAGAAGTTTGGAGGTCATTTCGAATCAAATCATTAAAAGCCTCTTAATTAAACTAATTCAAATAAATCATCAAAACTTTAAAATTTATAACTAATTCAAATAAACTCCAAATCAGTCAAACTTAAAGGCATTCAACTTATATTAAGGTATAATATTTATCAAAAATATTAAGTTTTCAAAAATCAATCAAATTTTAAAAAGTCAACTTTTGGTCAAACTTAGTAAAAAATTAAGTCAAAACTTCAAACCTTCATAATAAAGTAGAAAAATCCAAATCCAGTGCACTTACATCCTAACTGATCTTATTAAGGTCTAATATTTTATAAAAATATTAACTTTTTAGAAATCACTTTTAATCAAAAAGTCAACTTTTGACCCCTTAATTAAATGATTAAGATAATCGAGATAATTCTAAATTTTAAGAATTGATTTCAAATTCCAGAAAATATTAAGTTAATATTTAAAACACTCAACTAACCCCTTAATATGTAATAAACTCTCCTGAAATAAAGTTTTTAGGCTAGATTACTCCATGCTGCGGGACTACGTGTCCTAAGGAGGCTTTGTTCCTCGAGCCTGATGGCAGAGTGCCAAGAATGGATTCAAAGGAGTGTAAAACTTAATTCTAATTAATTAATGACTATTTAACTAAATTTAAAATCCTTAATTCAAATACATTAACCTGGTTTATCGGCTGGACTACTCCGGGCTATGGGGCTACGTGTCCTAAGGAGGCTTTGTTCCTCGAGCCTGGTGGCACAATGCCACGAACTAGTTAATGGTAAATTTAAATAAATTAAAACTTTAAATTTAACAACCAATCAATCTTAATTAAAAATTAATTAACTTTTAAACTTTAATCGAGGCAAATCATTTAAATATACCAGGTAACACTAGGTAACCCAAGCCTACGAGGCTATTAAATTAGCCACAAGGAAGGTGAAATAAACTTCACAGCCTCGGTGTGCAATAAAGGTGGTATCCAACAAATAATTAAAATTAATTTTAAAATCAATTTTAAACCATTAATACTTAAACTTCAATTAAAATCTCCATTAAGCCTTTCAACCAACTAGAACATCAAATAACTTTAACTAAGTGCCCTATATAAGACATATCAAAGCCACACAGCCTACCCCACACACTTTAGATGATTTTCTAGGATAATCAACTCTAGTATTAGGTTAGGCTGGTGTTGAGCTTGATTTTCACCTGAGAGCCCTCTACTGGGCCTAATGGGTCAGGCCTGACTCATAGGACCCAGACCCCTGCCTTGGGTCAACCTGGTTGACCAGGTCAACCCAGGTTGACTCAAGTCGGCCCACTTAGCCCAAATAGGCCCAAATCAAATCCTAATCAATTCTAAACCCTACCCTTGGCTTAAAACTTTTTTTCCTTGGACCTAATTGACTAGGTTGACCAAGTCAACCCTTGACTTGGTCAACCCAAGTCTTAATGGGTCGATTTTGACCCATTTAGGTCTATTAAACCCATTTAAAGCCATTAAATTCTTTCCTAATCAGTTCTAATTCAAAACTACAGCCAAATTAACCCCACTCCCTCCTAATTAACCCTAGATTTGATCTAGGAAATTGATTAGGAGTTTAGACCATATATAGGCTCCTTAGGGTTTTCTTGAGAAGATCTTGCTCTTGCTTTCACCCTAGCCCCCCTAAGCCAGAGAACTCTCATGTGTGAGATCCCTCGACCTCACCCCACCTTCCCCACTCAAACCTAGCCATCAAACGCTCGTCGATGGCAGGATCTCTGGTGAATCGAGGCTAGGAAACTTCCAAAGCATTTTCCCATCGATCCAGATGTTGGGAGCTCGTGATTCCTTCTACAAAGATAAGAGTGGACAATCCACAAGTTCAGAGAACCTTTAAATGGTCCATACTGTCCATTAACCATGGTGAAATCTCTAATCCTAGTTTGGAACACTTAGAACTAAATAACATTTCATACAGTGCATGTTAGACCTCGAAATCATGCCCAAATGAATGCTATTCATGTCTAGATGCTAGGTTTAAAATTTCACCAAATTTTATACAGTGCGTATTAGACCTCGAAATCATACCCATCAGGGTGTGCTGGTGAGAGCCACTATCCTTAATGGTTAATTATATGTGTGATCAAATTTGTCCTCCCATTGGCGATACTGTTTCCCCCCCTCCGTGGTGGTGGTGTTTATCCTTTCGGAGGTCCATAAATTTCTGGTGACCACGGTGGGATAAGTTTCTCTCTCCATCTTTGGATTCTATATTACTCTTTCTTGTGTGTACTCTGGGTTTGGTACTCCTCAGTTAGGTCCATCCTACTCTTAGTTAGGTTCCTCCTTTCTACTCCACACTTTTATCTTCATCCTTAGTGAAGATTAGACCTTTTTAATGTATAAAGTTTTGTTTAAGATTTTGAGTCTACTAGATCGTTGTCTTAAATTCTCAAATTCAAATATATATATTATTTTTAATGACATGATTCATATATTGGAGTAAACTCTAGTTTCTATCATCTTCCTTGTCTGAGCTCTTTTAAACCAGATCTTGACCCATATCAGTCCAAATAAAGATCCAAGTTCTATTTTCAATTATGGGGTCCTTAAATTCAACATATATAAAATTTCTAAAAGAAAAATTAATTTGAGAAAAGTCTAAGAGTTTAAAATACAAGATAAATTTTTGAGGGAATTTTTCTTAGAGAGTACGTGATTTATTTTTCTTAATGAATAATTTATCTCTATTTTCTTTAAAATATGAAGTAAGTGTTGGTTGACTCCTCTAAATATTTAAAGAAAAAAAATTCTTGATGATCCACAAAAGAATATGTGCTCTCCCTCCCATCCCTTGTTCGGGATGATTTCATTTTTTGAACTAAAATCTATATCAAATTGAAATTAGATTTAGAAATGAACATTTTCTCCATCATCTTGCAGTTTTCTATCTCATAGGCATCTTTTGCATGCTAATGAATCTACCTCATAATTTTTTTAATCAGGTTGTTCATTCTTATCATAGGACCGAATTTCCTTTGTGGGTCTTTCTTTCTTATATAAGAGAGTGAGTTTTCTTCTTTTATATTTGGAAGATAATTTTACAACTGAAAAAGTTTTTTTAGAGATTTAGAAAGGAAGCCAATTACAAAAATAAAAAGATGCGTAAAGTGCACCAAAAGTGAAAGATACACAAAGTGTATCAAATAATAAAAAGATGCGTAGTGCGTTAAAAATGAAAGATGCACAAAGTGTATCAAACAATTAAAAGATGCACAAAGTGTGCCAAACTAAGTTAAGGGGCACAAAATAAGCCCAAAAATGAATAAGTAAATGGCTTCCCTTTCTTGTAAATCTTTAAATCTCAGAAAATCCATACCCTTTGATAGTTATGATACTTGAGTTTGAGAATCATGATTTTAGATTCATCATTATGCGATGATATTTTATTAGATATAAAATATTTTCGCGCAAGAAGATAGAAAAGATGCAATTTTCTTTCTCTAATTTAAACCCTTTTGAATTAGATTTTAATTCAAAACATACATATATGAAGGAGATAGCCCAGTTTAGCTTATAGGGAGCTTAAGCTGGGTTAGCAAATTTTAAATCCCTAATCTTTTTATGTTTAGATGAAGTCAACCTACATTACTAAACTTTTGAATTTATTTTCATGTGTCATAATTTCAAGATGACGAAGAGGTAAATTTTTTATTTCTAAAAATAATCCTTCTACTCTTTGATGAAATTTTTACTCTTTAAGAAATATGTGAATCAGACTTATCTCAATTAATTGGTAAGTGCTTAACATCTCTTAGTATTCCCACTATTGAGTTTATTTAAATGCTTACCTTATTCTTTTAAAAATTTATGCATGAAAATATTTTGGCCCCAATATTTGATTATATCTCATTTCTAAGAACTGATATGAGTCTTGTCTTTATTGCACTTTTCTTTTTTGAGTTTTGGTTGTTTGGGAGTCCCCCCCTATGTTTCCCCAATTTTATTCATCAACTTGATGTGATATGGGATATCAAAACCACTAACTTAGATCCTTTAGGGGATGTGATACTGGGTCCATACCCACCTGTATAGGGCAGGAGCGGTAATGTTGATCCACAATCCTAATTTGAGTTTCATTCATACGTCAATTTTGTTATGATTATGCCCCCAGTTTTATTCATGTGGTGAATGTGGCCTGGGTTATCAAAGCCAATCCTACCTCCTTCTCTTTGTGTTCTAATCATTAGAGGATACCTCATACTATGAGTAACTCATAGATATGATAAATGTTCCCTCTACCGGGTGTTACCTTCGATAGTATGGGATATACTTAGTTTATGATTACGAACAGATAAAAATCTATGTAAAATAAATAAATAAATAAATAAATAAATAAATAAATATATATATATATATATATATATATATATATATATATATATATATATATATATATATATATATTGGTGAAATAAAAAGAGGGAAGCTCTTAGCAAAGCAAAACCGATTGCCCTTATCATAGGTAGAACTCGGCAATACTCTCTAAGAGCTCAAATTTCCCAAGCTTTTTCTTTTCCTCTCCTTCGAAGCATCTAAGTGATCACCTCAGGGATGAGCCTACACTCATGTTATTGTGGTCTTTTATGATCATAATAGTATTTATTAGGGATGTGACACACCTTATTCTAGATGTTAAACATCACGCCTCTGAGAGCTTTGATTTTTTAGCAGAAGGTCAGCCCTCTAATTCCTTTTAACAAACTACTTTTTCATCTGTACCCTGCTCTCAGCTGTTAGAGTAGTCCTATGGATCTGGTAATGTTGCTCCCACCTCTCACAGGGTCCAACAGTCAGGGTGAGTGTAACCACTATGATGTTTGATGTTTATCAATCATATTCCTAGTTATTATCTTCGGTGGTGAGTGTGTCCCCTCGCTACCTTGAGTTATTTTCTCGGTAGTGTTGTAGTACACCTGGTCTCAGGTGTTAGCATCACTGCCTTGAGAGTTCTGATTGCCTAGCAGGAGATTAGCTCTTTTCTTTCTTTACCAGCCTACTCTTTCATCCATACTATACTCTTAGTTGCTAGAGTAGTTCTACAGATGCATCGGTGTTGTTTCACTTCCCACAAGGTCCCACCAGTTTGGGTGGGGGCTACCACTATGAGCTCTTCATGATTATTACTCCTATACAAAGTTACCATCTTTGGTGGCGAGTGTGTCCCATCGCTACTCTAGTGTGTTTCCCTAATTGTGATGTGGTACATCAAGTTTCAGAAGTTAATGTCACCTCGTAGTGAGCTTTGATTTTCTAGCAAAAAATCACCTCCCTTACCATGTAGTGGCATACTTTCCCATTGTGACCCGACTCCTGGCTGTAGAGCGATCTCTTGGATGTGCCCATGTTACTTCCTCCTTCTACAAGGTCCCACCAGTTGATGTGGGTGTACCACTGTAGTCCTATATGATCATTTCTCCTTGATATAAACTTTGTCCTTTATAGCGGAGTTCCCCCGCTACTCCAGTACCTACTCACTCAAAGTGAGATTGCCCCTCTCGCACACTGCTGAGGGCGTATCTCCTTCTGTAGTCCCAAGAAGCGTTATTCCGGTGCTTCTTCTCTTTTGTATAGGGTTAGAGTTCCCTAACAGATTTCGCCAGCATTTGGACACTCATGGCCACAATGATTTGTCCTCTACCATGTGGTAACCAAGATGATAGTTCGGGATTCCTTAGGTAACTCTTCCCTTGGAATTCTCCAATCTACCCTTTCCCTTTTTCTCGCATCCCTATATGTATGCGTGTCAGGATGTTGTTGAGATGGATTTTCTCCTGATTGTTCTATTGCAAGCACATGCTCCAGGTAGGCATCAGACTTTGGTTAAGAGTGCCCCATAGAGCCCCTGGAAGGCATATCTCACCACCTTTTTTTCCCCTGATTGTTCTACTGCAGGTATATACGCCGGGTAGGCATCAGACTTGAAACTTAAATCACATGAACTTAGTGACATCATAAACCCCCTGGAATTTTTTAGGAATTTTTAGAGCCCTTTAAACCACCTAACTAAAAAACCCTAATTTACCCGTTAACTAGGACCCGATAACTTCAAAAAATTCTAATAAATCTATTTTAAATCAAAAAATTACTTATAATATATCAAACTCTTCAGAATTTAGTCCTTAATCCAAGAAAACTAAAACCCCTTTATTTGGACTTCAACCTGAACTTTAATTTAATTTTGACTAAAAATCACCTGTTAATTAAATTAAATAATTTAAATTTATTAAAAAAATCCAATTTTCTTCCAAACACTTGAGAACCCTTCTTTAGGTCATTCCTGACATTTGGGGGGGATTCCAAGCAGTTTGGAACTGACTTGGATCAAAATCCCCAAAACAGCCTTTAATTAAATAATTTCGATAATTCATTAAATAACCCAAACTTTGAAAATTCATAACTAATTATAAAAAAACTCCATATTAAGTAAACTCAAAGGCATTCAACTCACATTAGGGTCTAGTATTTATCAAAAATATTAGGATTCTAGAAATCCACTTAAATAAAAAAGTTAACAATCCGGTCAAACTTAGGTTAAAATGAGGCCAAAATTTCAGAAATTCATAACTTTGGATAGAAGAATCCAAATTGAGCATGCTTACTGTATAGCTGATCAGGTTAAGATCTATTATTTTATAAAAATGCTAAGTGTTCAAAAACCCCCTTTAATCAAAAAGTCAATTTTGGACCCCTTTGACCTAGTGGATAGGGTGACCCCAGACTTTCTAACAAACCACCGGCTTAACTTAAATTTCAAAAAGTATTGCCCTTAACTTAAAGCTAACATACTAACATAATAATAAATAAATTAATATACCATTTCTTTTAATCTTTAACTCACTAAATTAACTTAATTAACCCATGATTGCTGCTGGTAATCTAGGCCTACGAGGCTATTGACTTAGCCCCAAGGAAGGTGAAATAAACTTCACGGCCTCAGTGTAAAACAAAGGTAGTAATCACTGAACCCTTAAAACATACCTGATTTGATCCTTAACACATTAATATTTAAACCAAAATCTAAACCTCTCCTGGGGCCCTTCAATAAACTTGGACGCTAGATAACTTCAACTAACTATCCAGCTTATGATCTATCTCAGCTACACAGCCTTTTACACACACTTAGATGGTTTACTAGGGCACCAATTCTAGACTTAGGGTAGGCTGGTGTTTACTTTATTACTGTGTGTTGAGTTTTTTGGATTTTCACTACATGTTCTGATTGGAATAGTGTTGAGGTGTTTGTTTACTTTTACTGCACTCTGGGAATTGATGTGATTACATGATAGATTACCCATATGTTAGGATCAATTTTGATGCTAACGAGGTTTTCTACAGGTGACCATGCTTATGCAGCACTAAATAAAAGGGGAGAAATAATCATGATTTAAATACTAACATTATTTCAAGCATGCGCTTCAGAAATTGCTCAGCCCCCTATATAAATGAGGGCTAATTAAAAATCATGATTATAAATAGCTACAGGTGCTCCAGAGTTTCTTAGCCCTCAAAACAATTAAGAGTATGACCAAATGTGGCTGTGATGAGTATTTTTATTACCATATAAACTGCTTATGATATATAAATTGCTTGGAATGATTTTATTAGGATAACCCTACATGAGAGTCTAGAATTTACTACTTTATATTAATATAAATTATTTATAAAATGAGTATTGAGTTGTGAAAGTGTACCTTTGAGTGGGGATACACAGATCCAAAGGTTGGATTCCCAAAAGGAAATGACACCCATTTTAAGGATAGTCCTTTTCTATTTAGGAGTCCAAATTTGGATCACTTCACTACCCGAGGTGGAGAGAATAACCACCCATTTGGGGGAGAGTTTTCTTATCCACCCTGGGTATTGAGTTATAACAAATCCAAGGAGCTCGAAGAGGAGGAGATCCAAGAGTACAAGTAAGAGAAGATCAAGAATCTGAAGACCAAGAGTATCCTACTCAAAGTCACTTGCGTCTGTTCTAGGATTAGAAATCCGGGTTGTTGGCAGTGGTGCTCAGCCACTTAAATTTTTTGTAGACCCTGGTTTGTAATTAAGGGAAGTTGGCCTATGGATATTTAATTAAATAATTTGGTTATTTATTATGTTTGATTTCATGTTGCTTGCACATAGATCTGCATGCTTTTTTTAGTTTCTTGATAATTTGCATGCTGCTTTTATTTTAGCCTAGATTTTGTTAGGCTCTCTAAGGACTAAAATACTTTCTACTCATAATTAATATTTAAAATTTTAAGGTTTAAATAACTTAAAAAATCTAATGACTTAGGGAATTACCAGAATCATTCAGGGTCGCATGCATATCAATGCATTCTCTCTCTCCTTCTATAAGACAGTTCCCTGCCTGCGGGTAGAGTCCTGATAATCTGGCCTATGAGGATGAGGTGCCGGACCTGGGGAAGCCCAGTCTACTTTTAAAAACATAATTTTATAAGTCTTTTTAAAATTCCATGCATATCTGATTTGAGATTGTTAACCAGTAGCATGTATTACATTAGAAACTAAATAAATTAAAATTTTAATTGCATTAGCTCTAGAATCATCCACCCTACATAAGTTTGGAGCCAATTAGGATACTCTCTAGACGTCAGCCCTATTTCCAAGAACTATAACCTACCCACTCATCTTTCATAAAATGACTGGACTCATGATTTTTGAAGCGACTAGGTGGTTAGCTGGCTCCCCAATCCAGGCTGGGGTAAGTCCAGGTTTTGCATTGTATTAGTAAGGACACAGGTGTTAGTGTTGCGTAGAATACTAGACCCACTCTAGATCTAGGATTCAAGGCTACTATTATTTTATAGTATGCCTCATCAGTAGGTAAGTCTTCTATCATCCAGAGGCTATAAATCCTGTCTATCTGCTTCACATAGATGACGCCACCTCCATCCTTCTCTCATGTATGCTTCGAGTGCATGATTTTCCTTTTCTCCAGTTTCTTCTCACTACCTTAGTCCCTCCTAATGCTGATGTGAGCCGTGTGTGTTGACTAAGCTAATTTGAACCCTTCTTTCCCTTTGAGTAAGATTTTCTAGTCTTCGCCCTACGTGCCGATCCCATTTAGGAAAGTATAATGTAGAATCCTTAATCGAGAGTATTCTCAGGCCCCGGCTTGAGATGTAATTAACTACAGGGGTTTGCGCCCGTGAGAAATCGAATCCCACTTTCAAATAAACCCCACTCGAGCTGATGTATCGGGTGGGGGAAACCCGTTGTGATGATAAGGTCATATATATTGTTACCCATCGGGGTGTGCTGGTGAGAGCAACTATCCTCAATGGTTAATCATATGTGTGATCGAGTATGCCCTCCCAATGGCATTATTGTCTCCCCCCACTCCTCACGGGGTGGCGGTGTTTATCCTTTCAAAGGTCCACAGCCGGTGTTTACTTTTCTGATGTGTGCTGGGTGTTGCAAATCTTGTTTTAAGGGTTACAATTTTGATGATAGCAAATATTTTTATTTATGGTTGCCTGTTTAATATTTCAGGTACGCATGATCAATTACAAGTTTAAGCCAGTCCAAGATCGATTCAGTCTGTTTTGAAATTTAGGTCCAATGTACTGTTTTCATCTTTATTGAGTCAAAAGCTATATAAATGATCCCCTAGCTAAGTAACCTTGCACAGACACACTCAGGGGGACAGTTTCAGTGAATTAGAGTTTCTATTCAATTTTTATTCTGATCGTCCCGGATGATATTTATATCGTCCTAGACGATCCAATGAAAATAAAAACCCTAATTAGGACAATCATGTTAAGTCAGTTTGATTAAGCTGATCGTCCTGAATAATCCTAATATCTTACAGAATGATAGGATAAATAAAAAATTCTCAGCAGCCAGATCAAGTTAGGCAAGTTTTATTTTAAGAGATTTAATCTGATCGTCCTGGACGATACGTGTATCATCTTGGACGATCCATTACAATCATGCCTAAATTAGTCTGGTGATTAAGAAAAGTAATTAAGGTCTGATTGATTCGATCATATCGTCATGGACGATCGTAGGATCATACATGACGATGTGTTAAAAATACTGACCGTCCAGTGCTTATCACCTGTACGTCCAGAGCTGTGTGCAGGACGATATTCCTGATTTTAAACTAATCTTATGGGACGATACCCATATCATCCCAGACGATCATGTCATTTTGAAATCGTCCAGTATGTTTTGACCTGTATGTCCAGAGCTGTGAACCAGACAATTTGGGCACTTTTTGAACTAATCGTACAGGACTGTTGATCTCATTTTTGTATGAGGTCTTTAGAGACCAATCCTGACCCCAGATCAGTACAGCTTAAGACCAATCTAGACTCTAGGATATTCCTAGATTTCAGTTCCTAGGATCTGCTCTAGACCCTAGGATTCCTTTAAATTCTTCCAGTCCCTAGGATCTACTCTAGACCATAGGATTCCTTCAAATTAATCTAGATCCTAGGATCATTCTAGAATCCAAAAACCTAGGATATCTAAATGCCAGAATTTCTCTAGGTTTCAAATCCTAGGATCTACCATGTCATAGATCTACCTAGATTATAGGTCAATCAACATTCAAACCAACCCAGACTTTAAACCCATTCAAGCTTCAAACCTGCCTAGACTCTTAGGCAATTCAATCTCCAGCTTAATCCAGACTTAAATACTTGATTCAACTTTCAATCAATATTCTATCCAGACCTCAAATCTACATAGATTTCAAACCTATTCAAGCTTCAAATCAATCCTTACCTCAAGCCAATCCAGATGCTCAATTCAAATTTTAATATATTCAAATTTCAAATCCATCTAGATTTAAATCAATCTAAACCTCAATCAAGATCTTAATCCATAATTTCAAGTCAAACCTTAATCAAATATGCATTCTTCAATCAATCAAGCTTCTAATCAACCTTCAATCAATTTTCAATCAAATTCGATCACGCTCCAATCCAGTCCACAATCTACACTTCAACAAAAATTTCAATCACACTTTAGTCCAGTCTCAATTCAAGCCTTAAATATTCATTTTTCAATCAACCGTCAATCAAATTTTAAATCAAATTCAATTAAGCATCATTAAATCAGTTTGAATCAATTCTAGTGAATTTTAACTTTTTGATGGATTCGATCAATTAATTTAAGGTGCCCCGACTCGATTCAAATGCAAATTAATTTATTGACTTTAGTCGACTCAATTTAATTTATTTTGAATAAAATTGACTTTGATTATTGCACATTATCTTGATCCATTTAAATGAAAACTTTTGGATACTTAATTAGATTCTTAATTTTAACTTTCATTTTATTATTATTGAGGCTCTAAATCATCTTAATTTCAGCAATAATGTCAACCATTGGATTTAATTCATTTGAAGGGCTAAATGGTCAATTAATTGAAATTATTATTTTAAGCTTTAAGGGGGATTAGGGAAAGCGGTCACCGGCTCATTCCTCCAAATTTCACGATTAGAAGCAGCTGCCCATGAGATGGAGCTCCCCATCTAATCCTAATGCCTCCAACCGCCAGATTTTTCTTTTCTCACCCATTGCTGAAGAGCAACATAGGGCTGGCCGTTATTACCTCAAGCAGGGAGCTGCTCCTTTGTAACCCATCGCATTCCAACAAGCAGCTGCCCCTTCGGAGAGACCTTCTACACATTTTTCGGAGCTGCTAGGGCCGGCCAAGCTCTCCTCCTCATGATTCCTCTTCTCATTTTTCAGCCCCCTCTACATCCTCTCATATTCAAGTTCTAGAGCTACTAAGGCTGGCCAAGGATGTGTGTTATTCCGATTTCTCCACAATCTTTGCTCTCGATCTATCCTTAGCCACATTCTCACAGCTTAGATGCTCATTCCACAACTCCAAGTAATAGTAGATTTCGCTGGAGCTACCGTTCATTGAATAGGGGAGATCGTAAGGCTCGATCAGCTAGAAAAGCTTACTGCTCTCGCTCCATCCAGTGTATTTTGTATTCAGCTACAGCATCTTGTATCCACTCCATCCGGTTTCCTCTTGGGAGCTTCCATCTCTTCTATAGTCAAAAGAGAAGCAAATGGAATGCTGAGAGAGGCAATGATTCAAGATATTACACAAGTACTACGGGAGCATGTGGATGTTAGTTCTCAGTAGAACAAGCAATGGTATATTACTCATAATACCATACTAGCATGGATTCATTTTAGTATAATGGGAATTAAAAATGATGTTATACTAGTTCACAATATATTTATATATTCTATATATACAATTTTTGTGTCCGATTTCTATCAGTTTAGGCCATATATGCTTGTAGATTCAGAAATTCTTGAGACATTGCTCTTGTGATGTAGTTATTTGTTCTTACTTAGGGATCAAGTTGGAGAGGTGCACCTCAAAATTCTGCTATATTTATTATTGTCGGGAAATGGTTCAAATGAGTTTGAGCAGGTCAAATCTACATTCTCGCCGGGGCAATGATCTATCCATTTCTTTGTGAATTGTTGTCTTGTTGTATGTGAACAAACGAGAGAATATTAAGTATAAGTAAAACTAAACTTGAGAAGAAATGTTACGGCTCATGTACAACACCTTGATTAAATTTTTTGGTATAGCGAATATAATTGAGATGGCTTTCAGGTTATTTGATGAAATGCTATCTGGGGGTGACACCTAAACATTGTGACCTACAACATCTTGCTTGGTCATTTGGATTTTGGAGAAAATAGGAAGATTTTCTTGTTGTTTCTTGATGTTTAAAGCAAAATTTTTGTTTCCTAAGAGCCGAAGACTACAACTAAACTTCATATCGTCATTTTCAAATAGCACGTTGATTTAAATTTTACCATTCCCATTTCTAGAAATTGGATATGAATGAAGAATGGCTGTCATAAGTTCCCTTAAAACTCACCAAAATCAATCGCCATTCTCATTACAGAATGATTATCTGACTTTCATTTATTTGTATACATGATTGGAGTCCAAAAACTGTAATGAATTTCTCATTCTTTATTCTAAGATATAATTACGGTTGCACTTTTGAATGAGTATTTTGGTAAATACTATTGTGTTTATTGTATTAATTTGAGCTATTTAATATCCAACAGTTTTAGAGCATTTTCTCTTACTCAATGAAGATTTAAATTGATTATATATCAATATTTAAGCTACCAACAGCGATCGGGAAATTTATGATAGTTATAAGTATTGAGGGATAAGCTGTTTGTATAATCTGCTGCTTCCCTTTTACCAATTTGCATTGAAGGATGAAGTTTTATTTTATATATTTTTATAAGGTGAGCATAAAGTTAAGTTTAAAGAACAATACCTATCTTTATTCGACATATGACTTTTGATTTTGGTGACAAAATGATATATTGTTGTTGCTTTATTTCTTGGGGTTGAAGTTGGCTCTAATTCTTTCCTTGAGTTTTATTTGGCCCAAGTATTGGGCTGGAAGGCAATAAAAAGAAAGTGCACATGATTGAGTTCCAACATTTTATAATTGGCAATGGATTCTGGTGATTTAATAAATATGTCTCGCTTTTATGCTTGAAGGATTATACGTACTTTTGAGTTTTGATGCTATATATGACATTGGGTAGCAAATGGTGCTATTTTGTTTCTCTTCTAGAAAAATCTGAGAAAATACAAGACCCTTATGTTTTCTTTTTGGAGGAAAGTAAAGAATGGTGGGCCTTTATTTTTTTGAAGCATTTTTAGTTATCATTTTCTTAAGTAAATTTATTGATGTCAAGAGAATAAGGTTGCTGCTTGGCTTTTCCTATAAGCTTTGATGAAAAACTTCATCTAGTTGTCTCTGTTTTGGAGTAGAACGAGTATTAAATGGAAATTGAACATGAAACTTGAACGTTCTTCTTATTTGTGATACGTTTTGTAGATGTTCATTCAACATAAAAGAACCTGGTATATTATCGCATGTATTATCCATGTTCTTGTTTCTCGACAAGATGATGCATTGTTCTATATATGAATGTTGGAAGGATTATATGCACATTTGAAGAAGCAATGCAAATCATTCCCATTACCTTTTGCACATGTTTCGAGCTTAGCATTGATCAAGATTTCTTTCTAATGTATACAATCGTTCAATCATGTTCTCTTAGGAATGTGCTTTGGGAAACTCATTCTGATATATACATGTGATCTCATTAATCTTGATAACAGTTGTTTTGTTAGTTTTATATATATATATATATATATATATATAAAATAAATTACTTATAAATTTTAATATTCCTATTCTAACTGCATATATAGTTGAAATCTCTCTACTTGTTGATTTGCTCTTGCAAAAAGGATATATGCGTTGAATTTCTCGCATGCAACAGATTTTGAATGTTTATTAGTTTAAATTGTGGTTCTTGACTATTTAGCTTTTAAAAGAGTATTTTTATTCCTCTTGACTATTTTTTGGTGTCAGATTGTATAAGGGATTAGTGTTTTTTTTATACAGTATGTATGCTGATTAAATCCCTTCCCCAAAGTGAAGTAGCTCTTGCACCATTTGAGTGAAACAGATGATATGCATGTTCACTATATTTTATTGCTTTGTTTCCATCATGTGGGACGGACCATATGAGTATCAATATGTTCCTTAAGCAATCACAGATTCTATTACTAAGTGATTTTATGCTATTATAAGTTTAAATCTTTTACACATGTTATTTTAAGGACTTAACTTTTATCAGAGATTTCATCCTCTCATAATTTTTTTATTCTTCATCTCTCTATTGCAATACCTTTGTGTATAATGACTATTCTAGATCTCTGTAATTGTGCTTTTGGATTTTATATAGATTTTTTTAAAATGAGATTTTCTCATTCCTTTTTGTTAAGATCAACGTAGAGATATTTGTCATGAAAATATGCTTTGTTATGGTTCATTATGATGTTACATATGCTGAAATCATTTCTTGCAAAGTAACGTACATTCTTGAAATTGCTTTAAATATTTGATTTGATTTATATTTTTCATACATTCATTTACATGTTAATTCATACCAGTTTCTATACTCGCATGCATGATATTCTGACACCTCCTTCTCTCTTCGCCTTTTTTTGCGAGGTACTGATGGAGCTAGTTGGAGGATAGAGACAAAGAGCTTCAGTCGCCCTGTTTCTTCCAAACGGGGTGCTACGACCGGAATCACTGTTGACTAGCTCCGGTGATCAGGTAAGTTTTCTTAAAACTTAGAAGACCATAGGGCTCCTATATTTTCCTGTTGAGCCATTTTCCCAGCCTTAAATTCTTGCAGTAACCCCTGTATTTGATTTATATTTATATTCTTCTTTTACAAATCCAAAACTTATCAATGTAGCTTGTTCACATTCATTTATTTGTACAAGGGTTGGAGACATTGATTGCAAACCCATTACAATACTAATGTCATTTAAGGATAATAATCAAGGATGAGTCTTAGAGAACTTAGGCAAACACTAGGATTCACACATATATCCCTTAGGGATGAAACATCAAACATAGAGAACTTAGTGACACCGTACCTTTGGATCAATGTACACTATCAAACTTGACCTCAATCAGGCTTAAATCAATCGATCAATCATTAAACCACTTAATTGATTTAATTAAAGTTAAACCCTCAATTAAGCCTCAAAACTTATTTAAATTCAATTGACTTGAAATTTAAACCCCTTGAGTTTAGTAACCTTCCCTGCTCTAGGGAAAATTCTCACAAAAATATTTTTTTGAACCCTTTAAACCCCTTAATCAAACCCTTTAAGATTAAGCCTTAATTAAGCCATTAAAACTTCAAAAGAAATTTAATAAATCAAATTGAAAACACAAAAATACACATAATATTTCAAATTAATCATAATTGAACCCTTAATATGAGAAAACTAAAATCCCCTTGATTTAAATTAAATTTAAGCTTAATTGAGTTTTTAAGTGAAAATTAATATTTAATTAATTTAATTTAATTAAAAATTCCAGAAAACTCCTAACACTTGGAAATCTATCCTTATGTCATTTTTTACCTTTGGAGTTGATTACAAGGAGTTTGGAATCAGTTTGGATTTAAAATTTCAAAACCTCTCTAATTAAGATAATTAAATAATTTCAATAAATAGTCAAACTTGAAAAATTCATAACTAATTCAAATAAAATTCAAATTCAACATACTTATAGTCTAATTGATCATTTTGAGGTCTAATATTTTAATAAAATATTAATTTTTTAGAAATCATTCTTAATTTAAAATTCAAATTTTAACCCCTTTAATTAAATGCATTAAATAATTCAAATACTTCCAAGAAATTCAATAATCAATTTAAAAATCCAGGAAATATTAACTCAACATTAAAACCTTCAATTATGCAACCTTAATTAAAATTCATCAACACTCTAATCTTAATCAGATTAAATCACTTAATTATATCAGTTACTACTGGTAACCCGGGCCTACGAGGCAATTGATTTAGCCCCATGGAAGGTGAAATAAACTTCATGGCCTCGGTGAGCAACAAAGGCGGTATCCAACAAATAATTAAGAATTGATCTTAAAATAATATTTAAATCATTAATACTTAAACTTTAACCTAAATCTTCCCTTCAGCCTTTCAACCAACCAGAACATTAAACAACTTTAACCAATTACCTGATATAGGACATACCCCAACCACACAGCCTGCCACACACACCTAGATTGACTTGTTAGGACACAAACTCTAGCTTTAGGTTAGGCTGATGTTTCCTTCTATTTTTCAGATATGTTGATATGCACACAAAATGAGAGTGGCATCCTAGGTTAGATAATATAGACATAGGTTCACTACCCGCAGACCTGTGCACCTCCTACTTGTCAGCCTAGGATTAGGTACCCAGCCCCTTGGTTTACGAGGCCTCCTTGAATGAGGTAACCCATGATTGCTAACAAGGATCCTCTGGTCGGCACTCGATTAAGTAGGCTAAGGACACCGACGAACCCGGGACGATGGAGAACCATAGGATCTTGACTGGGGACGTCTTACCCACTCGGTAGGTTAGTCTCCACCCTCACTTCTAGGCATTCTCTCGATCTGGTGACCGAGAATATAAGCCAAACTTTCTAATAAAATTGATCATCTAAACTAAATATCTCTTTCAATCAAATTCATGCCCAACACTTAGGATAGGTTGGGGTGTTTCTGAAGTAATTCAGAATCTCAAGACACCTCATACTCTTCTTCCTTTAACTCCAGAAATAAGTGTTCAACCTCGAACAAATTCCTGTTGAAATTCTAGTCCCTACCTCCTTTTGACATTGATCTTTGAAATGAAATTCATATCACTATTTTAATCGAGAGTATTCATAGGGAATTTTCTGATTTCTTACGATATAATTAACTACGATGGCTTGCGCTAGTAGGAGATTTAGAAATCCAGACCAGATTTCAAAATCAAACTTTTCAAAACCTTTAATTAATTATCTTTAGGAATTACATTTTAACCTTTTTCAAAAATTATATTTTTCAATCGAACAAAATATGGTGACTCCGCTGGGGAAAATCTCTCTCTCCATCTTTAATAGTGCTATGAATTTTATTGTATCGGTAGTTTTGACTACCTTTCTTCCGTTGGTCCCTCTACCCATTTCTCCCTTGGGTGAGTGTTGCCAACTTAATTAAGACATGTGAAAAGAGAGGAGAGTGCAGGAAACCTCCCTCCAAGTCTAGCTTTGATATTTTGCTTCCAAGTTCATTAGTAGAGCGAAAGAGTCAAGCCGAGCTTTTCAAAGTCTTCCTGTATATGTTGCAAACTCGCATGCAAATAAATCACAGCATGCTAAGTTTCACAATTTATAGAAAATTCCTCAATCTCAAAACCCAGATTCAAATTTTTTTTAATTTAACCTGAATTTTGATATTTCACCCTAAGCTAGTCAGTATGGTGAAAGAGTCAAATCAAGGTCTCTAGATTTTCCCTTAACTTTTATTAACCTTTATATTGAAAATAAAACTCAACATTTTGAGTTTCAGAAGTCAAGAAAAATCTTTCAAATCAACTTCAATCGTCGTTGCTATGTGTCTTCTACAATATTCTGTTGTAGTTGAACATATGCAATGCAAATTCAAAATTCTCTAGTCAATTCTAGGTTTTGACGTTTCACCCCCAAATCACTTGGTGGGATGAAAAGTGTCAAGCCTAATTCTTAAGATCTTTAGGTTACTTTTATAAACCTGCACATCTGAATATAAATCAATGTGTTGAGTTTCAAAGTTTGAAGAAGATCAGTTCAATTCCAACCTCAAAACCAAATTCAATCTTAAGTTAAAATTCAATTTTAAAATTGAATTCAAGTTTGATTCTAACCTTAAAATCAACTTCAGTTATGGTTTTAAATTTGAATTCGGTCTTTGACATTTCGACCCAAGTCAATTGATGAAATGAAAAGAGCCGAGCCCGATCCCTGGATCTTTCATATCAATTTTGTGTACCTACATGATTGAGTGAAACTCAATATGTTGAGTCACAAAATTTGAAGAAAGGTCTATTCAACTTCAACCTTAAGTTCAAATTTAAATCCAACTTTGACTCAAAATACAATCTCAACCTTAAGTTCGAATTTGATTGTCACCTCAAATTTTCAATTTTGAATTCAAGTTTGAGTTTAAACTTTGACATTTTACCCCAAGTTAATTGGTGTAGTGAAAGAGTCGGATTCAACCCTTAAGTTCTCCGTGTCAATGTTATGAACCACCATGTTGAGTGTAAACTTAATATGATTGAGTTTTAAAATTTTAAATAAAATTGATCAATTCCAAAACTTAAATGCAATTTCAAAATCAACTAATTCAAATCACATTCTTTTAATCTTAGGAATTCAAGCACTCAAATGGCTGGGAAACTTATCTTCTCCATGGATAGAAACTTGATAGTAGAAGGAATCACTTCTGGTAATTTCATCCAGTTTGAAATGCAATTCCAAGACTTCAAGTTATCAGTCGACAGAGAAGAAATGATTGATCTGTCTACCGAAATACAAAGGGATGTCCCCTTAGTTGAGATTACTTTAGGGTCAGGAGTTGACTCTCCCATCTCCGAGATGGAGGTCGATGTCGCCCCTTTACCCACTGTATCCTCTACCGATGAGGATAACAACCAGAAGTCAATAACAACAGGAGAGCTACCATCTCAATCCGAGATTGGGTCAAGTTCTAGCATCCCTATCACCAGCAAGAACAAAAGGAAGAACTGCCTTCAAAGAGTCAGAAAGAAGATTGTTAAGGCCAGAAAGACTGCTTAGGCGAAAGCCTTAAAGCAAGTCAAGTCTAAGGCTAATCAAAAGTTCGTTGCTCCTTCTACGTACCCCTTCCCTGGTGAAAATTATTTCCACCCTTCTCCTGTTGCTCAAAGGAGGGAGGTTATAGAAACAAGAGCGCGATCATCAGTACACCTTCTCGACTACTACATGGTAAGAAATCAATCAAGCCAGAACTGAACAAACACCAGCACTAGGCCCTTGGCCCCCAGTTGAAGGTTACGACCCATCCACTCTATTAGAAGATATTAGGTCACATTTCTTTAGTGTCCCACTACATCACCTTCAGAGGAGGAGGTGTAGAAACCACTCGGGGTGTCACTCTCCTAATTACTAGGCTGCTAGTAATGGCAGAGAGGAAAATAATCTAAGATTATATCAGATAGTGATATTATTAAAATTTAACTTTCAACGGGGTCCTATTGTGATAAATCTTTTTGATTAAAATGATGCCACTAGGATAGTGCAGATTCTATAACAGTTTCTCCCTCTAAAGGAGACCACAGGAATTTAATTCCATACTATTGGGATTTTGCCACCTAGATTTGCAACTTTTACAAAAGCTTTACCAATTTCTCAAGTGCACTGATTTTATATTTTCAAGATAGTTGAATCATCTTTTTAATGAAAATTGACCTCTATCTTAAGTCTTAAGCAGGAGAAAGTTATAGTTGACTCCACCAGATGTTTAAATGCCCCCTCCCTCCCATCTCTTTTGTCGGATTAATTTAATTGTTAAACTAAAATTAATGTCAAACTTAAGTTCATTTTTGAAATAAAAATTTTCTCAAATTTCCAACAATTTTCTATCTTAATAGATGTCTCTTGTGTGCTTAAAATCTATTTAATTATTTTCAAATGTCAAGTTGATATTCATTTTTAAAAAGACAGGGTCCGTCTTGAGGATTATTCTTCCTTGCATAAGAGAGTGAGTTTTCTTCTCTTATACTTGAGATATAATCTCGGCATTAAAATAAAGAAGGTGCAGCCTCTTCTCAAAATTAAATGATTCAAAAGATGCACAAAGTGTGCCAAAATAATCAAGAAATGCACAAAGTGCACCAGAATTCAAAAGATGCGCGAATGCGCCAAAATTCAAAAATAGTGCAAAATGCACTATAAATCAAAAGATTGGTAATATGCACCACCAGGAAAAGAAAGAAAGAGGCTCCCTTCTTCTAAATTCTTAAATCTCAAAAGATCCATTCAATTTTAAATTGCTTCATTTTGAACATGTTGAATCTAGAAATTTTGTTGTGCATCAATAATCTATCAAGATACAAAAATCTCTTATGTAAGAGAATTGAAAAGATCAAATTTCCTTACTCAACTTAAACCACTTTGAAATTGATTTTAATTCAAATATTTAAGTGGAACCCCAGTTTAGTTTCTACGAAACTTGGTCTAGGTCATTAAAACCTAAATCCTGAAATCTTTTCAGTTTGTTGGAGTCACTCAAACTGTTCACTAAACTTCTAAATTTGTTCCCGCTTGTCATCCTGACAGGGTCCAAATACTTAGAGGAAGTTTTTTAATAAGAAGAATGAATCTTTTACTCTTGATGAAAATTCAAAATCTGGTCCTTGAGGAGTGTGTGTAAGTCCTTCCACATAAGCATCTTTCCTTTGAGGCCTCCTCTATAAAATCACACTCTATGCTGGGTCCAAGATTAATCCACCTAGAGTAGTATTTTTTAATGGTGGAGATTGTCATTCAAAATCAAACCATATCTTGTGCTGGGTCCTAGATCATCCTGATTTAGGGGTATAGTTTCCTTTATTGAGACTTACTGTTCAAAATCAAACCCTAGTTGAGCAGAGTGCCCGACTCTGATTGGAGGAGCTTGAGGGCCTCAAATAAAAATCAAATGCAGGCTCAATAAAGTTTAAAAGTTTATAAGTCACATTTGATTAGAGATTGTGATAAATTGTGTCACTTTAGAACTCCCCAAGTAGGAGGCTTGGTCGTAGTCTTTCGGAGACCAATTCTAATCCATTGTGAAATCAATATAAAGCTTGAATCAATGTTGACTGGATCGTTCATTCAAATGATGATCTTTGAGGAAGTTTTTCTTTGACTGATCAACACTGAAGAATATCACTCAATATTTTTAAACATTGGGGAGACTCTTCAGGAAGCACCATGCCAGATGAGTGCCAAACTTAAAATTAAATTTAAAGCCCATCCAATTCAAAATCAAATTCAACATTAATCAAAATCAAATCAAATTTTAAATTCAAATCCCTCAAATTCAAAATCAATTCAAATCAAGTTTTAAATTTAAACATCTTCAAATTCAAAATTGAATCAATTTAAATTCAAAATTATTCAAACCTTAAATTCTAGAATCCATATCTGATCCTCTATGTAGAGCAAGTGTCCTCTACATACGATCAACCTGACCCGATCCTCTATATAAAACAAGTTTCCTCTATATATGATCATCCAGACTTGATCCTCTATGTGAAGTAAGTTTCCTTCACATACGATCATTCTAGACCAGATCCTCTATATAGAGAAAGTTTCCTTTATATATGATCATCCAGACTCGATCCTCTGTGTGAAGGAAGTTTCCTTCACATACGATTATTCCAGACTTGATCCTCTGTGTGAGGCAAGTTTTCTTCCCACATGATCATCCAGACCTGATCTTTCATATAGAGCAAGTTTCCTCTCTACAAGATCATCTACTAATGATGGAGCACGCCCTTTATGACACCATCCTGGTTTCCTTCCAGTTGAGGTCCTCTGTGTGGAGAAAGCTTCCTCCCCACATGACCATCTGCTAGTGGTGGAGTACGCCCTTCGTGGCACCATCCTAGTTTCTTCCAGTTTTCTTTTCCTTTAGGATAGGACTCTTCCTTTCTTTAGGATTAGATGTGCTAGTGGTAGAGTACGCCCTTCATGGCACAATCCTAACTCCTTCTAGTTTTCTTCTCGTTAAGGATAGATTTGAGTCATCGTGCTTTCTTTCCTTAGGATTAGATCCTCTAGTGATGGAGCACGCCCTCTGTGGCACCATCCTAAGTTTAAAATCCAAACCCGATTCTGTACGAAGTAATGTTTCCTTCTCACTAGATCATCCAGTCTTCTTTTCCTTAAAGATAGATGTGAGTCATCGTGCTTTCTTTTCTTAGGATTAGATCTTCTAGTGATGGAGCACGCCCTCTATGGCACCATCCTAGATTCAAAATCTAGATCCGACCTTCTATGGGAAGTAATGCTTCCTTTCCTTAGGGTCCTCTAGTCTTCTTTTTCTTAAGGACAGATGTGAGTCATTGTGCTTTCTCTCCTTATGATTAGATCTACTATTGATGGATAATGCCCTCTGCGGCACCATCCTAGTTTCAAAATTCAAAACTTTAAGTTTGATCTCTTATAGGAAGCAATTCTTTCTTCCTATGAGATCATCCAGTTCTCTTTTTCTTAGAGTAAGTACTCTCCTTCTTTTAGGATTAGACTCCCCAGTGATGGAGTAAGTCCTCTATGGCATCATCCTGGGTTCAATTCCAAAATCAAACCTTCTTTTCCTTAAGGTTAAGCTTTTCTCCTTCCCTTATGATTAGACTCCCCAATGATGGAATAAGTTCCCTATGGCACCGTCCTGGATTCAATTTCAATTTTTAAAATCAAACCTTCTTTTCTTTAGGGCTAGGTTCTTCTTTCTTCCCTTAGGATTAGATCTACTAGTGGTAGAGTACGTCCTTCGTGGCACTACCATAGTATCAAATTCAAAACTAGATCCTCTATAGTTTGAAGTTCCTTCTTCCTATAGGATCATCCAGGTTCTCTTCTCCTTAGAGTTAAGTATTCCCTTGCCCATAGGATTAGACTCTATTTTAATTTCATTTTCAATTTTCTGAATTCGCTCATCTTTTCCTTAAAGACAAGTACTTCTCCCTTCCTTTAGGATTAGTTCTACTAGTGGTAGAGTACGCCCCTCGTGGTAGTATCCTAGTATCAAATTTCAATTCGATCCTCTATAGTTAGGAATTCTTTCTTCCTTTACGATCATCCAGGCCTCCTTTCCTTAGGGTTAGATATTCCTTCCCTTAGGACTAGATCTACTAGTGGTAGAGTACGCTGCCCCCAGCACTACCCTAGTATCATTTCAAACTCAATCTTCTAGGGTTAGGACTTTCTTCCCCTTATAATCAAATCTAGATTCGATCCATTATAGTTAGGAGTTTCTCCTTCCTGTAGGATCACCCAGGTTCCTTTTCCTTTAAGTTTAGGATTCTCCTTTTCTTAGGATTAGACTCACTAGTGGTAGAGTATGCCTTCTGTGGCACTACCCTAGTGTCAATTCAAACCCCGATTCCCTAGGGATAAAATTTTCCTCTCCCTTAGGATCAAAGTCCCAGACTTGACCGTTTAATTTGGTTAACGCCAATATGTATAATAGAACTTCATTCTATTACACATATTGGGGGTCCATTTGCTGACCTCATTTTTGTATGAGGCCATTAGGGATCAATCCTGACCCTAGATCAGTACAGCTTAAAACCAATCTAGACTCTAGGATCTTCCAAGGATTTAGTTCCTAGGATCTACTCTAGACCCTAGGATTCCTTTAAATTCTTCCAGTCCCTAGGATCTACTCTAGACCCTAGGATTCCTTCAAATTAATCTAGATCCTAGGATCATTCTAGAATCCAAAAACCTAGGATATCTAAACTCCAGAATTTCTTTAGGTTTCAAATCCGAGGATCTTCCATGTCCTAGATCTACCCAGATTCTAGGTCAATCAACATTCAAACCAACCCAGACTTTAAACCCATTCAAGCTTGAAACCTGCCTAGACTCTTAGGTAATTCAATCTCCAGCTTAATCCAGACTTAAATACTTGATTCAACTTCCAATCAATCTTCTATCCAGACCTCAAATCTACATTTATTTTAAACCTATTCAAGCTTCAAATCAATCCTTACCTCAAGCCAATCCAGATGCTCAATTCAAATTTCAATATATTCAAATTTCAAATCCATCTAGATTTAAATCAATCTAAACCTCAATCAAGATCTTCATCCATAATTTCAAGTCAAACCTCAATCAAATATGCATTCTTCAATCAATCAAGCATCCAATCAACATTCAATCAATTTTCAATCAAATTCGATCACACTCCAATCCAGTTCGCAATCTACACTTTCATAAAATTTTTAATCACACTTCAGTCTAGTCTCAATTCAAGCTTTAAATATTCATTTTTCAATCAACTGTCAATCAAATTTTAAATCAAATTCAATCAAGCATCATTAAATCAGTTTGAATCAATTCTAGTGAATTTTAACTTTGATGGCTTCGATCAATTAATTTAAGATGCCCTGACTCGGTTCAAATGCAAATTAATTTATTGACTTTAGTCGACTCAATTTAATTTATTTTGAATAAAATTGACTTTGATTATTGCACATTATCTTGACCCATTTAAATGAAAACTTTTGGATACTTAATTCAATTCTTAATTTTAACTTTCATTTTATTATTATTGAGGCTCTAAATCATCTTAATTTCAACAATAATGTCAACCATTGGATTTAATTCATTTGAAGGGCTAAATGGTTAATTAATTGAAATTATTATTTTAAGCTTTAAGGGGGATTAGGGAAAGCGGTCACCGGCTCATTCCTCCTAATTTCATGATTAGAAGTAGCTGCCCATGAGATGGAGCTCCCCATCTAATCCTAATGCCTCCAGCCGCTAGATTTTTCTTTTCTCTCCCGTTGCTGGAGAGCAACATAGGGCTGGCCGTCATTACCTCAAGCAGGGAGCTGCTCCTTTGTAACCCATCTCATTCCAACAAGCAGCCACCCCTTTGGAGAGACCTTCTACACATTTTTTAGAGTTGCCAGGGCTGGCCAAGCTCTCCTCCTCATGATTCCTCTTCTCATTTTTCATTCGTCTTTACATCCTCTCATATTAAGGTTCTAAAGCTACTGAGGCCTGCTAAGGATGTGTGCTATTCTGATTTCTCCATAATCTTTCCTCTCGATCTATCCTTAGCCAGATTCTCACAGCTCAGATGCTCATTCCCCAACTCCAAGCAATAGCAGATTTCACTGGAGCTGTCGTTCATTGAATAGGGGAGATCGTGAGGCCCGATCAGCTTAAAAAGCTCGCTGCTCTCGCTCCATCCAGTGTATTTTGCATTCGGCTACAGCATCTTGTATCCACTCCATACGATTTCCTCCTGGGAGCTTTTGTCTCTTCTACAGTCAAAAGAGAAGCAAATGGAATGCTGAGAGAGGCAATGATTCAAGATCTTACTCAAGTACCATGAGAGCATGTGGATGTTAGTTCTCAGCAGAACAAGCAACATTGTATTACTCATAATACCATACTAGCATGGATTCATTTTAGTATATTGGGAATTAAAAATGATGTTATACTAGTTCACAATATATTTTGATATTCTATATATACAATTTTTGTGTCTGATTTCTATCAATTCAGGCTATATCTGTTTCTTGTATTAATTTGAGCTGTTGAATATCCAACAGTTTTAGAGCATTTTCTCTTACTCAATGAAGATTTAAATTGATTATATATCAATACTTAAGCTACCAGCAGCGATCGGGAAATTTATGATAGTTATAAGTATTGAGGGATAAGCTCTTTGTATAATCTGTTGCTTCCCTTTTACCAATTTGTATTGAAGGATGAAGTTTTATTTTATATATTTTTATAAGGTGAGCATAAATTTAAGTTTGAAGAACAATACCTATCTTTATTCAACATATAACTTTTGATTTTGGTGACAAAATGATACATTGTTGTTGCATTATTTCTTGGGGTTGAAGTTGGCTCTAATTCCTTCCTTGAGTTTTATTTGGCGCAAGTGCTGAGCTGGAAGACAATTAAAAGAAAGTGCACGTGATTGAGTTCCAACATTTTATAATTGGCAATGGATTCTGGTGATTTAATAAATATGTCTCGCTTTTATGCTTGAAGGATTATACGTACTTTTGAGTTTTGATGCTATATATGACATTGGGTAGCAAATGTTGCTATTTTTTTTTCTCTTCTGGAAAAATCTGAGAGAATACAAGACCCTTATGTTTTCTTTTTGGAGGAAAGTAAAGAATGGCGGGCCTTTATTTTTTTGAAGCATTTTCAGTTATCATTTTCTTAAATAAATTTATTGATGTCAAGAGAATAAGGTTGCTGCTTGGCTTTTCCTATAAGCTTTGATGAAAAACTTCATCTAGTTGTCTCTGTTTTGGAGTAGAATGAGTATTAAATGGAAATTGAACATGAAACTTGAAGGTTCTTCTTATTTTTGATACCTTTTGTAGATGTTCATTCAACATAAAAGAACCCGGTATATTATCGCATGTATATCCATGTTCTTGTTTCTCGACAAGATGATGCATTGTTCTAGATATGAATGTTGGAAGGATTATATGAACATTTGAAGAAGCAATGAAAATCATTCCCATTACCTTTTGCACATGTTTCGAGTTTAGCATTGATCAAGATTTCTTTCTAATGTATACAATCATTCAATCATGTTCTCTTGGGAATGAGCTTTGGGAAACTCATTCTGATATATACATGTGATCTCGTTAATCTTGATAACAGTTGTTTTGTTAGTTTTATATATATATATATATATATATATATATATATATATATATATATATATATATATATATATAATAAATTACTTGTAAATTTTAATATTCCTATTCTAACTGCATATATAGTTGAAATCTCTCTACTTGTTGATTTGCTCTTACAAAAAGGATATCTGTGTTGAATTTCTCACATGCAACAGATTTTGAATGTTTATTAGTTTAAATTGTGGTTCTTGACTATTTAGCTTTTAAAAGAATATTTTTATTTCTCTTGACTATTTTTGGGTGTCAGATTGTATAAGGGATTAGAGTTTTTTTTTTATACAGTATGTATGCTGATTAAATCCCTTCCCCAAAGTGAAGTAGCTCTTGCACCATTTGAGTGAAACAGATGATATGCATGTTCACTATATTTTATTTCTTTGTTTCCATCATGTGGGATGGACCATATGAGTATCAATATGTTCCTTAAGCAATCACAGATTCTATTACTAAGTGATTTTATGCTATTATAAATTTAAATCTTTTACACATGTTATTGTAAGGACTTAACTTTTATCAGAGATTTCATCCTCTCATAATTTTTTTATTCTTCATCTCTCTATTGCAATACCTTTGTGTATAATGACTATTCTAGATCTCTATAATTGTGCTTTTGGATTTAATACCGATTTTTTTAATGAGATTTTCTCATTCCTTTTTGTTACGATCAATGTAGAGATATTTGTCATGTAAATATGCTTTGTTATGGTTCATTCTGATGTTACATATGCTGAAATCATTTTTTGCAAAGTAACATACATTCTTGAAATTGCTTTAATAATTTGATTTGATTTATATTTTTCATACATTCATTTACATGTTAATTCATACGAGTTTCTATACTCGCATGCATGATATTCTGACACCTCCTTTTCTCTTCGCCTTTTTTTTACGAGGTACTGATGGAGCTAGTTGGAGGATAGAGACAAAGAGGTTCAGTCACCCTGTTTCTTCCAAACGGGGTGCTATAGCTAGGGGTGTCAATTTTGGGTCACGGGTCACGTTCGGGTCGAACCCGGAATGACCCGCGTTCAAACGGGTCGACCCTAACCCGACCCAGGTAGGAAAACGGGTCAGAAATCCAAACCAGAACCCGATCCTATGGGTTGCCGGGTTGACCTGACCTGACACCGGAAGGCGGGGCGAAGGCGAACTGGTCGCGTCGGTCGTGAGCGGTGGAGCAAGCTGGTTGCAGCGGGCAAGCGGACGCCGGCAGGTGCGCGCTGGGCTGACACGCCGGTGAGCGGGAGAGCGGGCAGGTAGCTGGGCAGCGCGGGCGCGCGTGCAGCGGGCAGCGGGGTAGCACGTGCGCGGGCGCCCGGGCAATAGGTAGCGGGAGCGGGTAACGGGCGGGAAAATTTGAAATTAATGTTTTTTTTTTAATTAAATGGGTTATCGTGTTAACCCGGCAACCCGCCGGGTACCCGACCCATTTGAGAAACACGTCGGGTCAAACCCAAAAATTTTGGGTCGGGTTTTCATGTCGTGTCAAAATTTGACACCCCTAGCTACGGCCGGAATCACTGTTGACTAGCTCCGGTGATCAGGTAAGTTTTCTTAAAACTTAGAAGACCATAGGGCTCCTATATTTCCCTGTTGAGCTATTTTTCCCAGCCGTAAATTTTTGTAGTAACCCCTATATTTGATTTATATTTATATTCTTCTTTTACAAATCCAAAACTTATCAATGTAGCTTGTTCACATTCATTTATTTATACAAGGGTTAGAGACACTGATTACAAACCCATTACAATACTAGTGTCATTTAAGGACAATAATCAAGGATGAGTCTTAGAGAACTTAGGAAAACTCTTGGATTCACACATATATCCCTTAGGGATGAAACATCAAACATAGAGAACTTAGTGACACCGTACCTTAGGATCAATGTACATTATCAAACTTGACCTAAATCAGACTTAAATCAATCGATCACTCATTAAACCACTTAATTGATTTAATCAAAGTTAAACCCTCAATTAAGCCTCAAAACTTCTTTAAATTCAATTGACTTGAAATTTAAACCCCTTGAGTTTAGTGACCTTCCCTGCTCTAGGGAAAATTCTCACTAAAATTTTTTTTTAAACCCTTTAAACCCCTTAATCAAACCATTTAAGATTAAGCCTTAATTAAGCAATTAAAACTTAAAAAGAATTTTAATAAATCAAATTTAAAACACAAAAATACACATAATATTTCAAATTAATCATAATTGAACCCTTAATATGAAAAAACTAAAATTCCCTTGATTTAACATTAAATTTAAACTTAATTGAGTTTTTAAGTGAAAATTAATATTTAATTAATTTAATTATTTAAAAATAATTAAAAATTTCAAAAAATTCCTAAACACTTCGAAATATATCCTTATGTCATTTTTGACCTTTGGAGTTGATTACAAGGAGTTCGAAATCAGTTTGAATTCAAAACATCAAAACCTCTCTAATTAAGATAATTAAATAATTTCAATAAACAGTCAAACTTGAAAATTCATAAGTAATTCAAATAAAATCCAAATTCAACATTCTTACAGTCTAATTGATCATTTTGAGGTCTAATATTTTAATAAAATATTAATTTTTCAGAAATCATTCTTAATTTAAAATTCAAATTTTAACCCCTTTAACTAAATGCATTAAATAATTCAAATACTTCCAAGAAATTCAATAATCAATTTAAAAATACACGAAACATTAACTCAACATTAAAACCTTCAATCATGTAACCTTAATTTAAAATCATCAACACTCTAACCTTAATCCGATCAAATCACTTAATTATATCGATTACTTCTGGGTAACTCGGGCCTACAAGGCTATTGATTTAGCCCCAAGGAAGGTGAAATAAACTTCACGGCCTTGGTGAGCAACAAAGGCGGTATCCAACAAATAATTAAGAATTGATCTTAAAATAAATTTTAAATCATTAAGATTAAACTTTAACCTAAATCTTCCCTTAAGCCTTTCAATCAACCAGAACATTAAACAACTTTAACCGATTACCTGATATAGGACATACCCCAACCACACAGCCTGCCACACACACCTAGATTAACTTGTTAGGATACACTCTAGATTTAAGATAGGCTGGTGTTTCCTTCTATTTTTGAGATATGTTGATATGCACACAAAACGAGAGCGACATCCTAGGTTAGATAACATAGACATAGGTTCACCACCTACAGACCTGTGCACCTCCTACTTGTCAGCCTAGGATTAAGTCCCCAGCCCCTTGGTCTATGAGGTCCCCTTGAATGAGGTAACCCATGGTTACCAATAAGGATCCTCGGGTCGGCACTCGACTAAGTAGGCTAAGGACATCGATGAACCCGGGACGATGGAAAACCATGGGATCTTGACTGGGGACGTCATACCCACTCGATAGGTTAGTCTCCACCCTCACTTCTGGGCATTCTCTCGATCTGGTGATCAAGAATATAAGCCCAAATTTTCTAATAAAATTGATCATCTAAACTAAATATCTCTTTCAATCAAATTCAAGCCTAACACTTAGGATAGGTTGGAGTGTTTCTAAGTAATTCAGAATCTCAAGACACCTCCTACTCTTCTTCCTTTGACTCCAAAAATAAGTGTACAATCTCGAACCAATCCCTGTTAAAATTCCAGTCCCTACCTCCTTTTGACATCGATCTTTGAAAAGTTTAAATGAAATTCATATCGCTATTTTAATTTAGAGTATTCATAGGGAATTTTCTGATTTCCTACGATATAATTAACTACGAGGGCTTGCGCTCGTAGGAGATTTAGAAATCCAGACCAGATTTCAAAATTAAACTTTTTAAAACCTTTAATTAATTATCTTTGGGAATTACATTTTAACCTTTTTCAAAAATTACATTTTTCAATCAAACAAGGAAGATAGACATATTATCCTGGACGATCAAATTATTTTGAGATGGTCCAGCACAAGTTCCCCTAGACAACCAGAGCGATCTTCTAGACGAAATTCTTGATTTACACTAATAGTCCCAGACGATAGCAGAATCATACGGGACGATCTGAATAACTTTTTTTTACTAATCGTCTAGAAGAACCAAATCATCCAGGCTGATACATGTGATTTTGAACTGATCGTACAGGATGATTTAGCGATCATCATGGATGATATTGGCCGACTAGTTGAGATTTAGGATAAATTTTGAGCCCTCCTATAAAAGAACTTTTTCTTCCAACAAGAAAAATCTTTTGCCACTTTCCTTTCCAGAGAAATCCTAAAGAGAGAGAGAGAGTTTGGGAGAGAGAGAGGATCTTGTGAGGGGGTGTTTGTGAGGGATTCACAAAGGTTACTCCAAGAAAGGATCAAAGTCATCTTCTCCATTCATCATCTCTCATCTTATTAGTGTTTTCTTTAGTAGGATCATTCGCAAGAAGATCCAGGTTCTCTACCCACTTCAGGAGGAAGCGAAAGGAGTGCAAGTTCTCTGCCTGCTTCAGGAGAAAGTGAAAGGACACCAGATTCTCTACCTGCTTCAGAGGAAGTGAAAGGAGTTCAGGTTCTCTGCCTCACCGGGTTGGTGGAAAGGAGTTCTGTACAGGCTTCTCTGCCTTGCTGTGGGAGCAAAAGGAGAGTCACTTTTTTGTTAGTGTAATACCCGAAGGGGAGGCTCCGGGGAGTGGACGTAAATCAAGTTGACCGAACCACTATAAAATATAGTGTGCTCTTTCTAATTATTTTCTGCACTTTACTTTTCTGTTATTATCTGCTTGGGTGAAATCTGTGGTTGATCTTTTCATTTCTGTGTTTACTTATTTCTGCTGTAAATTATCGAAAAGATCTTTCCTGTTGCTCATGAATTTTTTAAAATAACCAATTCACCCCCCCTCTTGGTTAAAGTGAAAGGAGACCAGATTCTCTACCTGCTCCTGGATGCTTGTTAAAGATGGATATGAACCACCTTTTAGAATGATTAACAATGTTAAAACTGAACTGCCTTTCACTGAATAGACTTTTGATGATCGTGACTTAGCCCAACTGAATGCCAAATATTTAAACTATTTTTTCTATGCCTTAAAATCTGAGGATTACATGCGTGTTTCTACTTGTACAACTAGTAAAGAAATTTGGGATAGATTATGCATCACTTATGAAGGTATAACTGAAGTCAAAAAGTCTAGGTTAAACATATTAATTCATAACTATGAACTTTTTTACATGAAATCTACTGAATCTATTTCTGAAATGTATACGAGATTCACTCAAATTGTGACTTCTTTGCATGCTTTAGGAAGAGAACTTACAAACTATAAAAAAAATGAATAATATTTTGAGATATTTGCCTTTTTTGTTTGATGCTAAGATAACTACAATTACTAACTCAAAAGATTTGAATAATTATTCTATTGATAACTTACTTGGGTCACTCATTGCTTACGAGCAAGGGGTGAACCAAAGGCAGCTTGATGCAGGTGAGAAGAAGAAGGAGAAAATGGTGATACTGAAGGCCAACGATACTGACATTGATTCTTCTGGGTCTGATAGCGATGATGTTGCATTAATCACTAGGCAATTCAAAAGCTTTCTAAGGAAGAAACATAAGAACTTTCAGAAGTGGAACAAGGATAAGTCCAGTAAAAATTTTAAAGGTTCATTTGATACTATTTGTTTTGAATGCAGGAAGCCTAGACACATTAAGACTGATTATCCTACACTTAAATCTCACCCAAGTAAAGAGAAGGGTGAGGAGAAATCCAAGTTTATGAAGGATAAGAAGTAGATTCAAAAGGCATTCTGGGCAGATTCTGCATCCGACTCCTCTGAGACTAAAACTGAAGAGGAGGAAACTAACTTGTGTTTGATGACAGATAATCATCCTGATCAGTCTGACTAAGAAGAGATATGTGAGCTTACTTACGATCAATTATTTGAAGTGTCTGAAAGAATTCACGCATCGTATAGGAAACTTAAGAAAACTTATGCTAGCTTAAAACTAGAATTTCTGAATTTACAAAAAGAGTATGAAATTTTAATTAAAGATCATTCCACAGTTGATTGCAATCACATGTCACTACTTGATGAATTTGATGACTTGAACAAAAAGCACTCTGATTTAATTATTGAGCATGATTTATTAAAAATCTCGCATGTTGATTTAGAAATATCTTTTAAAGAATTAGACAATTTGGCATGTAAAGTGGAGAGTAGTAATGGAACATTGAAATTTGAAATTGCAAGTCTTAACAAGGAGAATGAATTTTTAAGAGTAAAAATTACTTCTTTTCAGAAAAATGAAACACCTCCTACTTTTGCACAGTTTTATGCTCCTCCACTTTTTGAAGAATCTGTTTCAAAATCATCAAAGAATATTTTATTCAAACCTAAGAAGAGGCACTATCACCCACGTAGATTAGTTAACCCTTTTCCTGGTGTTAGATATTTTTCTTGTGGCATGTTAGGATATATCTCCCACACCTGCACTGTTTATCGTAGTACATATTAGGTGTGGAGGCCCAAATTATCTATTTCACAGCACAGCACATATGCATTGCATTCTTCTTTTCATAAAAAGGAACCCAAACCTGTTTGGGTTCCTAAATCTGATATTTGATAATTTTATAGGTGTTCTCTTACACAAGACCTCGTGAGAGTATGTGGTACCTAGACAACGGATGTTCAAGACACATGACTGGAGATGTAAATTAGTTCATTTTGCTGGAGGCCATGGCTGGAGGTAAGGTTACACTTGGAGACAACACCACCAGGAGGGTGGTAGGATCATGTATAATTGGTGATTCAAAGAATTTCATGATTGCCAATATTTTGCTTGTAGATGGATTGAAACATAACCTACTGAGCATCAGTCAACTTTGTGATAAAGGATCAGTCAACTCTGTGACAAAGGATACAACATCAAATTCCTGCCCACTTGCTGTATTTTAAGCTTAAATGACAAAATTATTTTGCAGGGATAAAGGATTAATAATGTCTATATGATGGATATAAGTTGCTTTAAAGCTGATAATTCAATTTACTTAAAGACTATTGATGATGAGTCTTGATTGTGGCATAGGAGATTATGTCAAGCCAGTAAGAAAACTCTTAAAAGAGTCATCCAAAAGGACTTAATTAGAGGTGTCCCCAAGCTTAAGTTTACTAAGGACCGCCTGTGTGATGCCTGTCAATTAGGGAAGTAAGTCCAGTCCTCCTTTCACTCTGTTAAGGATATTAACACCTCTAGACCTTTAGAAGTCCTTCACATGGATCTCTTTGGACCCATTAGCACTGCCAGCTTAGGGGTAAAAGTCTATGGTTTTGTGATTATTAATGATTACTCGAGGTTCACTTGGGTTAAATTTCTGTCACATAAATCTGAGTCATTTGACGAATTTAAGTATTTCTCTACTTGGATTCAGAGGAAGTTAGGTTATGAGATCTTGATTATTCAGAGTGATCATGGTGGTGTTGACCTCATTTTTGTATGAGGTCAGTAGGACCAATCCAGACCTTAGGATCATTCCAATCCTTAGGATTTAATTCTGACCCTAGGATCAATCTGATCATAGATCAATCCAGTTTCAAATCAATCCTGACCCCAGATCAATACAATTTAAGACAAATCCAGATTTTAGGATTCTCCTAGACTTCAGACCCTAGGATCTATTCCAGACCCAAGGATTCTACCTGACTCTAAATCATATGATCCTCTCAGACCCTAGGATTCTCCTAGATCTATCTAGAGCTTAGGATTCTTCTAGATCCTAAGACTATTCTAGATCCCAGGCCCTAGGACTTCCAGACCCTAAGATCTTCCCAGAAATTAAACTTTAGGATCTACTCTAGATCCTAAGATCCTTCTAGATCTTGAATCTTAGGATTCCTAGATCCTAGGATTTCCCTAGAACTTCTAGATTCTAGGACCTTCCCAGACTCCAGTCCCTAGGATCTATTCTAGACCATAAGATCCCTTTAGATCCTTCTAGATCTTAGGATCATTCTAGATTTTAGGATCCTCCTAGAATCTGGGCTTTAGGATCTATTCTAAACCCTAGGATCAATTCAGGTTCTAGATCAATCTACCTTCCAGATTACTCTAGATCTTGAGATTCTCCTAGATCTACAGCTTAAGACTTCCCCAGACCCTAGGATTCTCTTAGACTCCAGGTTCTTAGATCTACCTAGATTCTAGGATCAGCATAGACCTTAGATCAATCTAGATCTAGGATTAATCCAAACCTTCATTCAATTCAAGAATCAATCAATCCAGACTTTAATCCATATCCTTAATTCAAACCTTGATCAAAATCCAGCTCAAAACCAGATTTCTAAACTCAAATCCAAGGCCAAAGGGTTAAGTCCTGAAAGCCTTTTTCAGTGAATCTTTGAACATTTCAAAACCCTATCAAATGACATCTGATTCAAGATCTATTAGTTCCACACTGATATGACATGTATCTAGAGGCAACCCTCCAAATTTGAGCTCATTCTGAGATCTCTAACCCCAGAATCTGAATTGAAATCCAAAGGCTGTAAAACCTTCAAATATTTACAGTCTATGCCACTGGACCTACCACCCAGTGGATTTTGATCTTGGAGCTTTCTCCAAAGCCTCCAATCACCTCCAGACCCTTGATTATGACTCATTGAACAATAAACTGCATTTTGTTGGGCTAAATTTGACCCCTAGTTGACCAGGGGCCAAAATGACTAAAATACTCCTATGGGGTGTGAATAGTCATTTTGGTCAAATGAGCTCCAAATCAAATACAGTCACCTCCAACAAATTTCAAATGTCAAACCAAACCCATTGGACCCACTTCCAGCCCCTGGGTCAACCTGGTTGACCAAGTCAACCTAGTTTGACCAAACAGGCCTTTATGGGTCAAAACAGGTCATTTTGACCAAATGACCTCCTCTGACCTTGGGACCACCTCCATTGGTCTCCAAATGTCATTTCAAATCTGTTGAGTCTATTTCCAGGCCCTGGACCCACCTGGTTGACCAAGTCAACCATGGTTGACCTAAAAGACCCATTAAGGGCCCAAATAGGTCATTTTGACCAAATGACCTCTCCAGACCTTGAGACCACCACCAGTAGACTCAGAATATTATTCTGAACTGGTTGGACCCAATCCTTGACCCTGGGTCAACCTGGTTGACCAAGTCAACCTAGTTGACCCATTAGGCCCATTAAGGGCCTAAACAGGTCATTTGATCTAGATGACCCATTTAAACCCTGAAACCACCTCTACTAGACCCCATTTATCATTTCAAATCATTCCAACCCAGACCCTGGCCCTGGGTCAACCTGGTTGACCAAGTCAAACTAGGTTGACCAATTCAACCCTTAAGCTTCCATATTTTAAATTAAACTCCAAATTAACTTCAAACCACTTTCAAACTCCAAATTAATTTCCTAATAATGGTCTAAACTCTTTTAACCATGGACCATTCAAACTCAAGTCAAGTTGATTTAGACAACTCAATAAAACCTAGTCAAAAGTACCTCAAATCCTCACATTTTCACTTAAGTTTAAATCCTCTAGCCTCAAACCAATTCTAATTCACTCAAACCAGTTGAAATAGCCATTTGACTGCCACCTCATCAGTCAAGTTGACTGGTTGACCAGTCAACTCAGTCAACAAGTGATTTATTTGGCTCCAAATAATTAAATCCCTATGCTTAAGCTAACCTATTCCAGCTCAAATCCTTCCAGCTGTTTAAATGGGCTCTAGAATATTCCTAGGACTACCCTTAGCCCTCTGATCAAGATCAAATGGCTCTTAGCCATTCCACATGCTTGCATAAGGACAAAAAAACCTTTCCAACTAGGATGTCCTTCCCTTGTCCTTGCCTCCTGCTCCCACCTACTCCCTGGACACATGGCATTCATCTAGAGTCCAGCCAAACCAATCTTAGCCATCTATTTGGTCTGGAGTAGTTAGAATAGGGCAAAACCCTATTTGGAGTATTCATTCTAACCTAGCCACTCTCTCACTTCTCATTCACTATTCAAGCTCAAACTCGTTTCGTTTAAGGATTCCAGAGCTCTCTCCACCTTTCTTCAATACTAATACACCATTCAAACTCCACCGACGGCAAGCTTTCCGGCCAACCGAGAGCAAACTCCGTCCAAGGCGTCTTCAGCTCGATCCCGACGTTATCAAGCCAAGGTGTCTTCAACAATATTGAGCGTGGACAAACAACAAATTCAGAGAGTCCAAAAACGGTTCAATCCATCCATTATCAAGGTAGAAAATCAAAACCCTAGCTTAGGACACTTAGAGTAATTTCCGTGTTCAAACTAAAATTTCATCAGAAAATAAATTTTTTTCCAAAAAAAAAAATCACAATTTTTTTCCTTGCTTGTTTTAAGCCAAGTAAAATTTTTTTCCGCGCTGTCTGGGTCCGCCTATCAGACGACGCCGCGTGTCCCTCCCGCCGCCAGTTTAAGTTATATTAATTAAAATTTAATTTTAAATGATTTTAAAACCAGAAAACTTCAAAAAAAATGTTAAAAATCCATTTTAAATCCAAAATTTGCATATAATATATCGATTTGCTTGGATTTCCAAGGGCTTTAATTTAAAATTAAAATAATTTCAAAATAGTCTCTATACTTTAATTAATTTTAAATATAGATTATTTGATTATTTTAACTAATATTTAATTAAAATAAATCAAAATATTTTTTGAAATTTTAAGAAAATTATTTTAAAATATTTTAAACATCCAGAGGACCTTTTGAAACTATTTTGAATAATATTTTGATTTTATGTTATTTTATTATTAAAATAACCTATTTTTTTATTCATATGATTTTAGAAATTTTATTTTAAAATTATGTAAGTATGTGAATTATCTTGAGCATTTTAAGGTTGACTTGAAATTGTTAAGCAAAGATTGAAGTTTGATTGAATTGATTCAATAGGGATTTTATAATGAGGATTTAGCTTACTAATTATTCATTAGTTAAGCTTTATCTCCAAACTTCCAAATTGTATCTTTGTTAAGTATAGGTGCACACACCACCTAGTCTTAGGGCTCTCCTAGATTTAGGATTTGATTGTGTTTGCATGTCTATTTATGCATTTTCCAAGGGTTAGTTGAGCTTTGATTTGAACCCACTCAAAACTAGTGTTATTAAGGACAACAATTAAGGACTTATTTAGAGAAATTAGATTATTTCCAATAATTAGGATACAATTCCAATTGACTTGAAACTTTGAACACTTAAACATATTGACATTCTCAGCCTTAAAAAAAATTTTCACTGACTTTTGAGATCATTAAGCCCCTTAATTAACCTAATCAAGTTTAAATCTTAATTAAGCCTTAAAACCTTCCAAAAATTATAATAAATCAAATTTAAATCCAAAAATTACACATAACCCCTCAAACTGACCAGAATTAAACCCCTAATCAATGAAAAATAAAAGCCCCTTGACTGGACTTCAAAATTAAGTTTAATTTAAGTTTAATTGAAATTCAATATTTAATTAATTTAATTAATTAAAAATAATTAAAAATTCCAGAAAATTTCCAAACACTTGGAGATCACTCCTTAGGTCATTCCTGACCTTTGGAGTTGATTTCAAGGAGTTTGGAGATCATGTGGATTCAAACCATAAAAAGGGGCCTTAATTAAACAATTTTAATAATTCAATAATTGTCAAAACTTTAAAAATTCATAACTAATTCAAATGAACTCCAAATTGAGCAAACTCAAAGGCATATAACTCATCTTAAGCTCTAATATTTGTTAAAAATGTTAAGTTTCTAGAAATCAATCAAATTTGAAAAAGTCAACTTTTGGTCAAACTTAGTTCAAATCAAGTCAAAACTTCAAACCTTCATAATAAAATCTAGAAAAATCCAATTTCAGCATACTTACTGTCTAACTAATCGTATTAAGGTCTAGTATTTTAATAAAATATTAACTTTCCAGAAAACCCTTTAAATCAAAAAGTCAAATTTTAACCCCTTGAATTAAATCATTAAAATAATCCAGAAAATACCAAAATTCAATAAATCATTCAAAATTCCAGAAAATCTTAAATCAACTTTAAAACCAGCAACCAATTAAATTTAATTAAAATTTAATCAACTTTTAAACCTTAATCAAACTCAAATCACTTAATTATATCGGATACCACTAGGTAACCCAGGCCTACGAGGCTATTAAATTAGCCCCAAGGAAGGTGAAATAAACTTCATGGCCTCGGTGTGCAACAAAGGTGGTGTCCAATAAACAATTTAAATCAATTTTAAAATCAACTTTAAATCAGTAAGACTTAAACTTCAATTAAAATCTCCCTCAAGCCTTCGAACCAATCAGAACTTTAAACAACTTCAATCAAGTACCCTATTTAGGACATATCAAAGCCACACAGCCTACCTCACACACTTTAGATGGTTTGCTAGGACAACCAACTCTAGTCTTAGGCTAGGCCGGTGTTTACTTTTCTGCTACTTGTGTGTGCCGGGTTTTCCGTGGTTTTCATTGCATGCTGGTTGCTAGATTTAAGTAATTGATGTTGATGTGATTGTTTATTTATTTACTGGACTCTCAGTTGATTGATTGTACGATAGATCTACCCCTAGGCTAGGGATGTTTTGTACTAATTCAATCTTATGCAGGTGGCCATGCTCATACAGGGCATTAAATAAAGGGGGCAAAATTATAATTATTAAATTACACAGGTGCTCCAGAAAACTGCTAAGACCCCCTTTAAAATTAAAAGAGCATGGCCAAGCGCGGCTGTGATTGAGCATTTTTTTTAATTTCAAAGATATAACTGCTTGGGATATTTCTAAACTGTTGATTATTAGGATAACCTTGCAGGTTGTTGAGTCTAGATTTTTAAATTTTCATTAATGTAATTTGTTTTGATTTTGAGTTGTATTATTTAAAGTACTTTGAGATTGAGATATCTAAAATCCAATTTGGAATCCAAAGAGGTAGGAACATCCCTTAGGGGAGAGTTCCTATCCATTTGGAGATCCAAATTAGGATGAAGTTCAAGTATCCAAAGAGAAAAGATAATACCCCTATCCAGGGGGAGTTTCTTTTCATTAGGATATCCAGACCCGACGATCCAAGGAGTTCTAAGGAGACGAAGAAGTGAAGAACAAGAAGAATCTCAAATCTCAAAGTCACTTGAGTCTTAGGAGTAGAATCCGGGTTGTAGTCAGTGGTACCCGGCCACTTTACTTTCCTGCAGACCCTGGGTTGTATAATTAAGGGCACTTGCCTATGGACTTTCAGTTTGAGTATTTATTTAATTGATTTAATTATTTAAATGATTTAATTGATGTGTTGATTGCGATTAAGGACCCGCATGCTTTTAGTAGTTTATTTGGCGCTATTGCATGTCAATTTTGATTTAGCCTGGAACCCGATCGGAGGCTCATGAGGGTACGGTCATAAACTTTTTCTACTTAAACAAAATTAAATTTTTTAAGCTCAGATAGAAACTCTAACGCTCTTAAGAAGTAAGCCCGGACTCGCCGGGAGTTTTTCATGCATCATATTGAACTTTTCTCTACCTTGTTAGGCACCTCCCCGCCTGCGGGTTCTGGCAGACCACCTGACCTATTAGGGTGCAGTTCTGTCCAAGGGGATGTTGTGCAATCTCTAGGATAAAACTTATTTTTTAAGCCTATTTTAAAACTGCTTCATATTGATTTAAGCATTTTATCGAGTCAACTAGCATGCATTGCATTAGATACAAATTAAAAATTGAGTCTAAATTTTAATTGCATTTCTAGCTTAGACATTTAACCCAATATATGTTAAGGGGTCAATTAGGATTTGCTCTAGATGTCGACCCCAATTCCTTAAACCAATCTTAATCAATGTCCCTAACCACTCTACATTTAAAAGACTTTGACTCATGGTTTTTAAAAGCGTTTAGGTGGTTTAGCTGGCTCCCCAATCCAGGCCGGGGTAAGTCCAGATTGCATTGCATTAGCTAGGATTCGGGTCACTGATTTTCAGTACCTAATTTTAGACTTAGGTTCTGAGGCATGTCTTTAATCTTAAGACCTCAAACTTCCGGGAATCTAATTCCCACTTTCTAATAAAATAGATCATTCAAACTAAATATCTCTTTCAATCAAATTCAAGCCCAACATTTAGGATAGTTTGAGGTGTTTCTGAAGTAATTCAGAATCTCAAAACATCTCCTACTCTTCTTCCTTTGACTCCAGAAAGAACTGTTCAATCTTGAACCAATCCCACTTGAAATTCAAGTCCTTAACCTCCTTTGACATCAATCTTTGAATTCTTAACTGAAATTCGTATCGCTATTTTAATCGAGAGTATTTGTAGGAAATTTTCTGATTTCCTACGATGTAATTAACTACGAGGGCTTGTGCTCGTAGGAGATTTAGAAACCCAGACCAGATTTTCAAAATCAAGCTTTTCAAAATTTTAATTAATTATCTTTGGGAAATTCAAGAGTTGACGATCATTATCGTCATTTTCAAATGATCGATAACAGACAATATCCTCTTTCCTTGAAAAGATATATCGTACTATTATCGTGATCTTGATTATGAAATTAATGATCTTTTTACTAGATTATTATAGTTAAACATTGGATTTAACATCATTTTGATCTTTCGAGATCATATGTTGTTTCCCCTTGAGTTTGACTACAATAATCAAATAAATTCAAAGATTTGTAATCTGAACCTATTAGGGAACGATATGTTCACCTTTCGAGGTGATATATCATTCATATTAAGTGTTCGATTATAAAATTAAAATTTCAAAAATTTAACTTTCCCAAAGAAAATTAAACACTTTTTAAAACTATATTTTTCAATCAAACAGGTGGAGAGTTTAAAAATATGAAGTTTGAAACTTTTTGTGAGGAGCAAGGGATTAGTCATAATTTTTTAGCTCCTAGGACCCCTCAGCAGAACGGAGTAGCTGAAAGGTAAGACCTTAGTGGAAGCCACTAGATCCAAGCTTGCTGAGTATTCACTTCCAAAATACTTTTGGGCTGAAGCGGTGAATACTGCTTGTTATGTGCTGAATAGGGTGAATGTTAGATCCAATCTGAACAAGACACCTTATGAGATCATTAAGGATAGAACTCCAAACCTGTCCCACCTCCATGTCTTTGGCTGTAAGGTTTTCATTCTGAATAATGGGAAGTCATCCTTAGAAAAATTTGACCCCAAATCTGATGAAGGAGTATTCTTAGGCTATTCTAGTGTGGGAAAATCCTTTAGGGTGTTTAATAAGAGAACTTTGGTGGTGGAAGAGACAACTCATGTGGTGTTTGATGAATCTGATCCTAAGGAGACTAGAGTTGAGGAAGAAGAAGAGGTAGGAGAGATTACCCAAGGGGTTAAAAATACAAATCTGGAGAAAATGATAGAACCTCAAAACATCTTGCCTATAGATTGGAGATATTCTTCGAGTCATCCTAAAGAACTGATCTTATGAGACCCTTTTGAAGGTGTTAGGACTAGGCATGGACTTAGGAAGAAAGTAAACCATTCTGCCTTTATCTTAATGATTGAACCCACCAATATCAATCAAGCCCTTTCTGATGAATTTTGGATCTTAACTATGCAAGAGGAACTAAATTAATTTGTAAGGAACGATATTTGGGAGTTAGTAGAAAGACCTATGAATCAAAGTATAGTAGGAACCAAGTGGGTCTTTAAGAATAAGATGAATGATTCTGGTGTGGTGGTTAGGAATAAGGTAAGATTGGTGGCTAAGGGGTACAATCAGATTGAAGGGATTGATTTTGAGGAGACCTTTACACCTGTAGCTAGATTGGAAGCCATTAGGGTGCTACTAGCCTTTTATTTCAAATGGATGTCAATGGTGCCTTTTTTAAATGGGGTAATAAAAGAGGATATTTTTATAGAATAACCCCCAGGTTTTGTGAGTTCCCAATATCTAAATCATGTTTATAAATTAAAAAAGGCCTTATATAAATTGAAACAGGCACCCAGAGCTTGGTATGAGAGGCTTAGCACATTCCTGTTATAAAGAGAGTTTGTTAATGGGAGCATAGACACCACCCTTTTTGAGGAGAATAGGGGATGATTTACTCATTGTCCAGATCTATGTTGATGATATACTTTTTGGATCTTCTGATAAAACTTCATGTGATGGTTTTTTTAAAATAATGAGTAAAGAGTTTAAGATAAGTATGATGGGAGAATTATCCAACTTTTTGGGGTTTAGCATAAGACAACTGGATGATGGAACCTTTCTCAATCAATCTAAATACACTAAGAATATTTTGAAAAAATATAAAATGGACAAAGTCTAGCTAATCAACATTCCCATGTGCTCCTCTGTTCAAGTAGATAAGGATTCAAGTGAAAAATCTATTGATCAGAAGAAGTATAGAGGAATAATTGGATCACTGCTTTACCTGACTGCTAGTCGACCTGATATTATGTTTAGTGTTTATCTTTGTGCTAGGTTTCAAGCTGATCCTAAAGAGTCCCACCTAATTGCTATTAAGAGAATTCTTAGATATCTTTTAGGAACCCCAAACCTAGGAATCTGGTATCCTATGCATAGCACTTCTTTTGAGATTATTCGATATTCTGATTCTGACTTTGTAGGGTGTAGGGTGGATAGAAAAAGCACTTCTTGAACTTAACAATTTATAGGACAGTCTTTAGTCTCCTGGTCCAGTAGAAAATAGAACTCAATTGCACTTTCCACTGCTGAAGCTGAGTACATTGCCTTAGGAAGTTATGTGGCCCAAGTCCTTTAGTTGAAGCAACAAGTTTTAGATTTAGGATTACTTGTGGGCACAATTTTTGTTCTGTGTGATAATACTAGTGCAATCTATATTTCTAAGAATTCAATCCAATATTCTAAAACTAAACACATTGATACAAGGCATCACTTCATTAGGGACCATGTTATAAAAGGGGATATTGAGCTACATCATATAGCAATTGAAAATCAGATGGCTGACATATTTACTAAACTACTGGCCTTTGACTCATTCAGTATTTTGAGGACCAGATTAGTTGTGATTGACATAAATGCTTGATTCTGATGACTACTGATTTCTGATTTGTCTGCTTTTAATTGTGTTTCTATTAGTTAGTTGTTTGATTTGATTATCTATTTCCTGTTAGTTTTTATTTTTCTGCTGATTTTCATTTTAGCTTGTTATTAGTTTGATTCAAGTATTTATTTTGATGTGATTTCCTACTTATTTTTTATTTACTAATTTATTCCTTTCCAAATCCGATCACTACTCACTACTACTGATAAACTGAATTTCTGATAGAGAGTTTTACCTTATTTCTATTTGGAAGCTTGTAAGTAGTGATTGACTCTTCTGAATCTGTTAAAGGGAAGAAACATTGATGATTGTTTCTCTTCCTCTAACTCCCTTTAGTGGTGTATTATTTCTTTTGGATAAAAATCTTTTTCAAAATTAACAAGTTAGTTTTTGAAATAGAGATCTATTTTATCTTCTACAGTAATCTACCTCATATGAATAGTATTTTTAAAGCTTTGGATTAGTGTTATATTTTTCTTAATCAAGTGACTGCACTTATCATATGATGTATGATTTTTATTTTGTGAATTACTCTTCCTTATTATGGAGAGTGAGTTTTGTCGTCTCCTATGTCTGGAAGCTGAGACTCTTTAATGATTATGAAAAGAAGCAAGCTTACAAAAGATGCATAAAGAACGTCAAAATGAAAAGAGGCACAAAATAAGCCCAAACTAAAAAGATGCGCAATGTCGCCAAATTAAAAAAATATACAAAGTGTATCAAAAATTAAAAGATGTGCAAAGTACCAAACAAATTGAAAAAGAGGCACAAAATGAGCCCATAAAGAAATAAGCTTTCTTCCCTTTCCGATCTTTAAATGTCTTGGAGAAATTTATGCACCACTTAATATTTTCAAAAGCTTGAGATGAAAAATTATGATTTCTAATTCCTTAATTTGTAATACTATTATATCAAATATTTTTCTGGAACGAGACTTGAAAGGATCTCTTTTTGAATCTAATTTCTTTTCTTCTGAATTAGACTTTTGTCTGAAAGGAATTTGAACTGGTAAGGTGTCCGAGGTAGGAGTTACGAAAGTTAATTTTCCAACTTTTCTGGATTTCAGCGTTGTCGATCGTCTTCTTATTGATTTTTGGATTCAAAATCAAGGGAAAATTCTGATTTACTGGAGCGGATCGATTCAAAAAAAATTATTATTTTTTAATCCTTGCTTTCTTTTGCTATACTTTAGCGACTCTATTTTTCTTTTCTTTTGTTTTGTGTATTTTTTCTATTCGTATTGTGTTGTCTGTTCTTCCTCCTTTTTGTGATGTCAAAAGGGGGAGTTAGTGTTTTTGACTGACTAGTAGTTTCTTATACTGTTCTAGTTATTTCTTGTATTGCTCTTATTTTGTAGTTATGTCTCTTATTGTATTTTATGTTTAGAGAAATTTGAAATGATATCTTTCCTTCATGTGTGCGTTGAGTACTCCTGTATGTTTTATTTGAAACTACTACATCAATATTTGCCATCATCAAAAAGAGAGAGATTGTTACGAATCTGGTTTTAAAGATTACGATTTTGATGATAACAAATATTTCTATTTCTAGTTGCCTGTTTAATCTTTCAAGTACGCAGGATCAATTATAAGTTCAAGCCAGTCAAAGATCGAGTCAGTCTGTTTTGAAATTTAGGTCCAATATACTATTTTTATCTTTATTGAGTCAAATGTTATGTAACTGATCCCCTAGTTAAATAACCTTGCTCACACACACTCAGAGGGAGAGTTTCAGTGAGTTAGAGTTTCTGTTCAATTTTTGTTCTGATTGTCCCGGATGATATTCACATCGTTCTGGATGATCCATTGAAAATAGAAACTCTAATTAGGACAATCATATTAAGTCAGTTTGATTAAGCTGATCGTCCTTGACGATCCTAATACTTACAGGATGATAAGCTGAAATTAAAAATTCTTAGCCGCCAGATCAAGTTAAGCTAGTTTTATTTTAAGAGATTTGATCTGATCGTCCTGGATGATCCATTACAATTATGTCTAAATTAGTCTGGTGATTTGATCATATCATCCTGTACGATCGCAGGATCGTACGGGATAATGTGTTAAAAATTCTGACCGTCCAGTACCTATCACCTGTACATCCAGAGCTGTGTGCAGGATGATATTCTTGATTTTGAACTAATCGTACGGGACGATACCCATATCGTCCCGGACGATCAAGTCATTTTGAAATCGTCCAATATGTTTTGACATGTATGTCCAGAGCTGTGAACCGGATGATTTTGGCACTTTTTGAACTAATCGTACAGGATGATAGACATATCATCCTGGATGATCAAGTCATTTTGAGATCATCCAGCACAAGTTCCCCTGGACGACCAGAGCGGTCTTCTGGATGAAATTCCTGATTTACACTAATCATCCTGGACGATCACAGAATCATACAGGATGATCTGAACAACTTTTTTCTACTAATCGTCCAGAAGACCCAGATCGTCCAGCCTGATACATATAATTTTGAACTGATCGTATAGGACAATCTAGCGATCGTCCTGGATGATATTGGCTGACCAGTTGAGATTTAGGGTAAATTTTGAGCCCTCCTATAAAAGATCTTTTTCTTCCAACAAGAAAAATCTTTTGCCACTTTCCTTTCCAGAGAAACCTTAGAGAGAGAGAGAGTTTGGGAGAGAGAGAGAGGATCTTGTGAGGGGAAGTTTTTGAGGGATTTACAAAGGTTGCTCCAATTAAGGATCAAAGTCGTCTTCTCCATTCGTCGTCTCTCATCTTGTCAGTATTTTCTATGGGAGGATCGTTCGTAAGAAGATCTGAGTTCTCTGCCCGCTTCAAGAGGAAGTGAAAGGAGTTCAGGTTCTCTGTCTGGTTCAGAAGGAAGCGAAAGGAGTCTGGGTGCTCTGTCTGCTTCAGGAGGAAGAGAAAGGAGTTCAGGTTCTCTGCCTCACAGGGTTGGTGGAAAGGAGTTTTGTACAGGCTTCTCTTTCTTACTGTGGGAGCAAAAGGAGAGTCACTTTTGTGTTAGTGCAATACCCGGAGGGGAGGCTCCGGGGAGTGGACGTAAGTCAAGTTGACCGAACCACTATAAAATCTGGTGTGCTCTTTCTGATTATTTTCTGCACTTTGCTTTTCTGTTATTATCTGCTTGGGTGAAATCTTTGGTTAATCTTTTCATTTCTGTGTTTACTTATTTTCACTGCAAATTATCGAAAAGATCTTTCCTATTGCTCATGAATTTTTTAAAATAACCAATTCACTCCTCCTTTTAGTTAACCTCGGGACTAGTTCATCAGGGCTTAACATCCCTATCAAACTTTCACTGGGTTTTTGAGTTTTCACTGCATGCTATTTGCTAGTAGTAAAATTGATTGATTATTTATTTACTTATTGCACTCTATGTTATAATTAATTTGTTGACCTCATTTTTGTATGAGGTCAGTAGGATCCATCCAGACCCCAGATCAATCCTGACCCCAGATCACCACAATTTAAGACCAATCTAAACTCTAAGATTTTCCTAGATTTCCATCCTCTATGGCACCGTCCTGGAATCAATCTTAATTAAGCTTTCTTTTCTTTAGGGTTAGGTATTTCTTCCTTCCCTTAGGATTAGATCTACTAGTGGCAGAGTATGCCCTTCGTGGCACTGCCCTAGTATCAAATTTCAACTTGATCCTCTGTAGCTAGGGATTCTTCCTCCTATACGATCATCCAGACTTCTTCTTCCTAGGGTTAGGATTTCCTTTCCCTTACAATCAAATCCAAATTCAATCCTTTATGGTTAGGAGTTTCTTCTTCCTATAGGATCACCCAGACTTCCTTCTCCTTTAGGGATAGATTCTTCCTTTCCCTTAGGACCAGACCGACTAGTGGTAGAGTACGCCTTCTGTGGCACTACCCTAGTATCTATTTAAACCTTAATTCCGCAGGGATAGACTTTACATTCCCTTAGGATCAAAACTCTAGACTTGACCATTCTATTCGGTCAACGCCAATATGTGTAATAGAACTACATTCTATCACATATATTGGGGGTCCATTTGTTGACCTCATTTTTTGTATGAGGTCAGTAGGACCCATCCAGACCCTAGATCAATCCTGACCCCAGATCACTATAATTTAAGACCAATCTAGACTCTAGAATTTTCCTAGATTTCCATCCCTAGGATCTGTTCTAGACCCTAAGATCTCTTCAAATTAATCTTAACCATAGGATCAATTTAATCCTTGATCAATCCAGATTCAAATCAACCCTGATCTCAGATCAATCAAATTTCCAGACTATTCTACATCCTAGGATCTTTCCTAGAATTTAGATCTTAGGATCAATCTAGACCCTAGGATCTTCCTAGAATTTAGACTTTAGGATCTATTCTAGATCCTCAGAACCTTCTAGATCCCAGACCTTAAGATTTCCTAGACTCTAGGAACTTCCTAGACTTCAGTCCCTAGGATCTACTCTAGACCCTAGGATTTCCCTAGGATTTCCTAGACTCTAGGAACTTCCTAGACTTCAGTCCCTAGGATCTACTCTAGACCCTAAGATTTCCCTAGGATTTCCTAGACTCTAGGATCTTCCTAGACTTCAGTCCTTAGGATCTACTCTAGACCTTAGGATTTCACTAGATCAGTTTAGGTCCTAGGATCCTCCTAGATCTTAGATCTATCCAGTCCCCAAATCTATTCAAACTTTGGAATAGCCCAGACTTTAATCCATATTCTCAATTCAAACCTTGAGCAAAATCCAGAATTCAATCCAGTTCAAAATCCAAACTCTAGTTGAAACCCTGATTCTACCTTTGATCAAACCTTAATCCTATCCTATCATTTATGATCTCTAAATGATGATGAATGATTTGGATAATTCAAATCCAATCATTCAAAATCAAAATCCAGCTCAAAACCAGAATTCTAATTCAAATTCCAAGGCCAAAGGTCTAAGTCGTGAAAGCCTTTTCCAGTGAATCTTTGAACATTTCAAAACCCTATCAAATGACCTCTGATTCAAGGTCTATCAGTTCCACACTGATGTGACATGTCTCTAGAGGCAACCCTCCAAATTTGAGCTCATTCTGAGGTCTCTAACCCCAGAAACTGAATTGAAATCCAAAGGCTGTAAAACCTTCAAATATTTACAGTCTATGCCACTGGACATGCCACCCAGTAGATTTTGATCTTGGAACTTTCTCCAAAGCTCAAAATCACTTCTAGACCCTTGATTATGACTCATTGAGCAATAAACTACATTTTGTTGGACTCATTTTGACCCCCGGTTGACCAGGGGTCAAAATGACCAAAATACCCCTATGGGGTGTGAATAGTCACTTTGGTCAAATGAGCTCCGAATCAAATGCAACCACCTCCAGCAAGCTTCAAATATCAAACCAAACCTGTTCGACCCACTTCCAGCCCCTGGGTTAACCTGGTTGACCAAGTCAACCTAGTTTGACCAAACATGCCTTTATTGGGTCAAAACAGGTCATTTTGATCAAATGACCTCCTCAGACCTTGGGACCACCACCATTGGTCTCCAAATGTCATTTCAAATCTATTGAACCCATTTCCAGACCCTGGACCCACCTGGTTGACCAAGTCAACCAGGGTTAACCTAAAAGGCCCATCAAGGGCCCAAACAGGTCATTTTGACCAAATGACTTCCCCAGACTTTGAGACCACCACCAGTAGACTCAGAATATCATTCTGAACTGGTTGGACCCAATCCCTGACCCTGGGTCAACTTGATTGACCAAGTCAACCCAGTTGACCCGTTAAGCCCTTTAAGACCTAAATAGGTCATTGGATTTAGATGGCTATTCCAGACCTTGAAACCACTTCCATCAAACCCCATTCATCATTTCAAACTTGTTGAGCTTAACCCCTAACCCTAGGTCAACATGGTTGACCAAGTCAACCTAGGTTGACCAGTTCAACCCTTAAGCCTCCCTACTTCAAATCAAACCTCAAATGCATTAAAATCAAACCTTTCAAAACTTTCAAACCCCTTTCAAAGTATAATCCTAACACATTCAAATCCATTTGAGATCAAACCATATTAGGCTTGACTTGGTCAAACCTAACCCTTAGCCAAACCTATAGCTTTGGCCAAATTTTGGCCATTTCAAACCCTTCAACCCTCATCAAACTTTAAATCAATTCCAACCCATAATCTAAATTTGATTTAACTATTAGTTAATCAAGTCCAAGTCAAGTTGACTTGGTCAACTCAACAATATTTATTTAAGCTCCCTCGCAAACATGTTATCCCACTCATGCAATAGATTTAATCATCTAGACCCTTTGCAAATTGCTCAAATAGTTCCCATACATCTTTTGATATCCAATTCAGTATCCCTTGACCCATTGGACCAGTCAAGGGGTCAACAAAGGTTTAATGGAACTTAATTGGTCAAAACACCCAACCCAATCTCCTTAATTGAATCTAGGCCCATCCAGCCATTCAAATACATTCCAGGAAAATTCTAGACCCTTTCTAGACCCAACCCAGCTCAAACCTACGCTCCCAGCTCGACCCTAACATCCCTAGTGGTCCCCTCCACCTGAGAGTCACCCAAGGCCATTTTGACTTGAACTCTGTGCCTCTCTGCCTCCTAATGGCCAGGGACACATGTCCTCAATCCCAGCCATCATCCTAAGGCATCTGGACGGTCCAAAGCAACTCCAGCAGCTGAATAGGGGGAAGAGAGACGGGAGAGCTCATTAGAAGCTATCTCCCATTCCGGTCCATAGGGGGGTGCTCTGGCTTTTCATTTTGATTCCCTGGAGCTTCCCCCACATTTCCCTGATCAATTCCTGGCATTTGGTGGCCGCCGGCGACAAGCTCGAGGACAAGCCGAGGCTAGCTCCGTCCAAGCTTCCTCAACTTCTCACAGAAGCTTCCTCCAGGCTCGAGGTCTTCAAGAGAACTAATCTTGGACAATCTACAAGCTCAACAAGATCTAAATCAGCCAAATCCATCACTTATATTGTGGTAAATCTTAAACCCTAGGTGTTTACCTAAGCTTTTAAATAGGATTTCAAATATTGCATCACTTGCTTGGAAAATACTTCCACATTGTTCCTTAGGTCATTTTACATCTCTGTACAAAGTTTTGAATCATTTTGTTTATTGTATTAAGAGAACAAAACAAAAAAAGGGTTAGGGTTCGCGGGTTGACGGAGGAGGAAGATGGGTTCGCAGTCATTGGATCTATTCATTTTAGATCAACGGCTGTGATCAAACTATATCTGTTATTCAGTTAGATCTCTCGAAATCGCGGGGTAGCCATATCTCTGTCTAGCTGAATCTCAGCCTTCCATTCAAACCGTGGGCCGAACCAGGACCGTCCGTTCCTTGTGGATTGAAATCCACCGCGGGATGAATCTGCACCGTTGGATCCGCGCCTTGTAAGATCTGACGATCCAGAACGCTGCCGTATTGGATAAGTGACTGGGCCCCGCTTGACCGCCGCCGTATGTGTGGTTGAATCCATTTGCGCCACGTGGAAAAGTGAGACTGAGTCAGCGTCGCCGTTTGATTAAATAGTTAAATTCTTAAAATTAATTTCAAATTTAACCCAAAACTTCAAACTAACACTGGAATTTCATTTCTGGGCCGATTTTGGAGTTCTAGGGCTCATTTTCTTTAGTTTTTAATCTACTTTATTTAAAAAATAATTTTAAAATATTTTGATTAACATTTTATTAATTATTTAAAAAATACATAAAATCATATTTTAATTTTAAATAAAACTATATAAGTTATTTTGACTTGAACTCTGGCAGAGATGTTCTAAGGCTTAAAATGGACTTTCCTTGATTTTTTTCCAAATTTATTTGATGCAAATCTAATCCTTGAATTTTTAAAAGTTTGATCATTATTTGATTTAGACTTGTAAAAATTCATGTATAATCAATTTCAAATCCATTCTTCATACATTAGAACTCTATGGAATCAATGAATGATCCCCTCATCATTGTCAAACAAGCTTGAGTTTTAACCATGCATAGTTTTGATGGATTTTGGCCATTATTGGTGTAGCAATTTCTATGTTACACTATTTAAATATGCATATTTCTAATCTTAGTTTGGGTGAGATATTATTTCAGGATATTCCTTATATCCTCTATAAGTCTCAATCTAGCTAGATTACCTATCCTTTACATGATTGAATTTTAAAGTTTGTAATCCATCTTATGGCCTACAAGCTTTAATTACTCCTTATGCTTATTCCATAGAGTATTAGGATATTTTTGCATTATTCTTGATTGATGATTGATGTGATTGCAATTAGTGTTTAAGGGTTAGTTGAAACCTTGATTCAAACCCATTTAAATCTAGTGACATCGTTAAGGACAATAATTAAGGACCTTGAGTAGAAAATTTAGAATATTTTCAATAATTAGGATACACTTCCTATTGACTGAAAAATCAAACCATTTAAACTTAGTGATACTCTCAGCCTTAAGGAAAAGTTTCACTGAATTTTGAAATCATTAAACCCCTTAATTAACCTAATTAAGTTTAAACCTCAATTAAACCTTTAAATTTTCAAGAAAATGTAATAAATGAAATTAAAATCTAAAAATTACAAATAATACTTCAAACTTACCATAATTGAACCCTTAATCAATGAAAAATAAAAGCCCTTTGACTGGACTTCAAAATTAAGTTTAATTTAAGTTTAATTGAAATTCAATATTTAATTAATTTAATTAATTAAAAATAATTAAAAATTCTAAAAATTTCTCAAACACTTGGAGATCACTCCTTAGGTCATTCCTGACCTTTGGAGTTGATTTCAAGGAGTTTGGAGGTCATTTGGATTCAAATCCTAAAAAGGGCCTTAATTAAATAATTTTAAAAATTCAATAAATACTCAAAATTTCAAAACTTCATAACTAATTCAAATAAACTCCAAATTGAGCAAACTCAAAGGCATACAACTCATCTTAAGGTCTAATATTTATTAAAATTGTTAAGTTTCCATAAATCAATCAAATTTGAAAAAGTCAACTTTTGGTCAAACTTAGTTCAAATTCAAGTCAAAACTTCAAACCTTCATAAGAAAATGTAGAAAAATCCAATTTCAGTGTACTTACTGTCTAACTGATCATATTAAGGTCTAGTATTTTAATAAAATATTAATTTTCTAGAAAATACTTTGAATCAAAAAGTCAACTTTTAACCCTTGAATTAAATCATTAAAATAATCCAAAAATTCCAAAATTCAATAAATTTCTAAAAATTCCAGAAAATACTAATTCAAACTTAAAACCAGCAATCAATCAATTCTAATTGAAACTTAATTAACCTTCAACATTAATTAAACTTAAAGCAGTTAATTATATCGGGTACCACTAGGTAACCCAGGCCTACGAGGCTATTAAGTTAGCCCCAAGGAAGGTGAAATAAACTTCGCGGCCTCGGTGTGAAATAAAGATGGTATCCAATAAACAATTAAAATCAATTTTAAAATTAATTTCAAGTCATTAAGATTTAAATTCAAATTAAATCTCCCTTAAGCCTTTCAACCAATCAGAACTTTAAACAACTTCAATCAATTGCCTATTTAGGAATATCAAAGCCACACAGCCTACCTCACACACTTTAGATGGTTTGTTAGGACAACCAACTCTAGTCTTAGGCTAGACCGGTGTTTACTTTTCTGCTGTGTGACGGGTTTTCGAGCTTTCACTGCATGCTATTTGCTAGAAATAGAATTACTGTGATTGTTTATTTATTTAACGCACTCTGTGATGTGATTGATTGTATGTTAGACCTACCCCTAGGTTAGGGACGTTTTGTACTAATTCAATCTTATGCAGGTGGCCATGCTCATGCAGGGCATTAAATAAAGGGGGCAAAATCATAATTATTAAATCGTATAGGTGCTAAGCATGCTAAGACCCCCTTTAAAATTAAAAGAGCATGGCCAAGTGTGGCTGGTTTGAGTATTTTAAATTTCAAATATATCAACTGCTTGGGATGTAAATATAATTGTTGATTATTAGGATAACCTTGCAGGTTGTTGAGTCTAGATTTTTATTTTTCTATTAATGTAATTTGATTTAAGTTGAGTTGTAAATTGTTTAAAGTGATTTGAGATTGAGATGTTTAAACATCCAATTTGGAATCCAAAGATGAAGGAACATCCCTTAGGGGAGAGTTCCTATCCATTTGGAGATCCAAATTAGGATGAATTTTAAATATCCAAAGAGAAAAGATAACACCCCTATTCAGGGGGAGTTTCTTTTCATTTGGATATCCAGACCCGACGATCCAAGGAGTTCCAAGAAGACGAAGAAGTGAAGAACGAGAAGAATCTCAAATCTCAAAGTCACTTGAGTCTTAGGAGTAGAATTCGAGTTGTAGTCAGTGGTACCCGACCACTTTACTTTCCTGCAGACCCTGGGTTGTATAATTAAGTGGTACTTGCCACATGGACTTTTAGTTTGAGTATTTATTTAATTAATTTAATTATTTGATTGATTTGATTACTTGATGTTGATTGCGATTAAGGACTTGCATGCTTTTAGTAGTTTTTTGGTGCTTATTGCATGTCGTATTTGATTTAGCCTGGAACCCGATCGAAGGCTTATGAGGGTATGATCATAAACTTTTTCTATTTAAACAACATTAAAAAATTTAAGCTCAGATAGAAACTCTAATGCTCTTAAGAAGTAAGCCTGAACTCGCCGGGGGTTTTTCATACATCATATTGAATTTTCTCTACCGTGTTAGGCACCTCCCCGCCTGCGGGTTCTAGCAGACCACCTGACCTATTAGGGTGCAGTTCTGTCCAAGGGGATGTTGTGCAATCTCTAGGATAAAATCTATTTTTAAGCCTGATTTTAAAACTGCTTCATATTGATTTAAGCATTTTATCGAGTCAACTAGCATGCATTGCATTAGTAACAAATTAAAAACGAGTCTAAATCTTAATTGCATTTCTAGCTTAAGCATTTAACCCAACATGTGTTAAGGGGTCAATTAGGATCTGCTCTAGATGTCGACCCCAATTCTTTAAACCAATCTTAATCAATGTTCCTACCACTCTTGCATAATTGACTTGACTCATGGTTTTAAAGCGTTTAGGTGGTTTAGCTGGCTCCCCAATCCAGGCCGGGGTAAGTCCAGATTGCATTGCATTAGCTAGGTTCTAGGTCACTGATTTTCAGTACCCATTTTAGACTTAGGATCTGAGGCAGATCTTCAATCCTAAGACCTCAATCTTCCGGGAATCTAATTCTCACTTTCTAATAAAATTGACCACTTAAATATTAAATATCTTTCAATCTAATTCAAGCCCAACACTTAGGATAGGTTGGGGTGTTTCTGAAACAATTCAGAATCTTAAAGCACCTCCTACTCTTCTTCCTTTGACTCTAGAAATAACTGTTCAATCTTGAACTAATCTCACTTGAAAATTCAAGTCCTTAACCTTTTTTGATATCAATCTTTAAATTCTTAAATAAAATTCGTATCGCTATTTTAATCGAGAGTTTTCGTAGGAAATTTTTTGGTTTCCTACGATGTAATTAACTACGAGGGCTTGCGCTCGTAGGAGATTTAGAAACCCATACCTTATTTTAAAATCAAGCTTTTTCAAAACCTTTAATTAATTATCTTTGGGAAATCAAAACAAAAAATAGCGATCGTTATTTTCATATTCAAACCATTGATAATAATTGATATCTTCTTTCTTCGGACAGATATGTCAATTATAATCATAGTTTTGATTATGAAATTAATGATCCTATTCAGATTAACATAATCAAACAATTGATTAAACATCATTTTGATCTTTTGAGATCGTGTGTTGTTTCTCCTTGAGTTTGATTGTGATAATCAGGATAAATCAAGATTTATAATCTGAACCTATTAGGGAACGATATGTTCACCTTCCGATGTAATATATCATTCATAATAAGTGTTCGATTATAAAATTAAAATTCTAGAAATCTAATATTTCCCAAAGAAAATTAAACACTTTTCAAAACTACATTTTTCAATCAAACAAAAAATGGCGACTCCGCTGGGGAAAATTTCTCTCTCCATCTTTAATAGGGCTACGAATTTTATTGCATTGGTAGTTTTGACTACCTTTCTTCCGTTGGTCCCTCTACCCATTTCTCCCTTGGGTGAGTTTGGCCAACTCAATTAAGACATGTGAAAAGAGAGGTGAGAGTAGGAAACCTCCCTCCAAGCCGGGCTTTGACATTTTGCCTCCAAGTCTATTGGTAGAGCAAAAGAGTCAAGCCAAGCTTGTCAAAATCTTTTTGCATATGTTGCAAACTCGCATGCGAATAGATTCCTGCTTGCTAAGTTTCATAATTTACAAAAATCCCTCAATCTCAAAACCCAGATTCAAAATTCCTTTAATTAAACTTGGATTTTGACATTTCACATCAAGCTAGTCAGTATGGTGAAAGAGTCAAACCAGGTCTCTAGATTTCCCTTAACTTTTGTTAACCATTATGTTGAAAATAAAATTCAACATTTTTGAGTTTCAAAAGTCAAGGAAAATCTTTCAAATCAATTTCAATCATCGTTGCAATGTATCTTCTATAATATTCTGTTGTAGTTGAACACATGCAATTCAAATTCAAAATTCTCCAGTCAATTTTAGGCTTTGACATTTCACCCCTAAATTGCTTGGTGGGGTGCAAAGAGTCAAGCCTTAGGATCTTCAGGCTAATTTGGTAAACCTACATATTTGAACAAAATTCAATATGTTGAGTTCCAAATTTTGAAGAAGATCCGTTCAATTCCAACCTTGAGTGTAAATCCAGTTTCAAATTTGAATTTAATCTCGATTAAAACTCAATTTCAACCTGAACTTCGAATTCAATTTTAATCTCAAGATTCAAATTCAAATTCAACATTAACTCCAAATTCAATTTTAACCTTGAATTCAAATTTAATTTTAATTCCAGATTCAAGTTTAAATTTGATTTCAAGATCAAATTCGGGACTTTGACATTTCGACCCAAGCCAATTGGTGAAACGAAAAGAGTCAAGCCCGATCCCCGGATCTTTCATATCAATTTTATGCACCTACATGACTGAGTGAAACTCAATCTATTGAGTCATAAAATTTGAAGAAGGATCCATTTTACTTGAACTTCAAGTTCAAATCCAGAATTTGAGTCCAAATATAATTTCAACCTAAAATTTGAATTTGATTTCCAATTTAAAGTCGATTCAATTTTGATCGGGACTTTGATATTTCGACCCAAGTCAATTGGTGAAATGAAAAGAGTCGAGCCCGATCCCCAGATCTTTCATATAGATTTTATGCACCTACATGATTGAGTGAACTTAATATGTTGAGTCATAAAATTTGAAGAAAGATCCATTTGACTTGAGCTTCAAGTTCAAATTTAAACTTTAAATCCAAATATAATTTTAACCTGAAATTTGAATTTGATTTCTAATTTAAAGTCAATTCAATTTTGATCGGGACTTTGACATTTCGACCCTAGTCAATTGGTGAAACGAAAAGAGTTGAGCTCGATCCCCGGATCTTTTATATCAATTTTATGCACCTACAAGATTGAGTGAAACTCAATCTGTTGAGTCGTAAAATTTGAAGAAAGATCCATTTGACCTGAGCTTCAAGTTCAAATTCAAAATTTGAGAACAAACATAATTTTAACCTAAAATTTGAATTTGATTTTCAATTTAAAGTCGATTCAATTTTGATCGGGACTTTGACATTTCGACCCAAGTCAATTGGTGAAATGAAAAGAGTTGAGCTCGATCCCTGGATCTTTCATATCAATTTTGTGTACCTATATGATTGAATAGAACTCGATCTGTTGAGTCACGAAATTTGAAGTAAGATCCATTCGACTTCAACCTTAAGTTCAAGTTCAAATTTAACTTTGATTCAAAATACAATCTCAACTTTAAGTTCGAATTTGATTGTCACCTTAAATTTTAAATTCAATTTTGAATTCAAGTTTAAGTTTGAACTTTGACATTTTGTCCTAAGTTAATTGGTGTAGCGAAAGTGTCGGGTTCAACCCTTAAGTCCTTGTCAATTCTACAAACCACTGTTGTGAATCTAAGCTTAACATGATTGAATTATCAAATTTTGAATAACATTAATCAAGTTCAAATTCAAGATTGACTAATTCAAATCATTGTTCATTAATTTCAGGATTTAAGCACTCAAATGGCTAGGAAACTCATCTTCTCTATAGATAAAAATTTGATAGTCGAAGGAATCACTTCTGGTAATTTCATCAAGTTTGAAATGCAATTCCAAGACTTCAAGTTATCAGTCAACGGAGAAGAAATGATTGATCTGTATGCTAGAATACGAAGAAATGTCCCCTTGGTTTAGATTACTTTAGGGTCAGGAGTTGACTCCCCCATCTCTGAGATGGAGGTTGATGTCACCCCTTTACCCATTATACATTCTGCCCAGGTGGATAAGAACCAGAAGTCAATAATGATAGAGGAGCTACCATTTCAGCCTGAGATTGGGTCAAGTTCTAGCACCCCTGTGGTCAGCAAGGCCAGCAAGAACAAAATGAAGAACTACCTTCGTATAGTCAGAAAGAAGATTGTCAAGGCCAGGAAGACTGCTGAGGCGAAAGCCTTAAAGCACGTCAAGTCCGAGGCTAATCAAAAGTTCATTGCTCCTTCTACGAACCCCTTCCCTGGTGGAAATCATTTCCACCCATCTCCTGTTGCTCAAAGGAGGGAGGTTGTAGAAACGAGAGCACGATCTTCAATACACCTTCTTGACTACTACATGGCGAGGATTAATCAAGCCAGAACTGAACAAACTCCAGCACCATGCCCTAGGCCCCCAGTTGAAGGTTATAACCCGTCTACTCTACTAGACGATATTAGGTCACATTTTTATACGTTCCCCGCTACATCAACTAGAGAGGAGGGGGTGTAGAAACCACTCAGGGTGCCACTCTCCTAATTACTAGACCACTAGTAATAAGAGAGGGGAAATAATCTAAGATTATATCAGATAGTGATACCGTTAAAAATTCAACTTTCAACGGGGTCCTATCGAGATAAATCTTTTTGATTAAAGTGATGCAATGATTTCTAAGGATAGTGCAGACCCAATAATAGTCTCTCCCTCCAAGGAGATCGTAGGAATCTAATTCCATACTATTAGGGTCTTGCCACCTAGATTTGTAATTCCTTTTTAAGGAGAGCTTCCAATTTCTCAAGTGTATTGATTTCAAATTTCAAGATAGTTGAGTTATCTTTTTAATGAAAATTGACCTCTATTTTGAGTTTTAAACTGGAGAAAGTTGTTGTTGACTCCATCAAATGTTTGAATACACCTCCCTCCCACCTCTTTTGTGGGATTGATTCAACTGTTAAGTTAAATCAATATCAAATTTAAGTTGATCTTTGAAATAAAAATCTTCTTAATTTTCTCGCAATTTTCTATCCTAATATATATGTCTTACGTGTTTAAAATTTGTTCAATGATTTTCAAAAGTCAAGCTAATATTCATTTTAAAAGACTGGGTCCTACCTTGAGGATTATTAATCCTTGCATAAGAGAATGAGTTTTCTTCTCTTATACTTGAGATGTAATCCCGGTATTGAAATAGAGAAGGTGTAGCCTCTTCTTAAATTCAATTGAATTCAAAAGATGCGCAAAATGCACCAACAATTAAGAAATGCACAAAGTGCACTATAAATCAAAAGATGCACAAAGTGCGCCACCAAGAAAAGAGAAGAAAGAAAGAGACTCCCTTCTTCTAAATTCTTGAATCTCAAGATACCCAGTCAATTTAAAATTGCTTGATTTTAATCTTGAATCCAGAATTTTCACCGTGCATCGATATTCTATCAAGATATAAAAATCTCTTGTGCAAGAGAATTGAAAAGATTGAATTTCTCTATTTGACTTAAATCACTTTGAAATTGATTTTAATTCAAAATATTTAAGGGAGACCCCAGTTTAGCTTCTACGAAACTTGGTCTGGGTCAACAAAATCTAAATCCTTAAAAGGTTGTTGGAGTCACTCGAACTTTTCACTACACTTCTAAATTTGTTCCTGTTTGTCGTTCCGACATGGTCCAAATACTTAGAGGAAGTTTTCTAATAAAGAGAATGAATCTTCTACTCTTGATGAAAATTTAAATTTTTTCCTTGAGAAGTATGTGTAAGCCCTTCCACATAGGCATCTTTTCCGTCAAGGCCTTCTTTATAAAATTACACTCTATATTGGGTCCAAGTTCAATCCCACTGGAGGAGTATTTTATAATGCTGGAAATTGTCGTTCACAATCAAACCACACCCTGTGCTGGGTCCTAGATCACCCCGATCTAGAGGCGTAGTTTCCTTTGTTGGGACTTGCTGTTCAAATCAAACTATAATTGAGCAAAGTGCCCCACTGCAATTCGAGGAGCTCGAGGGCCTCAAATAAAAATCAATACATGCTCAATAAAGTTTGAAAGTCTTTAAGTCACATTTGATTCAAGTTATTGGTAAGTTGTGTCACTTTAGAACTCCCCAAGTAGGAGACTTGGTCGCAGTTTTTTGTAGACCGCTTCTAATCTATTGTAAACTCAATGGAAAACTTGAGTCAATGTTGACTGGATCGTTCATTTTCAATGATGATCTTTGAGGAAGTTTCCTTTCGACTGATCAACCCTGAAGAAAGCCACCCAATATTTTCAAATATTAGGGAGGCTCTTCAGGAAGTACCATGCCAGATGAATGTCAAACTTAAAATTAAATTCAAAACACTTCAAATTCAAAACTAAATTCAAACAAATCAAAATTGAATCAAACACAATCAAAAAAAATTCAAAATTAAATTCAAGATGAATCAAAATCAAACAACTTTCAAATTTAAATTCTTTAAATTCAAAAATAATTCAAACCAAATTCAAAATACATCACAAATTCAAAACTCTTCAAATTCAAATTTGTCAAATCAAATTTCAAATTCAAAATTTTCAAATTCAAAACCAATTCAAATACTTTCAAATTCAAATTCAAAAATCATTCAAATCTCAAGTTCCAGAATTCAAATCCGATCCTCTATGTGAAGCAAGTTTCCTTCAAATATGATCATTCCAGACCCGATCCTCTGTATAGAGTAAGTTTCCTCTATATACGATCATCCAGACCCGATCCTCTGTATAGAGCAAGTTTCCTCTATATACGATCATCCAGACCCGATCCCCTGTATAGAGCAAGTTTCCTCTATATACGATCATCCAGACTTGATCCTCTGTATAGAGCAAGTTTCCTCTATACAGGATCATCCAGGTCCGATCCTCTATATAAAGCAAGTTTCCTTTACATACGATTATTCCAGTCCCGATTCTGTGTGAAGCAATGCTTCCTTCTCACAGAATCTTTCAGTTTTCTTTTCCTTAAGGTTAGATGTGAGTCATCGTGCTTTCTTTCCTTAGGATTAGATCCGTTAGTGGTGGAGTACGCCCTTCGTGGCACCATCCTAGCTTCTTCCAGTTTTCTTTTCCTTAAGGATAGATGTGAGTCATCGTACTATCTTTCCTTAGGATTAGATCTCCTAGTGGTGAAGCACGCCCTCTGTGGCACCATCCTAGGTTCAAAATCCAGATCCGACCTTCTATGGGAAGCAATGCTTCCTTCCCTCAGGGTCCTCCAGTCTTCTCTTCCTTAAGGACAGATGTGAGTCATCGTGCTTTCTTTTCTTAGGATTAGATTTCCTAGTGATGGATAACACCCTCTGCGGCACCATTCTAGTTTCAAAATTCAAAACTTTAAGTCTGATCTCCTATAGGAAGCAATACTATCTTTATATGAGATCATCCAGTTCTCTCTTCCTTAGGGTAGGTTTTTCTCCTTCCCTTAGGATTAGACTCCCCAGTGATGGAGTAAGTCCTCTATGGCACCGTCCTGGGTTTAATTTTAAAATCGAGTTCTCTCTTCCTTAGGGTAGGTTTTTCTTCCTTCCCTTGGGATTAGACTTCCTAGTCATGGAGTAAGTCCTCTATGGCACCGTCCTGGAATCAATCTCAATTAAGCTTTCTTTTCTTTAGGGCTAGGTATTTCTTCCTTCCCTTAGGATTAGATCTACTAGTGGCAAAGTATGCCCTTCGTGGCACTGCCCTAGTATCAAATTTCAACTTGATCCTCTGTAGCTAGGGATTCTTCCTTCCTATACGATCATCCAGACTTCTTCTTCCTAGGGTTAGGATTTCCTTTCCTTTACAATCAAATCCAAATTCAATCCTTTATGGTTAGGAGTTTCTTCTTCCTATAGGATCACCCAGACTTCCTTCTCCTTTAGGGATAGATTCTTCCTTTCCCTTAGGACCAGACCCACTAGTGGTAGAGTACGCCTTCTGTGGCACTACCCTAGTATCTATTTAAACCTTAATTCCCCAGGGATAGACTTTTCATTCCCTTAGGATCAAAACTCTAGACTTGACCATTCTATTCGGTCAAGGCCAATATGTGTAATAGAACTATATTCTATCACATATATTGGGGGTCCATTTGTTGACCTCATTTTTGTATGAGGTCAGTACGACCCATCCAGACCCCAGATCAATCCTGACCCCAAATCACTACAATTTAAGACCAATCTAGACTCTAGGATTTTCCTAGATTTCCATCCCTAGGATCTGTTCTAGACCCTAGGATCTCTTCAAATTAATCTTAACCATAGGATCAATCTAATCCTAGATCAATCCAGATTCAAATCAACCCTGATCTCAGATCAATCAAATTTCCAGACTATTCTAGATCTTAGGATCTTTCCTAGATTTTAGATCTTAGGATCAATCTAGACCCTAGGATCTTCCTAGAATTTAGACTTTAGGATCTATTCTAGATCCTAAGAACCTTCTAGATCCCAGAGCTTAAGATTTCCTAGACTCTAGGAACTTCCTAGACTTCAGTCCCTAGGATCTACTTTAGACCCTAGGATTTCCCTAGGATTTCCTAGACTCTAGGAACTTCCTAGACTTCAGTCCCTAGGATCTACTCTAGATCCTAGCATTTCCTAGACTCTAGGATCTTCCTAGACTTCAGTCCTTATGATCTACTCTAGACCTTAGGATTTCACTAGATCAATTTAGGTCCTAGGATCCTCCTAGATCTTAGATCTATCCAGTCCTCAAATCTATTCAAACTTTGGAATAGCCCAGACTTTAATCCATATTCTCAATTCAAACCTTGAGCAAAATCCAGAATTCAATCCAGTTCAAAATCCAAACTCTAGTTGAAACCCTGATTCTACCTTTGATCAAACCTTAATCCTATCCTATCATTTATGATCTTTAAATGATAATGAATGATTTGGATAATTCAAATCCAATCATTCAAAATCAAAATCCAGCTCAAAACCAGAATTCTAATTCAAATTTCAAGGCCAAAGGTCTAAGTCCTGAAAGCCTTTTTCAGTGAATCTTTGAACATTTCAAAACCCTATCAAATCACCTCTGATTCAAGGTCTATCAGTTCCACACTGATATGACATGTCTCTATAGGCAACCCTCCAAATTTGAGCTCATTCTGAGGTCTCTAACCCTAGAAACTGAATTGACATCCAAAGGCTGTAAAACCTTCAAATATTTACAGTCTATGCCACTGGACTTGCCACCCAGTAGATTTTGATCTTAGAACTTTCTCCAAAGCTCAAAATTACTTCCAGACCCTTGATTATGACTCATTGAGCAATAAACTATATTTTGTTGGACTCAGTTTGACCACCGGTTGACCAGGGGTCAAAATGACCAAAATACCCCTATGGGGTGTGAATAGTCACTTTGGTCAAATGAGCTCCGAATCAAATGCAACCACCTCCAGCAAGTTTCAAATATCAAACCAAACCTGTTCGACCCACTTCCAGCCCCTGGGTCAACCTGGTTGACCAAGTCAACCTAGTTTCACCAAACATGCCTTTATTGGGTCAAAACAGGTCATTTTGATCAAATGACCTCCTCAGACCTTGGGACCACCACCATTGGTCTCCAAATGTCATTTCAAATCTATTGAACCCATTTCCAGACCCTGGACCCACCTGGTTGACCAAGTCAACTAGGGTTGACCTAAAAGGCCCATCAAGGGCCCAAATAGGTCATTTTGACCAAATGACTTCCCCAGACTTTGAGACCACCACCAGTAGACTCAGAATATCATTCTGAACTGGTTGGACCCAATCCCTGACCCTGGGTCAACTTGATTGACCAAGTCAACCCAGTTGACCCGTTAAGCCCTTTAAGACCTAAATAGGTCATTTGATTTAGATGGCCATTCCAGACCTTGAAACCACTTCCATCAAACCCCATTCATCATTTCAAACCTGTTGAGCTTAACCCCTAACCCTAGGTCAACATGGTTGACCAAGTCAACCTAGGTTGACCAGTTCAACCCTTAAGCCTCCCTACTTCAAATCAAACCTCAAATGCATTAAAATCAAACCTTTCAAAACTATCAAACCCCTTTCAAAGTATAATCCTAACACATTCAAATCCATTTGAGATCAAATCATATTAGGCTTGACTTGGTCAAACCTAACCCTTAGCCAAACCTATAGCTTTGGCCAAATTTTGGCCATTTCAAACCCTTCAACCCTCATCAAACTTTAAATCAATTCTAACCCATAATCTAAATTTGATTTAACTATTAGTTAATCAAGTCCAAGTCAAGTTGACTTGGTCAACTCAACAATATTTATTTAAGTTTCCTCGCAAATATGTTATCCCACTCATGCAATAGATTTAATCATCTAGACCCTTTGCAAATTGCTCAAATAGTTCCCATACATCTTTTGATATCCAATTCAGTATCCCTTGACCCATTGGACCAGTCAAGGGGTCAACAAAGGTTTAATGGAACTTAATTGGTCAAAACACCCAACCCAATCTCCTTAAGTGAATCTAGGCCCATCCAGCCATTCAAATACATTTCAGGAAAATTCTAGACCCTTTCTAGACCCAACCCAGCTCAAACCCACGCTCCCAGCTCGACCCTAACATCCCTAGTGGTCCCCTCCACGTGAGAGTCACCCAAGGCCGTTTAGACTTGAACTTTGTGCCTCCCTGCCTCCTAACGGCCAGGGACACATGTCCTCAATCCCAGCCATCATCCTAAGGCATCTGGACGGTCCAAAGTAGCTCCAGCAGCTGAATAGGGGGAAGAGAGATGGGAGAGCTCATTAGAAGCTATCTCCCATTCCGGTCCATAGGGGGCCGCTCTGGCTTTTCGTTTTGATTCCCTGGAGCTTCCCCCACATTTCCCTGATCAATTCCTGGCATTTGGTGGCCGCCGGCGACGAGCTCGAGGACAAGCCGAGGCTAGCTCCATCCAAGCTACCTCAACTTCTCACAAAAGCTTCCTCCAGGCTCGAGGTCTTCAAGAGAACTAATCTTGGACAATCTACAAGCTCAACAAGATCTAAATCAGCCAAATCCATCATTTATATTGTGGTAAATCTTAAACCCTAGGTGTTTACCTAAGCTTTTAAATAGGATTTCAAATATTGCATCACTTACTTGGAAAATACTTCCACATTGCTCCTTAGGTCATTTTACATCTCTGTACAAAGTTTTGAATCATTTTGTTTACTGTATTAAGAGAACAAAACAAAAAAAGGGTTAGGGTTCGCAGGTTGACGGAGGAGGAAGATGGGTTCGCAGTCATTGGATCTATTCATTTTAGATCAACGGCTGTGATCAAACTATATCTGTTATTCAGTTAGATCTCTCGAAATCACAGGGTAGCCAGATCTCTGTCTTGCTGAATCTCAGCCTTCCATTCAAACCGTGGGCCGAACCAGGACCGTCCGTTCCTTGTGGATTGAAATCCACCGCGGGATGAATCTGCACCGTTGGATCCTCGCCTTATAAGATCTGACGATCCAGAACGCTGCCGCATTGGATAAGTGACTGGGCCCCGCTTGACCGCCGCCGTATGCGTGGTTGAATCCTGTTGCGCCACATGGAAAAGTGAGACTGAGTCAGCGACGCCGTTTGATTAAATAGTTAAATTCTTAAAATTAATTTCAAATTTAACCCAAAACTTCAAAATAACACTGGAATTTCATTTCTGGGCCGATTTTGGAGTTCTAGGGCTCATTTTCTTTAGTTTTTAATCTACTTTATTTAAAAAATAATTTTAAAATATTTTGATTAACATTTTATTGATTATTTCAAAAAATACATAAAATCATATTTTAATTTTAAATAAAAATATATAAGTTATTTTGACTTGAACTCTGGCAGAGATGTTCTAAGGCTTAAGATGGACTTTCCTTGATTTTTTTCCAAATTTATTTGATGCAAATCTAATTTATCCTTGAATTTTTAAAAGTCTTGATCATTATTTGATTTAGACTTGTAAAAATTCATGTATAATCAATTTCAAATACATTCCTCATACATTAGAACTCTATGGAATCAATGAATGATCCCCTCATCATTGTCAAACAAGCTTGAGTTTTAACCATGCATAGTTTTGATGGATTTTGGCCATTATTGGTGTAGCAATTTCTATGTTACACTATTTAAATATGCATATTTCTAATCTTAGTTTGGGTGAGATATTATTTCAGGATATTCCTTATATCCTCTATAAGTCTCAATCTAGCTAGATTACCTATCCTTTACATGATTGAATTTTAAAGTTTGTAATCCATCTTATGGCCTACAAGCTTTAATTACTCCTTATGCTTATTCCATAGAGTATTAGGATATTTTTGCATTATTCTTGATTGATGATTGATGTGATTGCAATTAGTGTTTTAGTGTTAGTTGAAACATTGATTCAAACCCATTTAAATCTAGTGATATCGTTAAGAATAATAATTAAGGACCTTGAGTAGAAAATTTATAATATTTTCAATAATTAGGATACACTTTCTATTGACTTGAAAATAAAACCATTTAAACTTAGTGATACTCTCAGCCTTAAGGAAAAGTTTCACTGAATTTTGAAATCATTAAACCCCTTAATTAACCTAATTAAGTTTAAACCTCAATTAAACCTTTAAATTTTCAAGAAAATGTAATAAATCAAATTAAAATCTAAAAATTACAAATAATACCTCAAACTGACCATAATTGAACCCTTAATCAATGAAAAATAAAAGCCCTTTGACTGGACTTCAAAATTAAGTTTAATTTAAGTTTAATTGAAATTTAATATTTAATTAATTTAATTAATTAAAAATTCCAAAAATTTCTCAAACACTTGGAGATCACTCCTTAGGTCATTCCTGACCTTTGGAGTTGATTTTAAGGAGTTTGGAGGTCATTTGGATTCAAATCCTAAAAAGGGCCTTAATTAAATAATTTTAAAAATTCAATAAATACTCAAAACTTCAAAAATTCATAACTAATTCAAATAAACTCCAAATTGAGCAAACTCAAAGGCATACAACTCATCTTACGGTCTAATATTTATTAAAAATATTAAGTTTCCAGAAATTAATCAAATTTGAAAAAGTCAACTTTTGGTTAAACTTAGTTCAAATTCAAGTCAAAACTTCAAACATTCATAATAAAATATAGAAAAATCCAATTTCAGTGTACCTACTGTCTAACTGATCATATTAAGGTCTAATATTTTAATAAAATATTAATTTTCTAGAAAACACTTTGAATCAAAAAGTCAACTTTTAACCCTTGAATTAAATCATTAAAATAATCCAAAAATTCCAAAATTCAATAAATTTCCAAAAATTCCAGGAAACACTAATTCAAACTTAAAACCAGCAATCAATCAATTCTAATTAAAATTTAATTAACCTTCAATATTAATTAAACTTGAAGCACTTAATTATATCGGATACCACTAGGTAACCCAGGCCTACGAGGCTATTAAGTTAGCCCCAAGGAAGGTGAAATAAACTTCACGGCCTCGGTGTGAAACAAAGGTGGTATCCAACAAATAATTAAAATCAAGTTTAAAATCAATTTCAAGTCATTAAGATTTAAATTCAAATTAAATCTCCCTTAAGCCTTTCAACCAACCAGAACTTTAAACAACTTCAATCAATTGCCTATTTAGGACATATCAAAGCCACACAGCCTACCTCACACACTTTAGATGGTTTGTTAGGACAACCAACTCTAGTCTTAGGCTAGGCCGGTGTTTACTTTTCTGCTGTGTGCCGGGTTTTCGAGCTTTCACTGCATGCTATTTACTAGAAATAGAATTACTGTGATTGTTTATTTATTTAACGCACTCTGTGATGTGATTGATTGTACGTTAGACCTACCCCTAGGTTAGGGATATTTTGTACTAATTCAATCTTATGCAGGTGGCCATGCTCATGCAGTGCATTAAATAAAGGGGGCAAAATCATAATTATTAAATCGTACAGGTGCTAAGCATGCTAAGACCCCCTTTAAAATTAAAAGAGCATGGCCAAGTGTGGCTGGTTTGAGTATTTTAAATTTCAAATATATCAACTGCTTGGGATGTAAATATAATTGTTGATTATTAGGATAACCTTGCAGGTTGTTGAGTCTAGATTTTTATTTTTCTATTAATGTAATTTGATTTAAGTTGAGTTGTAAATTATTTAAAGTGATTTGAGATTGAGATGTTTAAACATCCAATTTGGAATCCAAAGAGGAAGGAACATCCCTTAGGGGAGAGTTCCTATCCATTTGAAGATCCAAATTAGGATGAATTTCAAATATCCAAAGAGAAAAGATAACACCCCTATTCAGGGGGAGTTTCTTTTCATTTGGATATCCAGACCCGACGATCCAAGGAGTTCCAAGAAGATGAAGAAGTGAAGAACGAGAAGAATCTCAAATCTCAAAGTCACTTGAGTCTTAGGAGTAGAATCCGGGTTGTAGTCAGTGGTACCCGGCCACTTTACTTTCCTGCAGACCCTGGGTTGTATAATTAAGTGGTACTTGCCACATGGACTTTCAGTTTGAGTATTTATTTAATTAATTTAATTATTTGATTGATTTGATTACTTGATGTTGATTGTGATTAAGGACTTGCATACTTTTAGTAGTTTTTTGGCGCATATTGCATGTCGTATTTGATTTAGCCTGGAACCCAATCGGAGGCTCGTGAGGGTACGATCATAAACTTTTTCTATTTAAACAATATTAAAAAATTTAAGCTCAGATAGAAACTCTAACGCTCTTAAGAAGTAAGCCCGGACTCGCCGGGGGTTTTTCATGCATCATTTTGAATTTTCTCTACCATGTTAGGCACCTCCCCGCCTGCGGGTTCTAGCAGACCACCTGACCTATTAGGGTGCAGTTCTATCCAAGGGGATGTTGTGCAATCTCTAGGATCTATTTTTAAGCCTGATTTTAAAACTGCTTCATATTGATTTAAGCATTTTATCGAGTTAACTAACATACATTGCATTAGTAACAAATTAAAAATGAGTCTAAATCTTAATTGCATTTTTAGCTTAAGCATTTAACCCAACATGTGTTAAGGGGTCAATTAGGATCTGCTCTAGATGTCGACCCCAATTCTTTAAACCAATCTTAATCAATGTTCCTACCACTCTTGCATAATTGACTTGACTCATGGTTTTAAAGCGTTTAAGTGGTTTAGCTGGCTCCCCAATCCAGGCCGGGGTAAGTCCAGATTACATTGCATTAGCTAGGTTCTGGGTCACTGATTTTCAGTACCCATTTTAGACTTAGGATCTGAGGCAGATCTTCAATCCTAAGACCTCAATCTTCCGGGAATCTAATTCTCACTTTCTAATAAAATTGACCACTTAAACATTAAATATCTTTCAATCTAATTCAAGCCCAATACTTAGGATAGGTTGGGGTGTTTCTGAAGTAATTCAGAATCTTAAAGCACCTCCTACTCTTCTTCCTTTGACTCCAGAAATAACTGTTCAATCTTGAACTAATCCCACTTGAAAATTCAAGTCATTAACCTTCTTTGATATCAATCTTTGAATTCTTAAATAAACTTCGTATCGTTATTTTAATCGAGAGTTTTCGTAGGGAATTTTCTGGTTTCCTACGATGTAATTAACTACGAGGGCTTGCGCTCGTATGAGATTTAAAAATCCAGACCTGATTTCAAAATCATGCTTTTTCAAAACCTTTAATTAATTATCTTTGGGAAATCGAAACAAAAAATGGCGATCGTTATTTTCATATTCAAACCATTGATAATGATTGATATCTTCTTTTCTTCGGATAGATATGTCAATTATAATCATAGTTCTGATTATAAAATTAATGATCCTATTCAGATTAACATAATCAAATAATTGATTAAACATCATTTTGATCTTTCGAGATCGTGTGTTGTTTCTCCTTGAGTTTGATTGTGATAATCAGGATAAATCAAGATTTGTAATCTAAACCTATTAGGGAACGATATGTTTACCTTCCGAGGTGATATATCATTCATAATAAGTGTTCGATTATAAAATTAAAATTCCAGAAATCTAATATTTCCTAAAGAAAATTAAACACTTTTCAAAACTACATTTTTCAATCAAACAAAATTATATGTTAGATCTACCCCTAAGTTAGGGATGACTTATACTAATTAAATCTTATGCAGGTGGTCATGCTCGCACAGGGCATTTAAAATTAAAAGGGGGTAATTAATAAAGCTTTAAATTGATAATATTTTTTACATGTGCTCCAGAACACTTAAGTCCCCCTTTAAAATTAAAAGAGCATGGCCAAGCATGGCTGTGAATTTGAGTATTAAAATTTTTATATATTAACTGCTTGGGATGTTTATATAACTGCTGATTATTAGGAAAACCCTACAGGATCGAGTCTAGATTTTTCTTTTAAATTTAAATGTAATTTGATTCAATGTTGAGTTTTAATGTGTGAAGTGACTTGAGAATGGGATATATATCTCCTACTTAGATTCCAAAGAGGAGAGGACATCCCTTAGGGGAGAGTTCTCCTCATTTGGAAGCCTAAGTTAGGATTCGTTTCAAATATCTAAGGAGAAAAGATAACACTCCTTTCAAGGGGGAGTTTCTTTTCACTTGGATATCTGGACCCGACTATCCAAGGAGCCCCATAAAAGGACAAATAAGTGAAGAACGAAGAGAATACCAATTCTCAAAATCACTTGAGTCTTAGGAGTAGAATCCAGGTTGTAGTCAGTGGTGCCCGGCCACTTTACTTTTCTTGCAAACCCTAGGTTATACAATTAAGTGGCACTTGCCACATGGACTTTCAGTTTTAGTATTAATTCAGTTGATTAGATTATTTAATTGATTTGATTATTGTATTGATTGCGATATAGGATTGCATGCTTTTAGTAATTTTTTTGCGCTTTTACATGTCGATCTTTATTTTAGCCTGGAATCCAATCAAAGCCTCATGAGGATACGATTAAACTTTTTATACTTAAATAAAATTAAAAGATTTAAGCTCAGATAGAAACTCAAATGCTTTAAGAAGTAAACCTAGGACTGCCGGGAGTTTTTCATGCATACATATTAAACTTTCTCTACCTTGTTAGGCACCTCCCTGCTTGCGAGTTCTGGTAAGCCACTCGACCTATTAGGGTGTAGTCCTGTCAAGGGGATGTTGTGTAATCTCTAGGATAAAGTTATTTTTAAGCCTTCTTCGAAAATTGTTTTATATATAATTTTAAAGAATTCGAGTCAACAAGCATGCATTGCATTAGCAATAAATTAAAATCGAGTCTAATTTTTTAATTGTATTTCTAGCTTAAGCATTTCACCCAACATAAGTCAAAGGGTTAAGTAGGAATATGCTCTAGATGTTGACCCCAACTCCTTAAACCTAATCTTAAATAACATCCTTAACCACTCTTTCATTAAAGACCGGATACATGATTTTAAAAAATTTAGGTGGTTTAACTGGCTCCCCAATCCAGGTAGGGGTAAGTCCAGGATTGCATTGCTTTAGCTAGGATCTGGGTCACTTATTTTAAGTACACATTTTAGACTTACGTTCTTAGGTAAATTTTCAATCTTAAGACCTCAACCTCCAGGAATCTAATTCAAGCCTAACTTTTAGGATAGGTTGTGGTATTTTTGAAGTGATTTAGAATCCTAAGCACCTCCTACCCTTCTTCCTTTGTCCTCCAGAAATAACCGTTCAACTTTGATCCAATCCCGATTGAAGACTCTAGTTCTTACCTCCCTTGATATCAAGTTTTAAATTCCAAAATAAAATTCGTATCACTATTTTAATCGAGAGTATTCATAGAAAATTTCTAGTTTCCTATAATATAATTAACTACGAGGGCTTGCACTCGTAGAAGATTTAGAAACCCAGACCAGATTTTAAAATTAAGCTTTTCAAAACTTCAATTAACTTTTTTTTGGAAAATTCAAAAGTCAACGATCATTATCATCATATTCAAACTATCGATAGTGATTGATATCATCTTTCCTCAGATAGATATGTCAATTACAATCATAATTTTGATTTTAAAATTAATGATCAATTTATTCAGATTAGCATAGTCAAATATTGGATTAAATAACACTTTGATCCTTCGGGATTATATGTTGTTTCTCCTTTAATTTAATAATAATAATCAGGATAAATTCAAAGATTTGAAATTTGAACCTATTAAGGAACGATATGTTCACCTTTCGAGGTGATATATCATTCATAATAAGCGTTCAGTTTTAAAATTAAAAATTTTAAAAATTAAATATTTCTTAAAGAAAATTAACCTTTTTCAAAACTATCTACACTTTTTTCAATCAAATAATTTTTGAGATGGTTAGTTCGACTATAAGTTTGCTAAAATCAGAGTTCAGATGGTCTCCGATTTAATTTTTGAAGTTTCTTACTTAATTTTTGCCTTGAGATTCATGCCCAATAAAGATAATATTTTGATGATATATTAGTTTCCCCCTAGTTTCAGACGTCGAAGCCTGTAGAGTCCAAAAATATATATCACTACATTTTAAATTGGTCAAATAATAAAAAATGCTAGAAAATTACATTCCAAAATATGTAAAATAGCCAAAAATTTATTACAGAAGCTTTGTTCAGCTCCAGACTATCAAAATTGGATCTGGAACGTCAAAAAATGGTTCTGGGGACCCCAAAAATGTTTGATTTGGCCTGTTCAGGCCAAAAATTAGGCCCGGACACCCTAGGCTACCAAACTGGCCGGCCAGCCACTGATGGAATGGCCTACACTAAGGCACAGGTGGGTGAACAGCGGCTCCCCATAAGGGGCACGTAGTTACTTCAGCAGCCGTTGGCTACTTATATTAAAAAAGCTTTTTTTTTTACTTTTTGTAGTTGCTATAGTAACCCGTATAGCTAAAGAATCCGCTACAATGCCTGCTACAGTAAATTATGTAAAATGATTTTTTTTTGCATCGGCGTTGACCGTCTCGGCTCGCTACAGTACTCGGGGCAATTTTTTTGGGGGCCCCACGTAACTTTTTTCCAGAATTTCAAAAATTTCAGATGTAGGCCCAATAAATTTGAAAAAGCTTCTAGAAACTTTTTCAATCAATTTAAATAATTTGGAGGTAAATTTTCCGCCAAATTTTGAATCATTTTCCCCTCTTTTCATCCTATAAATACCCCCCTAAGGCAAGGAAATAATGTTCCTTCCTCTCTTCTCCCTTCTCCCTCTAACTTTCTTACAGTTAAGGCCTTTATTATTTTTGTATGTGGCATCCCCTACTCAAATCTAGTGCCCCTCTCTTATGTAAAAGTTAGAATTTTTGGCTTTCTCCTTTCTTTCTCCTCTAATTTTCTTCTTACTCTAGAGGCTTTCCATTATTTATGGTATGTGGCATCCCCTACTCAAATTTAGTACCCCTCTTTAGTGGAGAAGAAAAATTTTCCTCATTTCATTCTCTTCTCCTCTGAGTTTCTTCTTACATTTGAGGTATTCTACTATTTGAGATAGGTAGCATCTCCTATCGAGCTTTAGTGCCCCTCTCTTGTGTAGAAGGAGCTTTCTCCTCCTTTCTTTTTCTTCTCCTATATTCTTCTTTTTACATTGGAGACATTCCACTATTTGAGATAGGTGGCATCCCCTATCGAGCTTCAGTGCCCCTCTTTTGTGTAGAAGAAGTCACGATAAGTGAATAGATAACCCTTGACAAAAGAAGATCAACTACTGCTTGTATGCGATGGTGATTTGAGAAGATCTAGAGATAATAATATTAGGGAGGAGAACTAGTTGTTATTAGTAGACGAGGAGAATTTTGATGATGTTTGAGCAAAAATCTGGCGACGATCAGCGGCCAAGTTAAAGTGTGGTAGTGATCAATAATTGGGTGAAACTCCGTCAGTGATCAATGATCGAGTGAAAGTTTGATGTCGATATGGTTGGGTGGAGGCCTGATGATGATCAGGTTATAATCTTTCTTTAAAGAATAAATTGCAGGAGATGCTTCAATGTGCAGTAGAGAAGAGGTCAATAGAATCCACCAAGGATATTTGACATTTTTGAAGTTGTTTGTTGCTTGAAGATATTAACTTATAAGGATGATGCTGATGTACTTTTAATTTTAACTTCTAGTGAGAATAAATGTACACTTGAACTTGATGTGTAATTTTGCAATGTAACTCCGATGATATTGTATATGAAGTTGAGATTATTTTAGGAGCTCGATGCTTATTTTTCATTTGATTCGAACTCGTCCTCCAAAAAAATTAAGGTTGTTTATACATCTTTGAGATATACTTTGATATATTGATCCATATGCCTTTTAAGGATTTTTAGCATGCTAAGATCTTTATATGAGTGATGATTTTGTCTACCACTTATTTTCATGGAATCTTCCTAGAGAGAATGTTATCCACTCAGGGCATTACACGATGATGTTGACCTCTGTGGAAGAAGTCTAGAGGATCCATCAAGGATGTATGACCTATCCGAGGTTGTATGTCTGAGTATTGCTCGATAACGTTAACCTATATGAAAGAGGTTGGGAGAATCCACCAAGGATGTATGACCTATTTGAGGTTGTATGTCAGAGTACTACTCAATGGCATTAACCTATATGAAAGAGGATGGGAGAATCCACCAAGAATGTATGACCTATCTGAGGTTATATGTTAGAGCACTGCTCGATGACATTAACCTATATGGAAGAGGTTGAGAGAACTACTAAGGATGTATGACTTATCTGAGGTTGTATGTCATATTACAGCTCGATAATATTAACCTATATGGAAGAGGTCAAGAGAATCCACCAAGGATGTATGACCTATCCGAGGTTATATGCAGAGTACTACTCGATGACGTTAACCTATATGGAAGAAGTCGAATCGAATCCCTCTTAGATCAATTTTGCCTTAATTGGGAGGGGCAAACGTCGCGTGTATCTCGAATCAAAGGGGAAGAATGATATATCTTTAGACCATTATTCTCTTTTTGAGCTCGAGATTAATACCTTGCCCAAGGAGTATAAGTCTAGCTAGGAACTATATAAAGCTTGAAATTTATCAGAAGCATCATTGCATTTGCTAAAAGCTTTATGATCTTAAGATATTATCTTGGATATTAGAAGAGTTAGAGGAATCTTCTTGACCATGGTTGTAGTCAAGGTTGCCCCCCAGTCCATATTTAATTCACATAAAATTGATGCAGCAATAGCTGATGCCAGGACGTTGACATGAAGGACCTTTTAAGGTTGGAGCAAAAATTGTCCCAAAGTTGGGAACCATGTTCTCACAGATAGCGCCAAACTATTGTATCCTGGAATATTTATGGTGATAGAGAAATATAAATTTTAACGTCTTAGCTTTATACGAAGATCTAGCACACAATCAGATAAAAAGTGAGGGTGTAGCAATCATAAGAGAAACAAAAATTTTTACGTGGAAAACCCTGAAAAGGGGAAAAACCACGGGGCCTGGCCCAGTTTCAATGAATCCACTATTATTTGCAGTCGAGTACAAATGAGGCCCTTCCTTAGGGGAAGGCCTTAGCTTGATGTAACAAATATACATCATATAGAGTGTGTTACATAATGGGACTTGAAAGAATCATTATTTATATATCTATTTGGTCAATAAAACCATAATCGGCAAGCGACGGAGGTCAGAATGATCGTAGTCTAGTGATGGTGGTCAGAGGGACCGTAGTCGGCATGCGATAATGGTTAGAAATGATTATTGTCTGGCGACGAAGGTCTGAAGGATCACAATCTGACTATGGAGGTCGGAAGGACCGTAGTTGGTGGCGATAGTGGCCAGAAAGATTGTTGTCTGGCAACAGATGTTGGAAGAATCATAGTCGACAGGTGATAGTAGTTAGAAAGATTGTTGTCTGGTGACGGAGATCGAAAAGATCATAGCCGGCTGGCGATAGAGGTCAGAAGTTTGGCGTGGGGTAAAAGTTCGACGAAAGTTTGGCAACGGGCAGAAGTCCGGCAATGGGTAGAAATCTGGCGATAGGCAGAAGTTCAGCGTCGGGTAGAAGTCCGATGTTTGTCGGCTATCGAGTAGAACTTCGGCGTTAGTTGGCATTCAGGCAAAACTCAGACGTCGGTAGGTTGCCGGGTGGAAGTTCGGCGGTGGTCGAGGAAGAGTCTGGTGGCAAGAGAGCTCTCTTCCTTCTCTTCTTGCTTAGGCCTCCTTCCATTAGAAATGAAGGGTCTATTTATAGTTTTTTGAGAGTGGCATGGCCAGTAAATAGGAGGAAGATCAAGGGTAAATTGGGAGTGGTTTGAATGGACGACTGATGTTGAATCGCTTGATCATAGATTATTTACTAGATATTTGAATATCTTAATGATATCAAAATTTGATGATCTTAGGCTCGTTGGATTTGTCTCGTTGAGCCGCCCAATTCGACTATAAGCATGTCACGTTTGGAAACTGTTTGGTAATCCAAATTATGGATTGAACCTTCCAAATGTGCTTCAGGTCTTTGATTTGGACTCATTTGGGCTCAGATTGAGTTGAATTTGGTGTCATTGGGTTCGTATTTTCGAGTCGTTCAGTTCAGCTATAAGTTTGCTAAAATCAAAATTTAGATGGTCTCCGATTTAATTTTTGAAGTTTCCAACTTAATTTTTGCCTCGAAATTCATGCCCGATCAAGATAATTTTTTAATGATATATCACCAGTAAATATTGTTGATTAGAATTCATGTGGCTTTAAAAAATCAGAGCTGGCACTCTTATCAATCAACATAATAATTACTCATTATAACTCTCAATCAGTAAATTACGTGAATTGGTAAATGATATTAGCACAAATCACAATATTTAAAGGAATGTATAACGACCCATCATCTTGTACATGTATAAAATAGTTTCTAGCCAACCTCAATATTAAACCAACCCTTCTTATTTTTATATACAAAATGTTGTAAAAGTAATAAAACTAATTATTACTCATTCGCATGCCCGTATTCATCCACAATGATTGTATTAACAGTAAAATTATATCAAAATACTCAAATCACTATATATCTTATTTTTACTCAAATCATACAAAATATAATAAATCAACCAATAAAAATGCAAATCATCTAGTTAAAATGATCAGAATAATCAATACTATAATATACCAAACGTTATGCGATCGAAGATCACTAAATAAGAAGGAAATTTAATAAATATCAATTTAAATAGAAGAAGAAATATCAAAATCAAAATCTTTAAAAGATGAGATAAGATAAATGTCACTTATAATGATCAGAACAATTTTCGTAGATGCGATGAAATGAATCGATGGGCAAAAGCTATTTCATGTCTCCTCTCTCCCCTTCCCCTCTCTTCCTTCTTCCCTTCCTTTTACGGCAAGTTGTGCAGTGGAGAACTGCATGCTCATTCCATAGTTATTATAGAATAAAGAGCGTCAGCACTGTCACGTCAAATTTTGCCGACCCAGAGTTGTACCCCCCAGAGCAGTTGTGCTCGAAATCTCAATGTCACAACACCACAATATAGAAATTTTAGGATTTTTAAATAATTCTTTTTAAGAACTCTAGGTTATTATAATCCACCCTACTCCGTAGACCTTGTCGCCTAAAAATCATAGAAACACCATAAAATGAGCAACACTAGCTTAGTAAACTTCTATCACTTACCCATCATAGATATCAATATAGACCCTAGGATCTTCCTAGAATTTAGACTTTAGGATCTATTCTAGATCCTAAGAACCTTCTAGATCCCAGACCTTAAGATTTCCTAGACTCTAGGAACTTCCTAGACTTCAGTCCCTAGGATCTACTCTAGACCCTAGGATTTTCCTAGGATTTCCTAGACTCTAGGAACTTCCTAGACTTCAGTCCCTAGGATCTACTCTAGATCCTAGGATTTCCCTAGGATTTCCTAGACTCTAGGATCTTCCTAGACTTCAGTCCTTAGGATCTACTCTAGACCTTAGGATTTCACTAGATCAATTTAGGTCCTAGGATCCTCCTAGATCTTAGATCTATCCAGTCCTCAAATCTATTCAAACTTTAGAATAGCCCAGACTTTAATCCATATTCTCAATTCAAACCTTGAGCAAAATCCAGAATTCAATCCAGTTCAAAATCCAAACTCTAGTTGAAACCCTGATTCTACCTTTGATCAAACCTTAATCATATCCTATCATTTATGATCTTTAAATGATAATGAATGATTTGGATAATTCAAATCCAATCATTCAAAATCAAAATCCAGCTCAAAACCAGAATTCTAATTCAAATTTCAAGGCCAAAGGTCTAAGTCCTGAAAGCCTTTTTCAGTGAATCTTTGAACATTTCAAAACCCTATCAAATGACCTCTGATTCAAGTTCTATCAGTTCCACACTGATGTGACATGTCTCTAGAGGCAACCCTCCAAATTTGAGCTCATTCTGAGGTCTCTAACCCTAGAAACCGAATTGACATCCAAAGGCTGTAAAACCTTCAAATATTTACAGTCTATACCACTGGACCTGCCACCCAGTAGATTTTGATCTTGGAACTTTCTCCAAAGCTCAAAATCACTTCCAGACCCTTGATTATGACTCATTGAGCAATAAACTACATTTTGTTGGACTCAGTTTGACCACCGGTTGACCAGGGGTCAAAATGACCAAAATACCCCTATGGGGTGTGAATAGTCACTTTGGTCAAATGAGCTCCGAATCAAATGCAACCACCTCCAGCAAGTTTCAAATATCAAACCAAACCTGTTCGACCCACTTCCAGCCCCTGGGTCAACCTGGTTCACCAAGTCAACCTAGTTTCACCAAACATGCCTTTATTGGGTCAAAACAGGTCATTTTGATCAAATGACCTCCTCAGACCTTGGGACCACCACCATTGGTCTCCAAATGTCATTTCAAATCTATTGAATCCATTTCCAGACCATGGACCCACCTGGTTGACCAAGTCAACCAGGGTTGACCTAAAAGGCCCAACAAGGGCCCAAACAGGTCATTTTGACCAAATGACTTTCCCAGACTTTGAGACCACCACCAGTAGACTCAGAATATCATTCTGAACTGGTTGGACCCAATCCCTGACCCTGGGTCAACTTGATTGACCAAGTCAACCCAGTTGACCCGTTAAGCCCTTTAAGACCTAAATAGGTCATTTGATTTAGATGGCCATTCCAGACCTTGAAACCACTTCCATCAAACCCCATTCATCATTTCAAACCTGTTGAGCTTAACCCCTAACCCTAGGTCAACATGGTTGACCAAGTCAACCTAGGTTGACCAGTTCAACCCTTAAGCCTCCCTACTTCAAATCAAACCTCAAATGCATTAAAATCAAACCTTTCAAAACTTTCAAACCCCTTTCAAAGTATAATCCTAACACATTCAAATCCATTTGAGATCAAATCATATTAGGCTTGACTTGGTCAAACCTAACCCTTAGCCAAACCTATAGCTTTGGCCAAATTTTGGCCATTTCAAACCCTTCAACCCTCATCAAACTTTAAATCAATTCCAACCCATAATCTAAATTTGATTTAACTATTAGTTAATCAAGTCCAAGTCAAGTTGACTTGGTCAACTCAACAATATTTATTTAAGCTCCCTCGCAAATATGTTATCCCACTCATGCAATAGATTTAATCATCTAGACCCTTTGCAAATTGCTCAAATAGTTCCCATACATCTTTTGATATCCAATTCAGTATCCCTTGACCCATTGGACCAGTCAAGGGGTCAACAAAGGTTTAATGGAACTTAATTGGTCAAAACGCCCAACCCAATCTCCTTAATTGAATCTAGGCCCATCCAGCCATTCAAATACATTCCAGGAAAATTCTAGACCCTTTCTAGACCCAACCCAGCTCAAACCCACGCTCCCAGCTCGACCCTAACATCCCTAGTGGTCCCCTCCACGTGAGAATCACCCAAGGCCGTTTAGACTTGAACTCTGTACCTCCCTGCCTCCTAACGGCCAGGGACACATGTCCTCAATCCCAGCCATCATCCTAAGGCATCTGGACGGTCCAAAGCAGCTCCAGCAGCTGAATAGAGGGAAGAGAGATTGGAGAGCTCATTAGAAGCTATCTCCCATTCCGGTCCATAGGGGGCCGCTCTGGCTTTTCGTTTTGATTCCCTGGAGCTTCCCCCACATTTCCCTGATCAATTCCTGGCATTTGGTGGCCGCCGGCGACGAGCTCGAGGACAAGCCGAGGCTAGCTCCATCCAAGCTACCTCAACTTCTCACAGAAGCTTCCTCCAGGCTCGAGGTCTTCAAGAGAACTAATCTTGGACAATCTACAAGCTCAACAAGATCTAAATCAGCCAAATCCATCATTTATATTGTGGTAAATCTTAAACCCTAGGTGTTTACCTAAGCTTTTAAATAGGATTTCAAATATTGCATCACTTACTTGGAAAATATTTCCACATTGCTCCTTAGGTCATTTTACATCTCTGTACAAAGTTTTGAATCATTTTGTTTACTGTATTAAGAGAACAAAACAAAAAAAGGGTTAGGGTTCGCGGGTTGACGGAGGAGGAAGATGGGTTCGCAGTCATTGGATCTATTCATTTTAGATCAACGGCTGTGATCAAACTATATCTGTTATTCAGTTAGATCTCTCGAAACCGCAGGGTAGCCAGATCTCTGTCTAGCTGAATCTCAGCCTTCCATTCAAACCGTGGGCCGAACCAGGACCGTCCGTTCCTTGTGGATTGAAATCCACCGCGGGATGAATCTGCACCGTTGGATCCGCGCCTTGTAAGATCTGACGATCCAGAACACTGCCGCATTGGATAAGTGACTGGGCCCCGCTTGACCGCCGCCGTATGCGTGGTTGAATCCTGTTGCGCCACATGGAAAAGTGAGACTAAGTCAGCGTCACTGTTTGATTAAATAGTTAAATTCTTAAAATTAATTTCAAATTTAACCCAAAACTTCAAAATAACACTGGAATTTCATTTCTGGGCCGATTTTGGAGTTCTAGGGCTCATTTTCTTTAGTTTTTAATCTACTTTATTTAAAAAATAATTTTAAAATATTTTGATTAACATTTTATTGATTATTTCAAAAAATACATAAAATCATATTTTAATTTTAAATAAAAATATATAAGTTATTTTGACTTGAACTCTGGCAGAGATGTTCTAAGGCTTAAGATGGACTTTCCTTGATTTTTTTCCAAATTTATTTGATGCAAATCTAATTTATCCTTGAATTTTTAAAAGTCTTGATCATTATTTGATTTAGACTTGTAAAAATTCATGTATAATCAATTTCAAATCCATTCCTCATACATTAGAACTCTATGGAATCAATGAATGATCCCCTCATCATTGTCAAACAAGCTTGAGTTTTAACCATGCATAGTTTTGATGGATTTTGGCCATTATTGGTGTAGCAATTTCTATGTTACACTATTTAAATATGCATATTTCTAATCTTAGTTTGGGTGAGATATTATTTCAGGATATTCCTTATATCCTCTATAAGTCTCAATCTAGCTAGATTACCTATCTTTTACATGATTGAATTTTAAAGTTTGTAATCCATCTTATGGCCTACAAGCTTTAATTACTCCTTATGCTTATTCCATAGAGTATTAGGATATTTTTGCATTATTCTTGATTGATGATTGATGTGATTGCAATTAGTGTTTAAGTGTTAGTTGAAACCTTGATTCAAACCCATTTAAATCTAGTGACATCGTTAAGGATAATAATTAAGGACCTTGAGTAGAAAATTTATAATATTTTCAATAATTAGGATACACTTTCTATTGACTTGAAAATAAAACCTTTTAAACTTAGTGATACTCTCAGCCTTAAGGAAAAGTTTCACTGAATTTTGAAATCATTAAACCCCTTAATTAACCTAATTAAGTTTAAACCTCAATTAAACCTTTAAATTTTCAAGAAAATGTAATAAATTAAATTAAAATCTAAAAATTACAAATAATACCTCAAACTGACCATAATTGAACCCTTAATCAATGAAAAATAAAAGCCCTTTGACTGGACTTCAAAATTAAGTTTAATTTAAGTTTAATTGAAATTTAATATTTAATTAATTTAATTAATTAAAAATAATTAAAAATTCCAAAAATTTCTCAAACACTTGGAGATCACTCCTTAGGTCATTCCTGACCTTTGGAGTTGATTTCAAGGAGTTTAGAGGTCATTTGGATTCAAATCCTAAAAAGGGCCTTAATTAAATAATTTTAAAAATTCAATAAATACTCAAAACTTCAAAAATTCATAACTAATTCAAATAAACTCCAAATTGAGCAAACTCAAAGGCATACAACTCATCTTACGGTCTAATATTTATTAAAAATGTTAAGTTTCCAGAAATCATTCAAATTTGAAAAAGTCAACTTTTGGTTAAACTTAGTTCAAATTCAAGTCAAAACTTCAAACATTCATAATAAAATATAGAAAAATCCAATTTCAGTGTACCTACTGTCTAACTGATCATATTAAGGTCTAATATTTTAATAAAATATTAATTTTCTAGAAAACACTTTGAATCAAAAAGTCAACTTTTAACCCTTGAATTAAATCATTAAAATAATCCAAAAATTCCAAAATTCAATGAATTTCCAAAAATTTCAGGAAACACTAATTCAAACTTAAAACCAGCAATCAATCAATTCTAATTAAAATTTAATTAACCTTCAATATTAATTAAACTTAAAGCACTTAATTATATCGGATACTACTGGGTAACCCAGGCTTACGAGGCTATTAAGTTAGCCCCAAGGAAGGTGAAATAAACTTCACGGCCTCGGTGTGAAATAAAGGTGGTATCCAACAAATAATTAAAATCAAGTTTAAAATCAATTTCAAGTCATTAAGATTTAAATTCAAATTAAATCTCCCTTAAGCCTTTCAACCAACCAGAACTTTAAACAACTTCAATCAATTGCCTATTTAGGACATATCAAAGCCACACAGCCTACCTCACTTTAGATGGTTTGTTAGGACAACCAACTCTAGTCTTAGGCTAGGCCGGTGTTTACTTTTCTGCTGTGTGCCGGGTTTTCGAGCTTTCACTGCATGCTATTTGCTAGAAATAGAATTATTGTGATTGTTTATTTATTTAACGCACTCTGTGATGTGATTGATTGTACGTTAGACCTACCCCTAGGTTAGGGACGTTTTGTACTAATTCAATCTTATGCAGGTGGCCATGCTCATGCAGTGCATTAAATAAAGGGGGCAAAATCATAATTATTAAATCGTACAGGTGCTAAGCATGCTAAGACCCCCTTTAAAATTAAAATAGCATGGCCAAGTGTGGCTGGTTTGAGTATTTTAAATTTCAAATATATCAACTGCTTGGGATGTAAATATAATTGTTGATTATTAGGATAACCTTGCAGGTTGTTGAGTCTAGATTTTTATTTTTCTATTAATGTAATTTGATTTAAGTTGAGTTGTAAATTATTTAAAGTGATTTGAGATTGAGATGTTTAAACATCCAATTTGGAATCCAAAGAGGAAGGAACATCCCTTAGGGGAGAGTTCCTATCCATTTGGAGATCCAAATTAGGATGAATTTCAAATATCCAAAGAGAAAAGATAACACCCCTATTCAGGGGGAGTTTCTTTTCATTTGGATATCCAAACCCGACGATCCAAGGAGTTCCAAGAAGACGAAGAAGTGAAGAACGAGAAGAATCTCAAATCTCAAATTCACTTGAGTCTTAGGAGTAGAATCCGGGTTGTAGTCAGTGGTACCCGGCCACTTTACTTTCCTGCAGACCCTGGGTTGTATAATTAAGTGGTACTTGCCACATAGACTTTCAGTTTGAGTATTTATTTAATTAATTTAATTATTTGATTGATTTGATTACTTGATGTTGATTGTGATTAAGGACTTGCATGCTTTTAGTAGTTTTTTGGCGCATATTGCATGTCGTATTTGATTTAGCCTGGAACCCGATCGGAGGCTCGTGAGGGTACGGTCATTAACATTTTCTATTTAAACAACATTAAAAAATTTAAGCTCAGATAGAAACTCTAACGCTCTTAAGAAGTAAGCCCGGACTCGCCGGGGGTTTTTCATGCATCATTTTGAATTTTCTCTACCGTGTTAGGCACCTCCCCGCCTGCGGGTTCTAGCAGACCACCTGACCTATTAGGGTGCAGTTCTGTCCAAGGGGATGTTGTGCAATCTCTAGGATCTATTTTTAAGCCTGATTTTAAAACTGCTTCATATTGATTTAAGCATTTTATCGAGTTAACTAGCATATATTGCATTAGTAACAAATTAAAAATGAGTCTAAATCTTAATTGCATTTCTAGCTTAAGCATTTAACCCAACATGTGTTAAGGGGTCAATTAGGATCTGCTCTATATGTCGACCCCAATTCTTTAAACCAATTTTAATCAATGTTCCTACCACTCTTGCATAATTGACTTGACTCATGGTTTTAAAGCGTTTAAGTGGTTTAGCTGGCTCCCCAATCCAGGCCGGGGTAAGTCCAGATTGCATTGCATTAGCTAGGTTCTGGGTCACTGATTTTCAATACCCATTTTAGACTTAGGATCTGAGGCAGATCTTCAATCCTAAGACCTCAATCTTCCGGGAATCTAATTCTCACTTTCTAATAAAATTGACCACTTAAACATTAAATATCTTTCAATCTAATTCAAGCCCAACACTTAGGATAGGTTGGGGTGTTTCTGAAGTAATTTAGAATCTTAAAGCACCTCCTACTCTTCTTCCTTTGACTCCAGAAATAACTATTCAATCTTGAACTAATCCCACTTGAAAATTCAAGTCATTAACCTTCTTTGATATCAATCTTTGAATTCTTAAATAAACTTCGTATCGTTATTTTAATCGAGAGTTTTTGTAGGGAATTTTCTGGTTTCCTACGATGTAATTAACTACGAGGGCTTGCGCTCGTATGAGATTTAGAAACCCAGACCTGATTTCAAAATCATGCTTTTTCAAAACTTTTAATTAATTATCTTTGGGAAATCAAAACAAAAAATGGCGATCGTTATTTTCATATTCACACTATTGATAATGATTGATATCTTCTTTCTTCGGATAGATATGTCAATTATAATCATAGTTCTGATTATGAAATTAATGATCCTATTCAGATTAACATAATCAAATAATTGATTAAACATCATTTTGATCTTTCGAGATCATGTGTTGTTTCTCCTTGAGTTTGATTGTGATAATCAGGATAAATCAAGATTTGTAATCTGAACCTATTAGGGAACGATATGTTTACCTTCCGAGGTGATATATCATTCATAATAAGTGTTTGATTATAAAATTAAAATTCCAGAAATCTAATATTTCCTAAAGAAAATTAAACACTTTTCAAAACTACATTTTTCAATCAAACAAAATTATATGTTAGATCTACCCCTAAGTTAGGGATGACTTATACTAATTAAATCTTATGCAGGTGGTCATGCTCGCACAGGGCATTTAAAATTAAAAGGGGGTAATTAATAAAGCTTTAAATTGATAATATTTTTTACAGGTGCTCCAGAACACTTAAGTCCTCCTTTAAAATTAAAAGAGCATGGCCAAGCATGGCTGTGAATTTGAGTATTAAAATTTTTATATATTAACTGCTTGGGATGTTTATATAACTGCTGATTATTAGAAAAACCCTACAGGATTGAGTCTAGATTTTTCTTTTAAATTTAAATGTAATTTGATTCAATGTTGAGTTTTAATGTGTGAAGTGACTTGAGAATGGGATATATATCTCCTACTTAGATTCCAAAGAGGATAGGACATCCCTTAGGGGAGAGTTCTCCTCATTTGGAAGCCTAAGTTAGGATTCGTTTCAAATATCTAAGGAGAAAAGATAACACTCCTTTCAAGGGGGAGTTTCTTTTCACTTGGATATCTGGACCCGACTATCCAAGGAGCCCCATAAAAGGACAAATAAGTGAAGAACGAAGAGAATACCAATTCTCAAAATCACTTGAGTCTTAGGAGTAGAATCCAGGTTGTAGTCAGTGGTGCCCGGCCACTTTACTTTTCTTGCAAACCCTAGGTTATACAATTAAGTGGCACTTGCCACATGGACTTTCAGTTTTAGTATTAATTCAGTTGATTAGATTATTTAATTGATTTGATTATTGTATTGATTGCGATATAGGATTGCATGCTTTTAGTAATTTTTTTGCGCTTTTACATGTCGATCTTTATTTTATCCTGGAATCCAATCAAAGGCTCATGAGGATACGATTAAACTTTTTATACTTAAATAAAATTAAAAGATTTAAGCTCAGATAGAAACTCAAATGCTTTAAGAAGTAAACCTAGGACTGCCGGGAGTTTTTCATGCATACATATTAAACTTTCTCTACCTTGTTAGGCACCTCCCTGCTTGCGAGTTCTGGTAAGCCACTCGACCTATTAGGGTGTAGTCCTGTCAAGGGGATGTTGTGTAATCTCTAGGATAAAGTTATTTTTAAGCCTTCTTCGAAAATTGTTTTATATATAATTTTAAAGAATTCGAGTCAACAAGCATGCATTGCATTAGCAATAAATTAAAATCGAGTCTAATTTTTTAATTGTATTTCTAGCTTAAGCATTTCACCCAACATAAGTCAAAGGGTTAAGTAGGAATATGCTCTAGATGTTGACCCCAACTCCTTAAACCCAATCTTAAATAACATCCTTAACCACTCTTTCATTAAAGACCGGATACATGATTTTAAAAAGTTTAGGTGGTTTAACTGGCTCCCCAATCCAGGTAGGGGTAAGTCCAGGATTGTATTGCTTTAGCTAGGATCTGGGTCACTTATTTTAAGTACACATTTTAGACTTACGTTCTTAGGTAAATTTTCAATCTTAAGACCTCAACCTCCAGGAATCTAATTCAAGCCTAACTTTTAGGATAGGTTGTGGTATTTTTGAAGTGATTCAGAATCCTAAGCACCTCCTACCCTTCTTCCTTTGACCTCCAGAAATAACCGTTCAACTTTGATCCAATCCCGATTGAAGACTCTAGTTCTTACCTCCCTTGATATCAAGTTTTAAATTCCAAAATAAAATTCGTATCGCTATTTTAATCGAGAGTATTCATAGAAAATTTCTAGTTTCCTATAATATAATTAACTACGAGGGCTTGCACTCGTAGGAGATTTAGAAACCCAGACCAGATTTCAAAATTAAGCTTTTCAAAACTTCAATTAACTTTTTTTTGGAAAATTCAAAAGTCAACGATCATTATCATCATATTCAAACTATCGATAGTGATTGATATCATCTTTCCTCAGATAGATATGTCAATTACAATCGTAATTTTGATTTTGAAATTAATGATCAATTTATTCAGATTAGCATAGTCAAATATTGGATTAAACAACACTTTGATCCTTCGGGATTATATGTTGTTTCTCCTTTAGTTTAATAATAATAATCAGGATAAATTCAAAGATTTGAAATTTGAACCTATTAAGGAACGATATGTTCACCTTTCGAGGTGATATATCATTCATAATAAGCGTTCAGTTTTAAAATTAAAAATTTTAAAAATTAAATATTTCTTAAAGAAAATTAACCTTTTTCAAAACTATCTACACTTTTTTCAATCAAATAATTTTTGAGATGGTTAGTTCGACTATAAGTTTGCTAAAATCGGAGTTCAGATGGTCTCCGATTTAATTTTTGAAGTTTCTTACTTAATTTTTGCCTTGAGATTCATGCCCAATAAAGATAATATTTTGATGATATATTAGTTTCCCCCTAGTTTCAGACGTCGAAGCCTGTAGAGTCCAAAAATATATATCACTACATTTTAAATTGGTCAAATAATAAAAAATGCTAGAAAATTACATTCCAAAATATGTAAAATAGCCAAAAATTTATTACAGAAGCTTTGTTCAGCTCCAGACTATCAAAATTGGATCTGGAACGTCAAAAAATGGTTCTGGGGACCCCAAAAATGTTTGATTTGGCCTGTTCAGGCCAAAAATTAGGCCCGGACACCCTAGGCTACCAAACTGGCCGGCCAGCCACTGATGGAATGGCCTACGCTGAGGCACAGGTGGGTGAACAGCGGCTCCCCATAAGGGGCACGTAGTTACTTCAGCAGCCGTTGGCTACTTATATTAAAAAAGCTTTTTTTTTTACTTTTTGTAGTTGCTATAGTAACCCGTATAGCTAAAGAATCCGCTACAATGCCTGCTACAGTAAATTATGTAAAATGATTTTTTTTTGCATCGGCGTTGACCGTCTTGGCTCGCTACAGTACTCGGGGCAATTTTTTTGGGGGCCCCACGTAACTTTTTTCCCAGAATTTCAAAAATTTCAGATGTAGGCCCAATAAATTTGAAAAAGCTTCTAGAAACTTTTTCAATCAATTTAAATAATTTGGAGGTAAATTTTCCGCCAAATTTTGAATCATTTTCCCCTCTTTTCATCCTATAAATACCCCCCTAAGGCAAGGAAATAATGTTCCTTCCTCTCTTCTCCCTTCTCCCTCTAACTTTCTTACAGTTAAGGCCTTTATTATTTTTGTATGTGGCATCCCCTACTCAAATCTAGTGCCCCTCTCTTATGTAAAAGTTAGAATTTTTGGCTTTCTCCTTTCTTTCTCCTCTAATTTTCTTCTTACTCTAGAGGCTTTCCATTATTTATGGTATGTGGCATCCCCTACTCAAATTTAGTACCCCTCTTTAGTGGAGAAGAAAAATTTTCCTCATTTCATTCTCTTCTCCTCTGAGTTTCTTCTTACATTTGAGGTATTCTACTATTTGAGATAGGTAGCATCTCCTATCGAGCTTTAGTGCCCCTCTCTTGTGTAGAAGGAGCTTTCTCCTCCTTTCTTTTTCTTCTCCTATATTCTTCTTTTTACATTGGAGACATTCCACTATTTGAGATAGGTGGCATCCCCTATCGAGCTTCAGTGCCCCTCTTTTGTGTAGAAGAAGTCACGATAAGTGAATAGATAACCCTTGACAAAAGAAGATCAACTACTGCTTGTATGCGATGGTGATTTGAGAAGATCTAGAGATAATAATATTAGGGAGGAGAACTAGTTGTTATTAGTAGACGAGGAGAATTTTGATGATGTTTGAGCAAAAATCTGGCGACGATCAGCGGCCAAGTTAAAGTGTGGTAGTGATCAATAATTGGGTGAAACTCCGTCAGTGATCAATGATCGAGTGAAAGTTTGATGTCGATATGGTTGGGTGGAGGTCTGATGATGATCAGGTTATAATCTTTCTTTAAAGAATAAATTGCAGGAGATGCTTCAATGTGCAGTAGAGAAGAGGTCAATAGAATCCACCAAGGATATTTGACATTTTTGAAGTTGTTTGTTGCTTGAAGATATTAACTTATAAGGATGATGCTGATGTACTTTTAATTTTAACTTCTAGTGAGAATAAATGTACACTTGAACTTGATGTATAATTTTGCAATGTAACTCCGATGATATTGTATATGAAGTTGAGATTATTTTAGGAGCTCGATGCTTGTTTTTCATTTGATTCGAACTCGTCCTCCAAAAAAATTAAGGTTGTTTATACATCTTTGAGATATACTTTGATATATTGATCCATATGCCTTTTAAGGATTTTTAGCATGCTAAGATCTTTATATGAGTGATGATTTTGTCTACCACTTATTTTCATGGAATCTTCCTAGAGAGAATGTTATCCACTCAGGGCATTACACGATGATGTTGACCTCTGTGGAAGAAGTCTAGAGGATCCATCAAGGATGTATGACCTATCCGAGGTTGTATGTCTGAGTATTGCTCGATAACGTTAACCTATATGAAAGAGGTTGGGAGAATCCACCAAGGATGTATGACCTATTTGAGGTTGTATGTCAGAGTACTACTCGATGGCATTAACCTATATGAAAGAGGATGGGAGAATCCACCAAGAATGTATGACCTATCTGAGGTTATATGTTAGAGCACTGCTCGATGACATTAACCTATATGGAAGAGGTTGAGAGAACTACTAAGGATGTATGACTTATCTGAGGTTGTATGTCATATTACAGCTCGATAATATTAACCTATATGGAAGAGGTCAAGAGAATCCACCAAGGATGTATGACCTATCCGAGGTTATATGCAGAGTACTACTCGATGACGTTAACCTATATGGAAGAAGTCGAATCGAATCCCTCTTAGATCAATTTTGCCTTAATTGGGAGGGGCAAACGTCGCGTGTATCTCGAATCAAAGGTGAAGAATGATATATCTTTAGACCATTATTCTCTTTTTGAGCTCGAGATTAATACCTTGCCCAAGGAGTATAAGTCTAGCTAGGAACTATATAAAGCTTGAAATTTATCAGAAGCATCATTGCATTTGCTAAAAGCTTTATGATCTTAAGATATTATCTTGGATATTAGAAGAGTTAGAGGAATCTTCTTGACCATGGTTGTAGTCAAGGTTGCCCCCCAGTCAATATTTAATTCACATAAAATTGATGCAGCAATAGCTGATGCCAGGACATTGACATGAAGGACCTTTTAAGGTTGGAGCAAAAATTGTCCCAAAGTTGGGAACCATGTTCTCACAGATAGCGCCAAACTATTGTATCCTGGAATATTTGTGGTGATAGAGAAATATAAATTTTAACGTCTTAGCTTTATACGAAGATCTAGCACACAATCAGATAAAAAGTGAGGGTGTAGCAATCATAAGAGAAACAAAAATTTTTACGTGAAAAACCCTGAAAAGGGGAAAAACCACGGGGCCTGGCCCAGTTTCAATGAATCCACTATTATTTGCAGTCGAGTACAAATGAGGCCCTTCCTTAGGGGAAGGCCTTAGCTTGATGTAACAAATATACATCATATAGAGTGTGTTACATAATGGGACTTGAAAGAATCATTATTTATATATCTATTTGGTCAATAAAACCATAATCGGCAAGCGACGGAGGTCAGAATGATCGTAGTCTAGTGATGGTGGTCAGAGGGACCGTAGTCGGCATGCGATAATGGTTAGAAATGATTATTTTCTGGCGACGAAGGTCTGAAGGATCACAATCTGACTATGGAGGTCGGAAGGACCATAGTTGGTGGCGATAGTGGCCAGAAAGATTGTTGTCTGGCAACAGATGTTGGAAGAATCATAGTCGACAGGTGATAGTAGTTAGAAAGATTGTTGTCTGGTGACGGAGATCGAAAAGATCGTAGCCGGCTGGCGATAGAGGTCAGAAGTTTGGCGTGGGGTAAAAGTTCGACGAAAGTTCTGCAACGGGCAGAAGTCCGACAATGGGTAGAAATCTGGCGATAGGCAGAAGTTCAGCATCGGGTAGAAGTCCGATGTTTGTCGGCTATCGAGTAGAACTTCGGCGTTAGTTGCCATTCAGGCAAAACTCAGACGTCGGTAGGTTGCCGGGTGGAAGTTCGGCGGTGGTCGAGGAAGAGTCTGGTGGCAAGAGAGCTCTCTTCCTTCTCTTCTTGCTTAGGCCTCCTTCCATTAGAAATGAAGGGTCTATTTATAGTTTTTTGAGAGTGGCATGGCCAGTAAATAGGAGGAAGATCAAGGGTAAATTGGGAGTGGTTTGAATGGACGACTGATGTTGAATCGCTTGATTATAGATTATTTACTAGATATTTGAATATCTTAATGATATCAAAATTTGATGATCTTAGGCTCGTTGGATTTGTCTCGTTGAGCCGCCCAATTCGACTATAAGCATGTCACGTTTGGAAACTGTTTGGTAATCCAAATTATGGATTGAACCTTCCAAATGTGCTTCAGGTCTTTGATTTGGACTCATTTGGGCTCAGATTGAGTTGAATTTGGTGTCATTGGGTTCGTATTTTCGAGTCATTCAGTTCAGCTATAAGTTTGCTAAAATCAGAATTTAGATGGTCTCCGATTTAATTTTTGAAGTTTCCAACTTAATTTTTGCCTCGAAATTCATGCCCGATCAAGATAATTTTTTAATGATATATCACCAGTAAATATTGTTGATTAGAATTCATGTGGCTTTAAAAAATCAGAGCTGACACTCTTATCAATCAACATAATAATTACTCATTATAACTCTCAATCAGTAAATTACGTGAATTGGTAAATGATATTAGCACAAATCACAATATTTAAAGGAATGTATAACGACCCATCATCTTGTACATGTATAAAATAGTTTCTAGCCAACCTCAATATTAAACCAACCCTTCTTATTTTTATATACAAAATGTTGTAAAAGTAATAAAACTAATTATTACTCATTCGCATGCCCGTATTCATCCACAATGATTGTATTAACAGTATAATTATATCAAAATACTCAAATCACTATATATCTTATTTTTACTCAAATCATACAAAATATAATAAATCAACCAATAAAAATGCAAATCATCTAGTTAAAATGATCAGAATAATCAATACTATAATATACCAAACGTTATGCGATCGAAGATCACTAAATAAGGAGGAAATTTAATAAATATCAATTTAAATAGAAGAAGAAATATCAATATCAAAATCTTTAAAAGATGAGATAAGATAGATGTCACTTATAATGATCAGAACAATTTTCGTAGATGCGATGAAATGAATCGATGGGCAAAAGCTATTTCATGTCTCCTCTCTCCCCTTCCCCTCTCCTCCTCCTTCCCTTCCTTTTACGGCAAGTTGTGCAGTGGAGAACTGCATGCTCATTCCATAGTTATTGTAGAACAAAAAGCGTCAGCACTGTCACGTCAAATTTTGCCGACCCAGAGTTGTACCCCCCAGAGCAGTTGTGCTCGAAATCTCAATGTCACAACACCACAATATAGAAATTTTAGGATTTTTAAATAATTCTTTTTAAGAACTCTAGGTTATTATAATCCACCCTACTCCGTAGACCTTGTCGCCTAAAAATCATAGAAACACCATAAAATGAGCAACACTAGCTTAGTAAACTTCTATCACTTACCCATCATAGATATCAATATCCATTTAAAATATTAAAGATTCATTTATGAAAAAAAATATATTATATACTAGCACAAGTGATTAATAACATGTACTTTGATTTAAATAATTACTTATATTGTTTACAAAATGTCATTATCTTTATAGAATATCAAAGGTGTTAGATGATACTTGATATTAAATATTCCTTGTATTTAATTTTCTCATTTCTTCATAATTCATTTAGAAATATTATAATATATTAGAACCAATTCGGAATATCACTTATACTTTAATTATTGGATTAAAAGATTATGCAATAAATGATTATAATGTACATGTCCTAATGTCTGCTTATCACTTCACTTCCACTTGTAACTCCCTTTAACCTCCCACACCCACATACAACAAGTGAATCCTAAACAAAAAAAAAACAAAACATAGTAACCTCCCACACCTGCTCTAAGCAACTGGGGCCAAAATCCCTCGATTCCACATCTAACAAGACAAATGACACTATAACAAAGCTTATAAGGCCCTTGTATCATTTCATAGAGTATACTCTCACATTTTAGAGATAAAAAAACCTCCAATATCATGCCATAATTATATATTTGAATGCAATAGTAGACTATTATGACTTTAATACATGATTATAGTGATGCATGAATTTTTAGAATTGTCAATAGTAAGTCACATTACGTGTATAAAAGATTACCTACTAAACATTTTCTATTTCAACTAAAACTTTAGAGGAATATTCAAAATAGTATTTTAAACCTTTTATAGAACTCTCATGAGCACAAAAAATGGCTCATTTATCCATTATGCATAGAAGTCTATGTAGAGAAAATCAATCGGTAGAAATTCAACTTTGTATAACCAAAATATTCAAAATGAAGCATACGATAGTATACTAAAAGTTACATGGTGAAAACATAGTAAAATCCAAGAAATATATTTTTTAATCATATCTTTTTTATAGAATTGTTAGAATTGAAATCTGAGATAGGAGTACACTCATTTTGACCTAGTGCCATGTCGCCAACCTTCCCAGCACAGTTGAGCTCCAATAGAAAATTCAAGATTCCCCAAGATTCTGTAAACTAGATAACTAAGCGTCACGGTGGAGGAACTAAGTGTCTCAACTCTCCCTCAAAACCTTCTCCCAAATAGAGATGACAATGACACAACATCGGCCATCCTAATGTCGTGGTACTACTAAAGTAATTTTGGCAACTCTAATTTCTCTTTTCCATTTCAATTTCTAGGTTTATTCAAGATCAATTTTGCACATTAAGACTTATAGTCACTAACTAAATCAAGTTTAAACAAATGTTCTTCTCAAATTACATTAATTATTTTAGTTTAGACTAGTGAGTATTACACAAGGAGGTACTCGCCTCATCATAACTCACCCAAAAAATTTGCTCAGCTAAGGCAACTAACCCCGGCCCTCTCAAATGGCCTCTTAACTAAACTACAAGAGATGTACACCTACCAACCATGTATAAATGACCATGTTAGCCACAATAATCTTCAACTCGGAAGGCCACGATCAAGGTACTCGCTAGGGGCACTCGCCTGAGGTACTCAACCAAGAAGCACTTCTCAAGAGTATCCACCATATGTACTCATAAAAGGCAGTCATAGCCATATTATAGATTATTGTCCATGTGTAGCAAAGACATCCTATCTACATATTTATAATAATCAAATCATATATTATTTAATATTTGTTTAGGTATGTCCCTTTCAATCCTATAAATAAGGGGTTGAAAGACATTTTTTAAACATTCTATATTATTTAAATTGCTCATATATACCTATGAATTCAAGAACTCTTCTCTTAACTCCTGGCTATTATATATGATTTTTGTAGTATGAATACAGATGTACATTTATGTTTTGATCGATCGAATTATTTCCACTGATATTTTATATAATTTATAAAAGGAATAAGATAGCTCTAGTTGTGATCATTATAAAAGATAAAAAGTATAATTTTTTCAAATTTGATTCTGTGGCATTACAATAAGTACTCATAAAAGGCAATCAGCTCCATATTAAAGATTATTGCCCATGTTTAGCCACAATATCCTATCTACATATTTATAATGATCAAATCATACGTGAAAATGTAGTAAAAACCAAGAAACACATTTTTAATCATATCTTTTTATAGAAATGTTGGAAATGAAATCAGAGATAGGAGTTTAAAAGTTTATCTTGTGCTCTATAAATACTTAATTGGCTTGACGGACGATTGCGATTTCTTGACCTCCAAATTTCTCCATCCTTTTTGCTCTCCTTTTCCTCCTCTCTCTTCCTTCTCCGACAAGGTGGTTGGCATAAGGGTGAGTGGAAAATGATTTGAGATATTTTATATATATAAACACCTAGTGCCGTAGCACCAACCATCCCAACCCTGTTGAGCTCCAATAAAAATTTCAAGATGCCCCAAGATTCTTTAAACCTGAGCACTAAGCGTTGTGGCAACGCCACCCAACACCGCAGCTCTCTCTCAAAACCTTCTCCTAATTAAGGTTGACAATGCCGCAGTGCTGATCATTCCACTGTCGCAGCACTCCTAGTGTAATTTTGGCAACTCTAATTTCTCTTTTCCATTTCAATTTCTAGGTTTATTCAGGATCAATTATGCTCTATAAGACTTATAATCATTAACTAAATCAAGTTTAAACAAATATTCTTCTTAAATTACATTAATTTCTTTAGTTTAGAGCAACATGTACTACACAAGGAGGTATTTGCCTCATGAGAACTCACCCAAAAGAAAGTTGCTCAGCTAAGGCAACTAACCCCTCTCAAATGGCTTCTTACCTAAACTACAAGAGATGTACACCTACCAACTATTTAGTAATGACCTCGTTAGTCACAATAATCCCCAACTCGGATTGCCTTATTCAATGTACTCGCTAGGGGCACTCACCTTAGGTACTCAAATAAGAAGCACTTGTCAAGAGCATCCACCATATGTACTCATAAAAGGCAGCCATAGTCATATTAGTGATTGTTGTCCATGTGTAGCCACAACATCCTATCTACATATTTGTAATAATCAAATCATACATCATTTTTTAGGGGGAAACCCTCAGTGGGGCCTTTGTGTTAATTCAAAAAAAAGGATTACAAGGTCCTTAAAAGGAACCTCCAGCTCACTAATGCTCCAAGGAGCTACAAAAAATAACCAAAAAAATCCTACGAGCCAGTGGTTCCAGTACCTAAGAAATACAAAATTACCTAGTAACAATCTAGGGCTGCAAGAAGACAGCACCCAAAAAAGGGAGTTCCAAAGGAAAATAATCAGTAAATACTCCCTGCAAAAATTGAAAGACAGAAACCAGTTACCAATAGAAGAAGAATCCTCGATCCTCCTGCAAAGCTTGTCACACCCAATAATCCTCATATTCTTCTCTATGCTCTGCTTCCAAGATCTCTCAGCAAGTAAGTTCACTAACCCACTACCAACCAGCATCCGATCCTGCACAAAATGAGGGCAATTCTCCAAAAACCTACCAATCCAGGCTACAGGGACACTCACCAAAGGGTTAATACAGACAAAGGAAAAAAAGCAAGCATAACTTTAAAAACCAAAGTAAAGTAAGCAAAGTAAGCAGAATGCGTACGGGAATTAAAATCCTGTAAACCGCATAGGTAAGTGATATTGAATAGCACATTATCAATAGGAGGATAGGACATCCCCAATCTCCAGAAAAATTTGAAGCAGAAAAACTCAGAGCAACCACAGGTTTTGATAAAAATACTGGACGGTTAAGACTCCCAGCAAAAAAACCAACAATTCCAGTGACAATGGAGCAGACAGACAAGGTTAACAACCCAATATTATAGGCCAGACATCACCAGACAGCACCAGCCAACAGCCCAGAACCATAAAATAATTGAACCCAACATACCAGCCAAAATAGAAAAGCCAAAACATAGTAAATAGAAATAGGAAAATAGCACTGGAACAAAAGGCACAGCCTGTACCACAACCAGAGGCTAATAACATCTGATATACGGCAGCCCCATACGATCCAGCCTAACAAAGCCATTCGTAGTAGAAGGAATAATGAGCTCAGTATACTCACATAACCCATCCAGACCACAGCCAATCTTGGCAAGGGAATCAGCCACAGCATTACCTTCCCTTAAAATATGAGACATTTTAAAGGATATGAAAGAAAGCCAATATTTAACCTCCCTAATAAGATAAAAATTAGCAGGATTAGGCGAAGCATGCCCAGTTATATAATGCATAAGAAGCAGAGCATCAACTTCAACCCATAGGTCAGAAATCTCCAAAGCAATACATAATTGGACCCCAATCAACAGGCTTTCAAGCTCGGCTTGGACAGCCATATTAGCAGAGGAGGGACTCGCATAGGCCATGACAACCAAACCTATAGAATCCCTAATAATACCACCACAGCCCACACCCAGTCTACTTTTGGCACCATCGGTGTTTAGTTTAAAATAGCCCAAATTAGGTTTCCTCCAGTAGATAATTTTCTCCTTAATAACAGTGTTGGAATGACTTAATTTCACTCCAAATTCAACAGCCAAATGATAATAGTTTTTAAAAGACTCAACATTGATAAGATTAGCAACAGGAAGTTGAAAAATTTTAAACTTCACTTTAGAAATAACATTGAGGGCATCCATTTTAATATTGTCATGCTTAGATTCATTCCTACTGCTCCAAATAAACCAACAAATAATGACAGGGAGAATGTTACGAATGTGACCCTTAATAGGTATAAACCAATTATTGAAAAGATCGCTCATATAATTGATATGCAAAGATGAAATAGCATTAAACAAACTATCAAAATGAAGCCAAACCTTCAAAGCAATAGGTCCTTGAAAAAATACATGGGTCATATTCTCAATATGATAGCAACATTGGCATTTGGAAGCCATGTAAATACCTCTTTTGGACAAGATGGCATCCAAGGGAAGGTAGTTATTTAAAATTCTCCAAATAAGAAAAGAGTAAGTGGTAGGAATACTTGAATGCCAATAAGCAGTATTGATAAGATTCTTAGGATGAATAGTTCTAATCTTATTCCAAATTTTTTTAGTGTCAAACATACCATCATTAGTCAAATTAAAAAGAATGCAATCGTCACAATCCAATCTCACCGTAATTTTAAGAATGAACTGAAGAATAAATTCAGGAATAATATTGGAAATCAAATTGATGTTCCAACTATTGTTGGAGAAGAAATCTTTAACTTTCCAATCAACAGTGGAATGGGTGTTTAAAAGGCTATCAATGGAGAAATCCCCAATCCATTTATCTTGCCAAAAGAAAAGGTTCCCAGCACCCAACCCCCATTGTATGAAATCCTCAGCTTGCCATTTAATCTTACACAGCCTCTTCCAGTTAAAAGAATCCCCACTTTTAAAGAAGTAATTTAGAGGGTGTTTCCCACCACAATACTTAGTAGCCATAAACTTGGCCCACAAGATTATATTGGCCCTAAAAGAGTACCACAATTTGTGATTATAGATAGTAATCATGTCTTTAAAACGCCTTAAGCCAAGTTTGCCCTCATCCATAGCACCCGCACAGTTATTCCACGAACCCCAAATAATGGAGCGGTTTCCCTCCTTGGACCCCCACAAAACTTTGTTAAATAACACCTCTAATCTATTGCACACATTTAAAGTCGGAGATATAGTATGAAGCAAGTAAATAGGAATAGAAGACAAAACATGCTTAATCAAAACAAGTCTCCCACCATAAGACAAGTAATTAAAGGCCCAGGAAGAAAGTTTTTTATGAACAGATGAAAATATGTCGTCAAATAAAAAAGAACGTTTCTTGCCTTTATAAAGAGGAGTACCCAAATATTTCAAGGGAAGAGAAGCCATGCTTAAACCAAAGTTATTTTCAATATTATGAATACGAGTCCTCGAAATAGTTTTGGCAGGTATAAGCAGCTCTTGGATTTATTAAAAATTAAACAACTAGCCAATTGAAACGAATCCAAAAATTTAAAGAGATTATGCAGCGATCTAATAGATCCATTAGAGAAGATGATGAAATCATCAGCAAAACCCAAATGGGTGATGGAAAAGCCACCACCACCAGTCTTATAGGACATATTAGGTTGCATTCTAAAATTATGTTTTAAACCACGTGAAAGAAATTCAACAGCAATAATAAATAAAGTAGGAGATAAGGGATCTCATTATCTTAAACCATGGGAAGATTTAAAAAAACTATGGGACTTACCATTAATGATAACAGAGAAATTGCAAAACTCAATAATATTTTTAACAAGACTCACAAAATGAAGGCTAAAGCCAAACAACTTTAAAATAGTGTAAAGAAAATCCCAGTTAAGGTTATCATAAGCTTTAGTAATGTCTAATTTAAAAATAATGTTGCCACCAATAACTCTGTTGTGCAAATCATGCAGCAGTTCTTGAGCAAGTAAAATATTATCGAAGATGGACCTACCCTTAACAAAACTAGTTTGTTCAGGAGAAATTATATTAGGGAGAATGAGAGCAAGCCTACCCATTAAGATTTTAGCAATCAATTTATTGAAGAAAGTGCATAAACTAATGGGACGATAGTCATTCCAGAAATTACAATTGGCATTTTTAGGAATTAAAGCAATAGCAGTAGCAGTGAAAAACTTAGGGATCGGATTCCCTTTAAAAAAATCCACAACAGCATCAACAAGATCCATCTTAATGATATTCTGACAACTTTGAAAAAATTTATTAGTAAAGCCATCAGGACCAGCAACAGAATCAGTATTCATACTATTTAAATAAGTCAAAATTTCCTCTTCAGTAGGAATCTTAGTAAGCATACGATTCTCCTCTTCAGAAATCATAGAAGGAATAAAATTAAAACCCGTTTTGAAATCAGGTTGAAAGTTGGAATTAAAATTTTTTTAAAATACTCCATACCAGAAGAATATATATTAATAGGATCATCAATAATATGACCTTCAGGAGTCGTAATTTTATTAATATGTCTACTCACCTTGTTGTAATTAGCAATATTATGAAAATAAGCAGTATTACGATCACCTTCCACAAGAAATTTGGAAGCCGCTTTTTGCCTCCAAAAAGCCTCCTCCATTTCCTGCAACTTAAACAAAGTAGCCTTAGCCTCATTAAGGTCATTAAGATTTTCAGGTGAAGTATTGGCCATGTAAACATTTTCTGCACTATCCACAGCCTTTTCCATATTAATAATACTAGCAAATATATTTTTAAAAACACATTTATTCCACCATGTAAGCTTTTGTTTGAGCCTTTTAAGTTTAAACCAAAACCGAACCATGCCATACACATTATCCATAGGAAAGAGAGGAGCACCCCAATTTTCTTTAACAATGTGATAAAATGTACCATCCATAAGCCACGTGTTTTGAAATCTAAAAGGAAAATAGGAATTATTGGTAGAACTAGTAATAGTAAGTAATAACGGGGAATGATCAGAAAGCGTACGGGTTAAGTGTTCAGTCGAAGTAATAAAATTAGAAGCAACCCAAAAATTATTGAACAGCAAACGGTCAAGTCTTTGTCACATAGTACCTTTATTCCAAGTGAATTTATTTCCAGAAAACCCAATATCATGTAAATTGCAATCCCTTATCATATCATTAAAATCTTCCATCGAATGAAAATTAGGAGGTTTACCTCCCATCCATTTAGAAGCACAGGTTATGCAATTGAAGTCCCCCCAAACCATCCAAGGGGCATTAACCGAACTAGCAAAATTGCAAAGTTGTTCCCAAAGCATTCTCCTACCATACCTGGTGCAAGCAGCATAAACAAAAGACGCATAGCAGAAAACATGGTTTAAACTAATATTGGTATGAATCAATTGAGGGAGGTACATAATAACATGTAAAGTGATCGAACGTTTCCAAAAAAGCCAAATTTTATTAGAGCAATTACCAAAAGAGAAATCAAACCCCAAATAAGAACGCACCGAGTCAAGTTTAGTAGAAACATATAAAGGTTCAATCAAAACAAGAAGATGAATACCATGAATCCTACAAATATTTTTGACTTTATCCCTAGAGAGGGAACCACCCACACCCCTAATATTCCAAACAAGACCTTTAACCATTAATGGATTGATTAGCAGATCTAGTGATCCTAGGGATGTTACTTGACATGATTTTCTTATTTTTCCTCTTTTTTTTGGAATAGGATATAAAATCATCATCAACAGATTTATCCTTCCCATTTGGTGATGACATAGCATTGGAAGATTCCTTAAGTTCATCCATGGGTAACCAAATTTCAATCGAACCAACTTCACCTTCTTCCATTTCCTCTAAAGGATTAATAGGAAAATTACGGTCAGGGTTATTAGCATCAATCCCCTCAATGACATTCTCATTAACCTCTAATGGAAAATTAGAAGCAGCACTTTTTCCAAAGTCCAAACCCTTATTCAATTGAGATTCCAGCACTTCAGCATTTTCCCCAATAGTAACAGGAACAACATTTTCAACACTAGTAATAGAAAAATTGTTTGGGACATCAACAATTCCCTCATTGTTTTGATCCTTACCAATTTCCTCACCCTGAACATTGTTAATAGGATTAACTAAAGGAATCTCGCCCGTGTCATCACCAAAAGGTTGTGGATGTTTTAAAACAGAACCAATCTCATTTCCCAGTCGAGTGGACGGCTCAGTAATAGCTTCCTGCTCGCCAGACACAACATTTTTAACCGGCAAATTACTCTTCCGCAACTGAGGATGAGCAACAAAATAGTCGTTAAGTGAGTGGCCATGAATTTTACAATGCATACAAAAATCTAGAACATTCTCGAAATCGACTTTCTATAAATATCCTGCATTCTCAGAACTAATCCAAATTTCTTTTCGGGTGCTTTAAAGTAATATCAAGTTCAACTAAAATCCTAGCTACATAAGGTCTGGATCGAGAGGCCGTAGCCTGATCCGTTTGAAGCGGTCTACCAAAAATAGAGCCAAGAGCATGAAGAACTTGAGAGTTAAAAAAATGCAAGCGCAAGTTAGGAAAAGAAATCCATATCGGAACAATCGGAGATTCTTCTTTCACATCAAAAAAAGGAGTCCATTTGAGAAGTCTCATTTGGCAATTAAGAATATAAAATGATATTCGCGAGAAAACTCTACTATAGTCTAGGTCGTTCAATAACTGAATAGAGATATGTCTTGCATCTAACATTCCAATGGAAAAATTCCCAGATAGCTTAAGCTTGCCAAAAAAAATGCGTATGGCATCTAAATTAGGTCTACGAACAGAAAACTTACCGACAAGGGTAAACTGATAAGGTGAAGCAAGTTTATGAATGTCTTCATCAGACATTAAAATTGCAGGTACACCTTTCACCGTCGATTTAGTAAACGAAAAGGTAGGTTCCTTCGAAGATGAGGAACCCGCTAACACATCACGAAAAGATTTCGAGGAAAGTTCAGAAGAACCTTTTATCGATAAACCTTTAACAGCTAAGTTAGATGTCGTAGGAGGAGCACCCCACGCATCAGGGACCGCAGAGGACGGCCCCGCCTCCATCCGGAGAAGAGCCGCCTAGGGCACAAAATCCAGTGACAAGGAAAACAAATCGAGAGGTTAGAAAAATGCAATTAATAAGTGGATCTACAGTAAAGACCGCACTGAAGAGCTACGGAACCAAATCGCACAGGAATCGCCTCAGGAAGCGCCAGAGCCCAAGACGCAACGGCTAGCCTGAGCTTCTAATCTTACTATAGGTGTAAAAGATTCTTTTTTTGAAATCATACATCATTTAATAGGGTTTCAATATTTCTTTAGATCTGTCCCTTTCAATTTTATAAATAAGCGGTTGAAAGATATTTTTGAGACATTCTTATGTCAAACACTAATGTATGATATATATGACAAAAAAATAATCTGTAGAACTTCCCATACAAAACATTGTCAAAGGAGTTGAAAAGCATCTTTTGAATCTGTTGCTTATAATTATATCAAAACTTATGATGTGTGTAACAACCAATTTTGATCAACGATTGTGACCTATTTTTAATTGAAAACAAATTTGGCCCCCTCCTTATTAAGCTGACTAATCATGCATATCACGAAGAAATTTTCATTCCTTTTTTTTTCCCAATCTCATTTGTCCACCTAAACAAAATGGACAAAAATTAATTAATTTTTTTTAATGTAAATTTGTTAAGTGTGTGTAGCAGCGTTTCTGTGCATTATGCCACCCCGTTCTCTCATGGCGACCTCTGTAGCAGAAAGAGACCTAACAACACCACCTGCTAATAATATACTGAAAGAGCCGTCCCCGTTACCATCAAACTTAATTAAGATCCTTTTGTCAAACCCAGCTCTTATCTCCCATTTGGCTTACAAGAAATAACTATTATTATACCTTTCTATTCTGTGTAAGTAGTGTCAGGCAAGGAATCATAGATATCCATTGAAGAAAACAAACAAAATGAGAAAATGGATCAAAATGTCACTGTTGTAGGTTCCTGCATCTTGTTTCTAGAAGAGAAACTCTTTCTTTAATTAAATATGGCGATTATTATAAGTTATTTTGAGGCTCGGAGTGCGAAGAATGGCCCATTACGTAGAATTATTAATAAGAAAGAAGATAGAAAACGAAGCAATGAAATGGACTAAGACGTCGCTGTTAGCCGGTTAATACTGCATCTGCTTTAAGCAATTGTCCCCCAAAACTCGCTCTCTTTTACTTTGTGATTCAGAGACTGCAGTCATTATCGATCGTTTCAGCTAGCGCGTGTGCGAACTATATTGGTGCTTTTATGGCATATGAAATTAATATATAGATTGGTTGTGTATACGTAACTGGAATGATTAATCGATTGAGTGGTTTGCTGACTATTCAGTTGAAAATGAGAGAGTTCTTTCTTTTATATTTTTATGAAGTTCAAATGTTTTGTTCTATCGCAAAAAATCGGTGCTAAAAGCTGATTTTGGAAACAGTTTTCAAACCGCCCTTAACAAGTACTGCAAAAAATCATATTTTTTAGTAGTGACATCTTCCTTGAAAAACAAAAACTAGATTTTTTTTTTTATTTTGCCTTAAGAGTTTTTTTTTTCCTTTTCATGGGTTCAAACAGGTTTTTGGCGAGTAAAAAAAACATGTGTAGGGATATACAAATATAATTTAAGTCAGGACAAACTTGAGTGCTTTTGGATTTGCACTGAAATTAAAATAGAACAAGGGGTGTCAATATTTAACACGACACGAAAACTCGACTCGAACCCGACCCAGAAATTTCAGGTTTGACCTGACCCGATTTCAAAACGGGTCGGGTTCGGGTTGACCCGACGGGTTGCCGGGTCAACCCGAAAACCCATTTAAAATGAGCTGCCCACACTGTCCAGGCTGCCCGCACGCCCTGCCCCGGCTGCCCGCGCCCCTGCCCCTGCTGCCCGCGCCCTGCCTGCGGGCCCGCCAAAACTGCCCGCGCCCTGCCCCCACTGCTGCCCGGCCGCCCGCGCCCTGCCAGCGCTGCTGCCCAGCTGCCCGCGCACGCATTGTGCCCTACCCGCGTCGTACCGCGCTGCTACCTAGCCGCCCGCGCACATGCTGCCCCTGCCTGCCCGCCTGCACGGGCGCGCCTGCTCTCTCGCGCCAGGCCGTTGCTCGTCGTCGTCCCGCCGCCGCCAGAACCCGTTTCGGGTCGGGTCGGGTCCAGGTTCGAATTTCCGACCTGTTTACATACCCGGGTCGGGTTAGGGTTGACCCGTTTAAACCCGGGTCAGTTCGGGTTCGACCCGAAACCCGATTTTGACACCCATATATAGAACTTCATTCATGATATCATATGTAAACACAAATCTCCAATATCCCACCGTTGCTTAGCTTGGTTGGTAGGTGAGTACGGTTGGGAACCCCCCAACCCGTGCTCGATTCCCCTCGAGTGACAGCGCCTCTTAAGTGGGGCCCAATCAAGTGCGGGTCAGGAGGTTTCTAGGGTGGGTGCCTCTTCTAGGTCAGCCGAGGATTAGTCACGCCACCCAGCGCCCTTTCGGGGGTGGCAACGGGTAGATACCCCGTTCCCCAAAAAAACAAAATCTCCAATATAAATTCTCAAAGTAGTTGGCTTTCATATCACCTTTTCTATGGCTCAATAAAATTTACTAATGGAGCACCATATGAACATCAAATATTGATCATTCAAAGTTCATGATTATTAAAGAGGCTAACTAATCAAAATATTTTGTGTGTAAGATAATATGAATGACGACAAATCATACGGAAAAATACATAATAGAATATTTTTCATATTTTATAAAAAATCGCTCTTAATAGTCCATATCTATTGGAGAGATAGCAATAAATATTACATTATTTAAAGAATGACATAAAAATCATATGGAAGTTTGAACCTAAAAAAGTTTCCTTTGTTTTTACCATATTTTAACTTTGTTAATGATTTGGAAAGGCATTATAAAATGATCTTATGTTTGAGTGAACTAATATGCATTTTGATGATCAATCATTCTCAAAGTTAATTGTGCTTAAATGAGCCAATTTAAGCTTGCCTATGGTTCCAATTGAGGTTGCTCTAATTTAAATTAGGACTAATTAATCCTATTGAAATCCTAAAAGCTCAACTAGAACCATGCTTGATATATTAACACCAATATTATAAGTAAAATATGATTTGCTTATACCAACTAGAATCATACCAGATCGATTGAGACCTATATGAATCAATCCAAAGCACACACATCAATTAGGGGGAGATTGTGCAATTTTTTTGAACCTACTGGACGAAAATTCATAATCATATGATTTCGAATGTACACGCTCCTGAAGAAAAATGAAATCCCTAACCACTTGGGCAATAACACAACCATAAAAGAAGCCAATTATTATGGCATTTGATCAATTACGGTCTAATTAATTATAGGTATGACACATCAAGAAGAGTTGAATTGGCACTTTATCTGTAGAAATAAAAAATTCTTTCAATGATTAAATGAAAATTAGAATATATAAATAGAAACTTTCACAAACATGGACCTCCTCTCATAACAGATAAAAGATGGAAGCCAATTCAAAGTGTTGAGTGATAAAATGAGAAATATGAAAAATTATATACATATATATTTGTTTTATTAAGAAATATTTGATTAAAACCTTCATATTTTTATATAATTTATTGTAATATTTTATAAATGAGATGGTTGGTGGGGTGATAAAAGTCAAAATTTATACAAAATTAAATCATTGTTGCATGATAAATATCTTATGGCTACTTATTATAATGTCACCATTCAAATCAGTTCATGAATCGGATCAATTCAGATGCAGACACAGCCAATTTTAAATGAATGATAAGGCTTGTCATGCAACTGTTGGAGTAATAGTTCTCAAGAACGAACCCGTTCCTTTTTTTTTAAAGCTAATCTGGCGGATAAAATAACGTTCTTTTTTTTTCGCAATTATTAATTTTCTTCTAATCTTATCCATTTTGCAGACCTGTTTTGTCTTTTTTGTATAAGAAATGTGGATTGAAAATGGATGGATAAAAAGGCAACTCGGCCAACTTTATAAAGATGTCAATATAGGTCAGAAAGTTTATCGATAGAGAAAGGGGCCAATGGGACTAAGCCCTTCCATGTTATCATCCCAATTAAAAAGGTTTTTTTTCGACAGAAATTAGGTATAAAATTGATTGGATGCGTATGATTTTAAGTCTTTTTTTTTACTTTGAATTTTATTTTATTTTATTTTTTTGATAAAACTCACAAAAGGGACTTACGCATTCCATTAACAAGTAAGATTACCAGTCCTTAAAGATCTAAAAACTTTCTAAAATACAATCTTTGAAGCAAAAGCTACGAGCTAATGGCTCTATCTAATACAATAGAAAGAGAAATAAAAAGAAACAACCACTGAAGCAACCAACCAGACATCAAAACAGCAGCAGCCACAGCTCCATAGATCCACATCAACCACTGAAGCAACCTACAATTGACAAAAATAATAGAGACACCACAAGAAAGAAAAGCCAAGAAACCACCAAACCAGAATGTCTACACCAAGAAGCCACCACACAACAGCTCACAAAACCAATAGCCACCAGAAGCCCCACAGCAATCACACCAACCTAGAAAACACACAACCAGAATAGTCAACCGAGAATAAGAGGGCAAAACAACGGTAACTATTTTTTAGATTTTTGCTCTCTATGTTTACCAATACGGGAGAAAGCATCACGCACAACACGACTCACATTCAATTCATACAAGTCATGAAACGAATCATCCACTTCATTCACCTCCTCCTCACCAACCCCGCAAGGTGAAGAAGGTGAGCCATCAAGCCAGTCAGTTTGCTCCACATTAATATCCCATGGTCTGACACCCAAGTGAGCTTTCAAAGCATTAGATGAAAGGATAGTAATTAGCACATCAACAAGAGGCTCACTCTCAACCGGGCCCCACAGGAGAGGGCGACAAAGCCAGCTCAACAGATGCCACAGGAGATTCAACAGAATGAGCCACATATTAACATCATATAATCCCTTATTCCCCACATTCAAAAACTCATTACAGGATTCAGAGACAACACCCACAGGAGTTTCAACAGCAAGAACCAGAGAAGCTATATCACCCTAAGTGATTTCACCAAGTCATTACCACCATTACCCACATCACCAGAACAAGCCAATGCCCCTAAATGATTAGTATCATTAAAGCCATCAATATCCGACACAAGAGAGGAGAAAAGCGTTTGAGCTACAACACCAGCAACTGGAACCTTAGTCCTAACCGACAACCCAACGGGGGCAGCCGTTTCAAGCAAGGGTAATTCAATACAATGGGCCTTACTATTCACACCAATAGGATTGTTCTCACCCGCAGGAGCAGGCTCCAAATTATCTATAACTTTCTGTCCAGAACCTCGCCCAAACTTCCCACATTGGTAGGGGTAGGGTGATCAGCTAAACAATGATGCAAAATATGACATTCAATTTTTGAAAGACCCAAAACATTACAATGCGCACAGTAAGAAGGGGATTCTTCCATTTCAACCGGCTGAATATAACTCATAGATTCAAAACCAAGCCAAACTTGGTCAGAGTAACGCTTGGTAATATCTAACTCCACAAGAACACGAGCAACCGAGGGCCTTGTGCCTTTAGAGGTTGCATTATCCATTCTCAAGGGTAGGCCAAACAAGGATCCAAGACCATGAAGTATACATGGAGAAAAAGATGAGGACGGAGATTGGGAAAGAAAACCCAAATTAGGATGGAAGGAGATTCAATATTAATGTCAAAGAGAGGAGTCCACTTAAATAACTTCATGAAATAGTTGCTAACCAAATAAGATCGATGTGAGAACACCCGATAGTAATCTAAGTCATTCATAAGCTTAATCAACACATTCTTAGAGTTAAGCAAAGTGACTGAAAACTCGCCTATGAGCTTAAATTGAAAGAAAAATTTATGAATAGCATCAATCGGCGGCCGACGGCCATAAATTTTCTTATCAAAGCAAACTCAAATGGAGCTACCAAAGCTAGCATTTCATCATCAGAAATCTATAAAGACAATAAACCATGGCAAGAGGTGATTTTTAGAGCAGGAAATTCCTACAAGGATGAAGCTCCAGACAGAACATTCCTAAAAGAGCGCGATTTCAACTTCCCATCCAAAAAATCATGGTCAACCAAACGATTAATAGCCATCAAATCGAAAATCGGAAGAAAAACCAGGGATTAAGGAGCAAGGAAGAAGATTACCCAGAAAAATCGAGCAGAAGCAACACGGGGGCGGAGTCGCACAGAAATAACCCTAGCCATTTTTTTGTCACATATACATATATATATATATATATATATACAACTTTCTAATATAAAAATTTCAAATTCATAAAACTTTTATTCTAAAATACTACTTTAAAAAATAATAAGAAAACCATCTCAAACAAAACCTTTATTTAGCATTATGCAAATTCAAAATAGTATTTGTCGAGTTAGAAGAGAGTTGGCCATCATGTACACCACCTTCTAGAGGGAAATATCAGCAACATCCCTACATTGGTGAGCTGATGCATAAGAGGTACTTTTGAGTCTTCATTTACTAATTTATTATAATTTTATTATTACTATAATTCAACGTGCTTGATAGCCTTATCTTCTTTTATCGTTTTATTGACCACACCATCATATGGGCATTGGTGAAATATAAGAACGCATTTACACATCTTTATTTTGCTTGGGCCCACATTGCTCCACTATGAGAGAGTTTATGAGAGCAATTTGAGGTATAAGTTAATTTATTTTGTGCAAATTAAAGATTTTATTTTGTATAAAAGTATACATCATAGCTGAAATATTATTTTTTATTCATTTATATTTTAAAGGTACTTCTCATGGGCTTTACATGAGACAACCGTGGTGCATGAGAGATATTTGGGAGAGAACCATTGCAAGGCATCTAATCTAGATCATCAATGTTGCATGTAAAGTCAATAATGATCGCATTGACAACGCAAAAGGATGTAAGCTTCAATTAAAATTTTTTACTAAAAAGCCGCTTTAAGAAGCAATAAGAAAGCCGTCCCAAACGAAGCCTAAGGCTACTATCTTCTTTACCTTCATCCTAATCTTCGTTAGTCAGCTCTTTACTAGGGTCGTTAGAATCTTTAAGGCTAAATAAGACTCAGTCAAGACCATGATATTAAAAAATCTCTCTACCAAGTTATTCTTTCATAAGGCCTTCATCGCCAAGCAACAAAATAACAAATGACTATTTAGAGAAGAATGTTATCACAAGATCTAGATTGTTAAATTTGATCACAAGCGGCTCATTCAAATCACCTGGTAGAAAAGAATGATGATCGTCAAAACACCTTTGTAGCTCCATCCTAAGCTTCAAACCACCAAAAAAAACAAGGATATATTTGTTTAAAATAAAGCTAAAATTTTATTTGAACTACATAGTATTTGTTCTTTACATTAAAACATTGCATTGCATTATTTATTCAAATACTAAAATTTAATATTTTCTTAAAAATGAATATGTTTTGCTTAACTTGTATTTTATGTTTGACCTTATTGATGTGATAGAATTATTATGTTGAGTGAATGCTCCATTTTGTTGAATAAATACATCATTGCGATTAATGAATGCATTATAGAATATCTCTTCTAAAATGGGTTGTTAATATTTCAACTGCTACAATCATGTAATGCAACAATTAAAATTATTTGGAACAGCTGCAGTATTTTATAAAAGTATTCTAAAATTATTATAGAAAAAATATTTTTTTTAAAAGATGCGATGAATATTATAATTATATTTTTTAATTATCACAGGTTAATAATCTTTATTGTTAACAATAGTTTTTCATCATAAAATTTTCTAAAAAATAATAAGAAAATAATAATTAAATAAGGCAAAATAATAAAAAGTTATCTCAAATATTTTTACTTATCAATACTATTGATTAGTCAGATTACTCCTATTTAAATGAATTAATAATAAATGCCAATTACGCTGCATAAATTCTTGTGCATCAGAGAAATATTAATATTTTATTAGTTATATTATTTTATTTTGCCTGAAAAAGGCAGGAGTCTAAGACTTCGTTTGGGACGGCTTTTTTATTAATTTTTAAAACGAAATTATAGTACAAAAAATTTAATTTTTATACTAAAACTCTATTTTAAGAAGCAATATTCGTTTGGGATGACTTTTTTACTGTTTCGTAAAGCAGCTTTCTAGTACAAAAATTAAATTTGTTGTACTAAAAAGTTGTTTTAAGAAGCAATAAAAAAGCCGTCCCAAACGGCTTTTTGTTATTTCTTAAAATAACTTTTTAGTATAAAATTAAAATTGTTATATTAAAAAAATATTTTAAGAAACAACAAGAAAATCGTCTCAAATAAGGCGAATTATTAGGTCCGGACACCGGACGGAGAGATCCGTCCGATTTTCTCTCTATCTACAGTAAAAGCACAGTCAAAGCGCAGGTGCTACAGTACTTGCGCTTTGACTACGCTTTTACTGTAGATAGAGAGAGATCCGGACGAATCTCTCCCGTCAGATGTCCGGACCTAATAATTTCCCCTCAAATAAGACCCAAAAATATGCCATGACAATAAGTTTTTAAAATTGACCAGGTTAATATACAAGTATTTTTTTTACTTTGTTTTTAGCAAAATAAAGGACACCCACGAAAACAGACCTACCCCATTTGTTAATGCTTTTGTTGGTAATTTTTATTTTTATTCAAAAAAAATATATAAATTACAATAGATGTAGCATGCAAGTATAGGATGCTGCCCACCTTTATTTTATTTTTTTTTTTTTTTGTATTTTTATTTTTTACTGCACACCTTGGTGTATGGTGTGGACTTTAAATTAAAATAAATGGTCACAAAAATTCTATTTGGCTAAGTTGGATTAAGTCAAACTATTTGATTAATTAAAAATTAATACGATGTCAATTAACAAATTAATCTTGAGATTAACTTATATATTCCATAGCATTGTGGAATTTCTATCAGTTTAATCTAAGTCATGTTGCATTAATCACCATTTAATTATAGAATAACTACTGATTAACCCATAATTAATATAATATATGAATAATTAATCTATTCTTATATTATAATTATCTCTGATCAAATTTCATTTAAAAATACTTTTAATCTAAAAAAATCTCTTTTTTTTTTCCTCTTAGTAACCATTAATATGCGGCATTTACACCTTTCTCCTTCCACTTGGATGGTAGGTAAAAATAAATTATGATCATCCCTATTCTCTATCGGGACCCCTTTAGTGGCTTCTTACCCACAATCATTGACCTCATTTACTTAAAAGACAAAAATATATATTTTAGGAACATATTATTATTTGATAGAATGTATTAAGAAATTAATATGAATTTTAATTTGTCAAAATTCTCTTAAAATTCATTCCAATATAATGAGTTCAACTTCAACAATGAAACGGAAAAAATAAAATTAATTTTGTAAAACAAATTCTATTTATAGTGGATCAAATTTTAAATCTAAGGCCTTTTATTTTAGTTGAAATTTTTATATGATTATTGATACGTCATCAAGAATTACTTTGATCGAGCACGAATCTCAAGGCATATTCAAGTTGGAAATTTTCAAAATTAAATTCGGGATCATATGAATTCCAATTTCATCAAACTTATAGTCGAACTGAACATCTCAAAGAGACGAACCTAACGACACCAAAATCAGTCTCACCCAAGCTCAAATGGGTCCAAATCGGGGGCTCAAACCACATTTGGAAGGGTCAAGGCATTATTTGGATGACAAAATAATATCCAATATGACATGCTTATATTCAAATCGAGCGGCTCGACGAGACGAATCCAACGAGCCCAAGATTGCTGAATTCTGACATCGTTAAGGCACCTAAACAGGTGAAAAACTCTCTATGATCGGGGGAATCAATATGAGCCACCCAATGGAGCACTCCGAACCTGCCCCTAATCTTCTCTATATTTACGGGATATGCCACTCATCAAAATCTATAAATAGACCCCCCACTCTCTACATGAGGGGGACCTTTTGCTGGAGATTGGAGAGAGTTCTAAGACTTCCGGAGCTCCAGCATCGCCGTCGACAAACCCCCGACCTTCGTCAGCGCCATCACCGACGAACCCCCGTCGACCTTCGTCGGACCACCGCCCGGTTGCCGACCGCCGACCGCTGCCGGACTTCCACCAGGCCGCTGACCGCCAATGGAGTTCAGCCCGACCTTCGTCAGACCACCGCCCGGTCGTCGGCCGCCACCAAACTTCCACCTAGCCACCGACCACTGCCAGACTTTGGCCCGACCTTCGTGAGACCACCGTCCGGCCGCCGACCGCCGTCAGACTTCCACCCGGCCGCGACCGCCACCGCCACCGGACTTCAGCCCGACCTTCGTCGGACCACCGCCCGGTCGCCGACCCCTCCAGACTAGCACCGGCCGCCGACCGCTGCCGAACTTCCACCCGGCCATCGACCGCCACTAGACTTCAGCCCGACCTTCGTCGGACCACCGCCCGGTTGTCGACCGTTGCCGAACCTCCACCCGGCCGCAGACCGCCGCCGAACTTCCACCTGGCCGCCGACCGCAGCCAGACTTCGGCCTGTCCTTCGTCAGACTACCGCCTGGCCGCCAACCGCCGCCAGACTTCCACCAGGCCCCGACCACCACCGGACTTCAGCCCGACCTTCGTCGGACCACCGCCCGGTCGCCGACCGCCACCGGACTTCCACCCTTGCCGCCGACCGCTGCCAGACTTCAGCCCGACCTTCGTCAGACCACCGCCCGGCTACCGACCTCCGCCAGACTTCGGCCCGACCTTCGTTGGACCACCGCTTGGCCGCCGACCTCTGCCCGGCCGCCGACCTCCGCCAGACTACCACCCGGCAGCCGATTGCCACCGGACTTCAGTCCGACTTTCATCGTACCAACGCCCGGCCACCGGCTGCCGCCGGCCTTCCACTCGCCCACTGACTGCCACCGTACTTCCGCCCGACCTTTGTCGGATCATTCCTCGTCAGCTGAACTTCTGTCCGGATGCCGTTGGACTTCCGCCTGAACATCGCCAAATTTTTCTCTAACTCTCCAAGCCAATGTAATTTGACCGCCTCTAAGTCGAGGGACGGGTCAACCCTTGTAATTCACTCAAATTTAGTAGAATTTTTTCATCTAGGCGAGGCCCCGTGGTTTTTCCCTCTTCGGGCTTTCCACGTAAAAAAGATCGGGTGTTTTACTTCTTTCTTTCTGTTTGTGTGTTGGATATTCGTGCATCGCTAAGACGAAAACTTTACTCATTCTGCCGTCGCGAATCTTCTAGCCCGCAACAATTTTATATAATTTATTTAGACGATGAACCATCTCCATGCTTGTGATGCTCAATGTATTAGCAAGTTGGGCTCTTAAAATTTAAAAAAAAAAAAAAAAAAAAGTTGGGCTCTTAAAATTCAGCTTCTTTTAATAAAGTAAATTATTTAACAAAAACTCAAAATAATTTTGAATTTTTTTTAGCATTTTTAAAAAAAGAGCCATCATAATGAGTTGTCATTGCCATTCATCGTCGTCACTATAATGCTATTACACAACCAAATGACCGCCGCTTTTATCACATAAATCAAATTATTTGATATTCAATAAAAAATAATAAAATATTATTTTATGACATCAAAATATATATAAAATAAAATAAAAACTTAAAATAAGAATAAGTTGTAGCTAACAACTTTAGAGATAGGCTTTATTGGAGTCATTAAAGTTTTGTTTCAGATAGCTTTCTTATTACTTTCAAAAGTAATTTTTTAGTATAAAAATTTTTAGAATTAAAAAGTTGATTTAGAAATCAGTAAGAAAACTATCTCAAACGAAGCCTGACTCTCAATCTCAACAAGGGTAAACTTAGAAATCAAAATTCATTTACATGTTGATTACCCTGCTTGGGAACCTCAGAATTAGGTCATCTGGCTTGAATCACGATGCTCATTTTTAGATGCGTCAAATATGTTCCAATGCTAAAAATTTTAGATCGAGCTGGCCTTAGTCCATCCATAATTTTATATTATAAACTGAGTCAATTACACAATAAATTTTGATTTACATCTGATTATATTTTTTGGAAACATTGAATTAGCTGCCGCACAATCAAATAATGCCAGCTCTTTTATATAAGGATTAAGCATAATTATGTCCAATTCAAAATGCCAACATAATTAATTTTATTGCACAACTAAAGGCTCCATAATTAATTTTAAAATTTTTGTTTTTAAAATGAATGTTTTCTATGTGTTTATTCTAAAAATATTAGGCATTGATGATTTTAATTTCTAAAATTTAGGCTTTATTTGGGATAGCTTTCTTATTATTTTGTACTTTTCAGACTGTAATTATAATTTTTATTTGGTTGCTACTTTTTATGCTTTTAAAAAAAATTTTAAAGTTCAAAGTTGCTTCCTACAACAACTTCAAAAATTTAGGTTTCGTTTGGGATGAATTTCTTAGTGCTTCTTAAAGCAAATTTTTAGTATAAAAATTAAAAATTTTATACTAAAAAGCTATTTTAAGAAATAATAAGAAAGTTGTCCCAAAAAAAAATTTACTTTCTCTATAATAATTTTTGGAAGCAGCAAAAAAGTTATCCCACATAAACCTTAAAAAGAAAAAAAGATCTAATTATGGCATTTCAGTATCCCTCGTAGAATTCATACTTCATATATATCTCATATGACTCCGAACATAATTTAGTATTCGAAGTTAATTATTTTCTATGAACAGAGGAGATTATTAGGTGGCGATATCTTCTTAAGTTTTTTTACCTTTTTATGCTCTAAGTTTATATTTTCCTATGTGTTAAATGTATATCAAGATTGAATTAGTATCAGGGGCTGATTTAGGTTTATTTTTAAATTATTATTCTTTATTATTTATCAAAATAGAAACTTAGTTGATAACATTTATCCTTTTGTTGCTCTGACTTTTATTGAAAATATATTGTGTTCGAATATTCTAATCAAAATTTTATCATGATAAATTAAAATTTTAAGAATTCATTTTAAAATATATAATACAAGTAAAAGGAGTTTTTTCTCCTATGATTATTATAAAAATTTGATTCCAAAATAAAATTAAAGATCATTCGATAAATTATATTTGAGTTGTTTATATTGAGAATAAAATATTGTATTGCATTAATAATAAAATAATCATTTAACTCTCTTTGAGTATAAAGAAAATCCATTACAAATTGTAAGTTTTTATTATCTTAAATTTTATATTTTTTAAAATAATATATTTGAACAAAATATTTTTTAAAATTGTCAATGTCAGTCTCCAACAGGGGCGGAACTAGCCTTTGTTCTTGAGGGTGGCAAACATATAAAAAAATAAAAATATTTATAAGATAAAATTCAAAACAAGTCATTATATTCCATTATAATTGTTAAATAACAAATTACAAGCTTTGCATCTTCTGATAATGTTGCATTACAACTTCATTTGAAATCAAGTAAAATATTTTTTCGCTCTATATGGCACTAGACAATCATTGAGTTAATCGTCACTCATTTTACTATGTAGTCGATGTTTAACAATTTATGTTGTAGAACATACTCTCTTCACTTTAGCAGTGACAACTGACAAAGTTAATACCAAGACAATATATCTGTAAATTATGAGATACATAGCATCCTTCTTAATCGTAATAAGTTGTTTTGCAAGATCAGTAATACTACCTAAAGATGAGAACTCCTTGTTTGTACAGATATCAATAATGCATGTGGATAGTTGGTGCTTTAGAGCTATTAGTTTAACTACAGAAATACTTGATGAATATAACTCTGTAAGGTGAATTAATTTCCCCTTATCATAAGCATAAAATAAGTTACTTGGAGTTAGACACAAAATACAAAGAAGCAACTCAATAGTAGTTTCAAAGAATCTATTATTCAGCTCTTGAAGTTGAATATCAATAACAGTGTAAAATAAATCCACAAGATAATGATGTAAATTTGCTATTTTTTCATTTCTGCGTACTGATCGTCAGCGAGCCTTAAATGTAAAACTCATAGTAGGAACATCAACTTCAAAATTATTGTAAGAATATAATAGTTTACCTGTAAAGAATCTCACTTCATGATATCTTGATCTTTTCTCTACAAGAATTATGATAATTCATTTATAACACTTAAAATGTCAATTATTAAATGCATTGCAAAGATAAAACCAAAAGATTTCATAGTATTTATCAGAACACCAGCTTCAACATATTGTTTATCATGTACCTCTTCTTCTTTAATAATTTTGTCCACTTCAATTACTGAATAATACATTTTCATCAAATTAATTAAGGTATGAAAATGCAAACACCAATGAGTGTCACCAGCTCGTTGCAAACTAGTTTCTTGGTGCAAACCTTGACCACTTCTCAACTCCCCTTTGGTTAAATGAAAAATTAGTTTATCATGTTGAATTGCTCTAAAAGTATTACTCCTCTTACATGAAGCTCCTACAGGATTGATAATTCTTGAAGTGATTTAAAAAGATGCTTCACATGTTAATGATTTTTTGCTACAGACACTAAGCATAATTAGAGCTGATGAGCAAAACAGTGAATGTGGAATGCATAAGGGTTATAATTAAATATTAGCGACTTCAACCCATGAAACTCCCCTCACATATTAGATATCCTATCATATCCTTGACCACGTATCATATGTATACTCAACAAGTATTTTGCAAGTATGTTTTAAACGGCTTCCTTCAAAGTAACTGTAGTAATTGATATAACATACTTAATGCCTATAATTCCTAACATAAGAGAAATCAAACATAATCTACTGTTGCAGTCAACATGATCTTACAATTTTTTCTATTTTTCTCATCTTTGCTCAACCATAAAGCAGGTAGATTGTGTTCTTAATTTTTCATTAAATCATCATATTTTGTCTGGCTTTATTATGTATACTATTGTGCTCGCCAATGATTTAATAGTTTTTCTTTCTTCTTTCAATTTTTGAACTCTTCTCCAATAAATGAGTATCATCACCTTGGCCTTAAATAATTTGCTCTTGAGGCTTAAATAGATAGCAGTAAAGATAAAAAATGTATCTTTTTGCACGTTATACTCTAACCAGTCAACATATTCATCAAACTACTGGGCTAAATTTATGCTTTCTAAATACTGTAAGGGCAAACATCCGACTACTTGCTTTCATAAAAGTGGGGATTCTAAAGTTTGGAAAAGGCACTGCAAAATTAAATGGGAGGCTGAAGCTTTGATTTCGTGGGGTCTTGGTGAAGGTAATTTATTTTTCTGGTAAGATAAATGGTTAGAGAATGAGTCTATTGATGCTATTCTTAATACTTCCTCTTTTGACTTGGTTAAAGTTAACTTTTTCTTTAAAGATGATGGTTGGGATCAGTCTAAACTTGTTAGTATTCTCCCTGAATTTGTTTATCAGCGTATCCTTGCGATTCCTATTATGCCTAATGCTAAAGATGTTATTTTATGCAATATTTCTCATGATGGGGCTTTTCACATTAAGAAAGTGTGGCATTCCTTTAGGGTGAAAGGTAACAACTGTGGTATTTTTTCTAAAGTTTGGGATAAGACCATCCCCTCTACCATCTCTATTTTCGTTTGGCGGCTGCTGCATAAATGGATTTCTACTGATGACAATATTATTAAAAAAGGATTTAGTCTTGTCTCTAAATGTCAATGTTGTTATCACAATGAAAGCATGCATCATATCTTTATCTCTGGCCCTGTGGCTGTTAGAACGTGGGTTTATTTTGATGATCTTTTTAACTTAAATTGTTTTAATGCCCATCTCTCTATCTACTCGCTTCTTAAGTCTTGGTTTGTGGATATTAAAGGTCATATCTGTAATGTTATTCCCTCTTTTATCCTTTGGTTTCTTTGGTTGGAAAGGAATAATTCTATTTTCAACAATATTATGATGAGCCACCAGAATGTTATCCAAAGAGTTAAAGATAAGATTATGGCTCTTGTGGCTGTGAATATTTTGTCTGTTAAAAATTTTAAACATTATGTTCATGTTGGGACTAGTTTGGGCTTTACTTGGGAGAAATGTGATGTGATGGATGTTATTTTCTGGATTAAGCCTCCTCCTCTTACTTATAAATTAAATGTGGAAGGGGTCTCTTCTTCTAATGGGGCTTGTGGCTGTGGCGGCCTCATTAGGAATTGGAGTGGTCAGGTCTTTGGGGGATTTGCTGCGCCGGTCTCTACTGTGGATATTAACATTGCTATTCTTAGAGCTATTTGGTATGGTATTAATCTTTGCATATCTCTCAAGTTATCTAATGTTATCATTGAGGTGAATTCTGGATTTAACACCAACCCCTTTACTGCTAATGGGAATTTTAGTTTTCACACTAATTCCGTCTACACTATCAGGGCTATTAAGACTTTGCTGTTGCGCCTTAATTTTTCCTTTTTCAAGATTTGTAATACTGCTAATGCCTGTGCTTTGTGGTTGGCTAACTGGGGATGTGGTTTGAATGCCTTTACTCATATTAATCCCTTGTCATTGCCCCCTGTTCTTAATGGTTTGATTAGTCTTGAGGCTACTGATGTTCCTTATGTTGTTACTGGTGTGCTTTGACTTGTCGTGGCTTCCTATGCTGTTGCTAGGGTTGGTTTTTATGTTTGGTTTGGTTTTGACTGGTTACACTGCGGGCCTTTTCTGGCTGGGTTCATCTGTTTTTTGGGGAGTCTATTTGTTTGGCCTGCTTGATCCGGGGCTGTTTTTTCTGCTGGTGTTTGACTTGGCTTGGTGCTCTCTTAGTTCCTGTTTTTGTTTCCTGTTCTTTGCTGCCTCCTGGTGCATTTCTGCTGCTGAATCAGGTTTGTTGGCTCTCTTAGTTCCTGTTTCTTGGTCCTATTCTTTGCTGCCTCCTCGTGCATTTCTGCTACTGAATCAGGTTTGTTGGCTCTCTTAAATGGCCATTGGGTTTTAGGTTTCTTTGGTTTGTTTATCCTACACTACCCATTTTTTCAGTGGTATGGTTTTTATCTCCTCTTGCAGTTTTCTTATAGTTTTGCAGGGTATTGGGACTGGTTTGATTGGGAGACATTTTGGATGCTGGAGGGTCTCTTCTTCTTCCCTTTTTTGGGTGCTCTTCCTGGTGCACCGTAGTATGTCTCTAGGATATTTTGTAATTTTGCTTAGGAGAGGACTCGAGCTCTTAGGTTTTAATTTTCTTTTTAATTTTGTAGCTCTTTTGAGCATTAGTGAGCTTGACTCCTCTTTAAGGACTTGTAATTTTGCCTTATATTAACACGGAGGCCCCTTCCGCGGGGTTTTAACCAAAAAATAAAAAATAAAAAAAAAAAAAAAAATAAAAAAAATATTCATCAAAATATTTTGGATTAAATCTACATGTAATATTTCTAATGCGTCTTTTTGCACCCTATACTCTAACTAGATACGCTCTTCGAATTTTATCTCTATCATCCACATCGTAACTCCAAATTAAAGATTGAAATATAAGATCAACTTGAAGATTGTTAATATCATTTTTTACACGTTTCTTTCCTCTTTAAATAATATATTATTCCCTAAAAAGAAAATTTGAACAAAAAAGATGACCCGTCAATCAAAACACCACATCAAAATCATTTCACATCTAAATCTAATGAACAACACATCAACTACAGTTTATCAATGTTCTCCAGGAGGACAATAAGGCCAGCACGAAGAAGAAATTGGCCTTCTAAAATTCAGATTTTTAAAGGTTAGTAAGGATAAAATCTTTGGAGTGTTATAGACGACAAATAAAGTCATTTGAGGGGGAAATTATTCCGTCTGGATACCACACGTTCGGATTTGTGATGTATATAGTATGTATAAAATCTATACACACTATATATAAAAATTTTGTACATTATGTACATCAGTGTCCGGACATACGGTGTCCGGACGGAATAATTTTCTCATTTTTGAGGAGGCCATCCTCAAATGACTCCACAAAATAATTGAAGTCATCAAAAAAGTTCTCTCAGCCTTCTTTTAAAATCAATTGCACTTCTCTCCATGAAAAAATAAATATTTCAACCAGACAAAAGGATCAAATAAGCTTTCTCTCCAGCATTCAAGAAATTTGACGCTTGCTGGAGATTTATAAATTACATTTCATACTTTATAGTAATAGATAGAAGCAATTAAGCGCCAAAATTATACTTCCAGATAAAAAAAAAGCCTTTTTGACTTCAATGAAATTTAGAATAATGTAATAGAAAATTATTCTACAGCACAAATCTTAATTACTAGCAAATAAACTTTCTTTATTTCAAAAACTTAAGAAATGAATTTTAGAAGCTTTAATTTCCAAAAAATATTAGACATCATTATTGTTAATCATGATTTTATATCCAAAGTCTCTAACAATAAATGATATATTATATGAACATGTAATCCTGCTTTCATAATTACCTGCAACACATTTACAAGAAATCCATGATTTTATATCCAATGATATATATATATATATATATATATATATATATATATATATATATATATATATATATATATATATATATATTTACTGAGTTGAATTTGATTAATTAGTCAGTCATAGTGAAAAAATTCATGACCTATTGGTTAATAGAAAGCATTATTTATTTAATCATACAGCCGCATATGCAGAGACCAATGAAACAGAGCAAAGCATACACTTTATCTCTTAAATATGATTATTTAGACTGCTCTCACTATTTTTATTATTTAAAGAATATTTCGACCCTTAATTTTCCAGAAGGAAAAAAAAAAATGGCTACTTAAGCTATTATAGTGATTGCTTCTTTTCCAGCCATATAATTTATTTCCGAGAGAGGTCATTGACGGCACGTGACTCGCATAACAACTTGTTTTGCGATATATGAGATCGAGTTATAAATGAAAAATGTGTTTAATATGCAAATACTAACGTTTGGTTCTCACAACGACGTTGAAATTTTTTGAGTTGTAAATGAATTTAATTATAAATGTATGAATTCAAATCTGATTGATAAAATTTGCATTTAGAGCTCCTAAGAAAATGCATGAAGTTTAAGATGTTTATATAAGAATTTTTTTTATACCACAAGATAATAATAATATTTGTTTTCTTAGAGGCTATTTGGTTTGTTGAAAAGAAAATATATAGTAAAAGAAATATAACATAAAAGAAATGCAGTGTATTTGAAATATCTGAAATCATTTGGATGAGTGCAAAAGAAATACAGATAATTTTTTTTTTTTTTTGAAGTAAAATATATGCAATATAAAGTAAAATGGTGCTGACACGATCAGTGACAGCTACTATGATCAGTAGCAGTCAACGATTGTGCCGGCGGTGGTGGTGACGACAACGATAGGCAGCAACGGTTGACGTCAACTAGTGACCTTTGCTAAAAAGGAAATTCAATTAAAATTGGATAAATTTTTAATGCATCAAAAATGAACTAAGGAGTAAAAATTGAATTCACTTAACTTAAATATTCTTTTTTTATTAAACCAAACACCCAAAATTTAAAATCTTTTATATTTAATATACTTCTTTTTTTTTTCTTTCAGCAAACCTAACAGTCTTGAGTCAAAATTTAGCTACTAGTTGTTTATGTTTTTTCAAAATGTCATATTTCAAACTTCAGCCACCTTTAATAGCAACTGCATAGCTCCATGTGCAGTTAGCTTCCCCTCCCTTCCTATCTTTGACACTGAAAACTGAGTCCAATAAATTAGATGTGCATCAACTTAAAATTTTAAAATAATGTAATTCATATTAATTTGTTGGCTTGGCTGAGAGCTTTAGCTATCAACTGAGAGTTTTAGCAATCAACCAAGAGGTTTTAGATTCGAAGCTTATATATATGATATATATATGAATTTATCTTAATTGATTTAACATTAAAAATAAAATTAAATAATAGATGTAAGTATTATTAATTTAAAAACTTAACCCTTTATTTACTTCTAATATACTTTTTTTTTTTAATTTCATGCGGGTTTTCTCTATTCTAGGGGGATAGAAATCAAAGCAAAATATTATAATATATTATAATTTGGTATGTATTTATAATTTCCTTTATATTAATTTGATTTTAAAATTATGGATAAAATATTAATTTTGTATGAGCATGTCTCCTGTGGAGAGGACGGATAAGCACGGAAGGGGAGGATGGAATGGCGGGAGGCAGCCCTTTCAACGAAGCAGGAAGAATTAGCCGCAAGAAATACTAATTTAGTCTCCCGCTTCCTTCAGTGGATAAAACAGTAGCCTCCAAATACCCGGCAAGAAGAATGTCTTCGCGCTGCCTCTTCCCTATAAATCCCTCACCAAGCCCCGCCCCATTTCCTCGCCCACAACAAAACCAAATTCCACTTGAACTCTTTCCTCCTCCCTCCTCTTCCATTCCTAGCAAAAGAAGCAGAAGCAACAGCCATGTGCCAATTTGATAGCTCACGAACTCATGGAGAACTCGGCAATCACCATACTGATCAGGCAACCCTTTACATGCCCCTTGTTGATCACAAAACCGTGAGCAACGATGAACCCCCCGTTATTAATCCCCTTCCACCAACCAAACAGCTTTCCCTTTCCTTGATCGAAACAAAATCGATTCTTTCGCTCGCCCTGCCCATGGTTCTCACCGGCCTCCTCCTCTACTCCCGCTCCTTAATCTCCATGCTCTTCCTCGGCCGCCTGGGTTCCCTGCCCCTCGCCGGCGGCTCCCTCGCCATCGGCTTCGCTAACATAACAGGATACTCTGTTCTCTCCGGCCTTTCCACCGGTATGGAACCTATCTGCGGTCAAGCCCACGGAGCTGGCCGCCATCACCTCCTCGGGCTCGCTCTCCGCCGCACCATCCTCCTCCTCCTCTCCGCCTCCCTCCCCATCTCCCTGCTCTGGTTCTCCATGCGCCACATCCTCATCCTCTGCGGCCAACACCCCGACATCGCCGACGCCGCCCAATCCTTCATCCTCTTCTCCCTACCAGACCTCCTCCTACAATCCTTTCTTCATCCCCTCCGCGTCTACTTCCGCACACAATCCATCACCCTCCCCCTCACCGCCACCGCTGCTGCCACCGTCGCCCTTCATTTCCCCATCAATCACCTGTTGATAAACCACTTCCACCTCGGCATCCCCGGCGTCGCCCTCGCCTCCGTCTTCACCAACTTGAATCTCGTCCTCCTTCTCATAGCCTACCTTCACTTCTCCGGCGTGCACCTCCGCACAGGAGGGCTTATGCCCTCCGATGGTGACGACACCTTCTCCCTCTCAGGCTGGCGGTCTCTCATCGCCCTCGCAGTCCCCAGCTGCATCTCCGTGTGCTTGGAATGGTGGTGGTATGAAATCATGGTTCTTCTCTGCGGTCTCCTCCTACGCCCCCAATCCACCGTCGCATCCATGGGCCTCCTCATACAAACAACCTCTTTAATCTACATTTTCCCCTCTTCCCTCAGCGCCGGAGTCTCCACCCGCGTCAGCAACGAGCTCGGCGCGAACAGACCCGATCGCGCCCGCCGAGCCGCTACCGTCGGATTAATCTGTGGTTCGTTGCTCGGCCTCACCGCATTCTCATTCTCCCTCTCCGTGCGCAATGTCTGGGCCAAGATTTTCACCTCTGACGCCGACATCGTGAGCCTCACCGCGGCCGTGCTCCCTATTTTGGGCTTATGCGAGCTCGGAAACTGCCCGCAGACGACAGGCTGCGGCGTTCTACGTGGCAGCGCACGCCCGCGCGCCGGCGCGAATATAAATCTCGGTTCGTTCTACGGCGTGGGAATGCCTGTGGCCATTGGGCTCGCATTTTGGGCCCGCTTGGATTTCAGTGGGCTGTGGTTCGGACTGCTCTCTGCGCAAGCGGCCTGTCTTGTTCTAATGCTCGCCGTCATCGCGCGCACGGACTGGACACGGCAAGCCGACCGTGCGCAGTGTCTAACCGGCGGGCACAACGTCGTTGCGCATGATTGCAAGCCAATTATTATCAAGATCGAGCAATGCGACTCGTTAGTGTTTTAAGCGTTAGGATCTGTATGTTACATTTTGAGGAAATGGATACATAGCAGAAAAGTGGAGGGTAAAGAGATTTGCCCCTTTTTGTTTTTAATTTTTGCCGTTTTATTAGAAAGAAATAGAATAGAGATTTTTGAAGAGGCGTTGCTAATTTTGTTGACCTATCGCTATCTGGCTTGTTCTTCGGTTCTATGGGCTGCGGTGGGTATGCATAGTCGAAATTGCCGGCCAGCGGGCTTGACTCGTTGGCCGGCTGATTTGGTACCAAGCTTGTGCTGTCCACTACACTGCGACGAAATTAGATGCGCGCAATCCTTTATGCGAGCCTGGGCCCGCCCATCTAGGGGAATCCGTGCAATCCTTTATGCGCTTCGAGGTGGCATCCTTCCTCATCTTATTCACCGTTGGATCCCTCCTCGTCTTATCTAAACTTTGTATAAAACTATGTGTAGTTTGGTGTCCTTCTGAATAAGCGCATCGTTTTTAAAGTTTGATGTACAAGTTTTCCTAAGTTTATTCTTCCTGCAAACAAAAACAATTAAAGATAATCAATTCATTTAACTTTTGATTAACACTTAATCATTTTTCTCATATTCCCCCTCCTCTAACTTTGTTGACCTGCGCAAATTTGTCATGGCTCGTGAACACCTTTAAGTGGGTCAATTTTGTTAGATGCCAATAAAATTTTGAATAAAAATTAAACAAGTTTGATGAGAGAAAAAATATACAATATACATATTACTGTGATTTGATAAAATTCACCTATCTCGCACAAAGGTTTAAATTTTAATTAAAGTGTAAAAAATGGGCACATCAAGAAGTTTTTTTCATGCAAAAATTAAGATATTGCATTCTTTATATCAATAATTAAGATGGAATATATCTACCTACTTTGAAGACAACAGCTAGAATTGGGGAAGAAGATATTATTATTGCTATTACTCTCTTCCCTTCTATATTCCGAGAGCTTTTCCTCCTATTATGAGTAAAGTTTTTTTTTTATTCATTTTAATGTAATCAAGAGTTGCAAAATCTCTTTAATCTTGAAAAAGCAAAAGATTATTCCCTCTTTTTTCTCTTCATTTTTTCCTTATTTGTTTGTAATTATAAAATGTCAATTCCCTCATTTTAAAACTTTATTTATAATGATAAAAGGAAATGAATTTGGGGGCACAAAGATTACTATATGATCCAATAAGCAATTTATTACAATTATCTTTCAAAGTTAAGGATAGTATGAAAGCTAGAAATGTAATAAAGTAATAAAGAAAAATAAAATGTATGTAATAATGATTATATATTATAATGATAATGACTATAGATTGCCACTATACATTTTAGACATATATTTTAATATTTATATGACAATAAATATTTCTGTTTAACTCTAACAAAGAAAATCCCATAAAACCTCTCAAAATCAATGAATAATTTCTTCAATGTCTTTGTTTTATTACAAAATCTCTAAATTATCATTGTAGCAAAAAAAAAGTCAAATATTTATATTTAGATGGCAGATTTAATCATATATTTTAAGATTTAATCTAGAAATAATATTAACTTCACATTATTAACTATCTCTTATTTAGAGGTATAATTTATGATGTACATACTTAATGGGTAATATTTAAGCATATCTTTGTATGTCAAACCTATATCATCATTATAGAGGTTTATATTGTAATAATTCAAATATGTCAAATAAATTTTCTTGAAAAATATAAAAATTCTGAAGTAGAGTGCTTTGACGCTGATCTAATGAGCACTGTGGTGCCAGACCATGAACATGATATATATATATATATAATAAATATCTCTTCCTCATCCCACCGACTCCCTCATTTGGTTGCTTAGCCAGAAAGAAATTAAAAGAGGAAGAAGAGAGAGGAGAGATAAATATCTTTGGATCATATTTGTCAGTCATTCCTGTTACAGATTTTATTCTATTTTTTGTAAGTGACTAATCTGTTACTTATGTTTTTAAAGATTTTGATTTCTACGAATTTTATCTCCCCTAAATCTACCAAAAATATATTATCTTCTGATCTTATAAGCTTTCATCATATAAGTTTGGATATATTATAGATTTGATCATTTTGAATAATTTGATTTCTTTTAAATGAAGTACTGAATGATATCAGATATATATGATACCCTACCGATCCACTTGATTCACTGATTAGAGTTATAAGGAGCTAGAGATTGATTAGGAGATATAAGGAGTTAGGGCCATTGATTCACGTGATTCAATGGGAATTATAAGGAGTATATTAATTGAAAGTTATAAGTGGTGATTGATTGGGAGTCATAAGTGCATGAGCAAGGTATCTTTAAGATATACTCATTAAATATCTGAATATTGATATCGACATTGCAATGAGCATTATATTGACATTGTGACTGACACTAATATTATTTAGTATTATAATACTATTTAACATTATTAATCATGATACTAATATTATTACTACCATTAGTACTGCTGACTTTTACTGATATTATGATTAATGATGTAATGGATTGAGATGTGATGAACTATAAAAGAATAAATTGATATAGATAATCAGTATAGACATTGATGCATATATTTCTTTATATGATTTATAGCATATTATTCTTTTTTATCTTGCATTGATTTCAGTTGTAAGATTTTAGTTACTTGCTAGGCTATGAACTCATTACATAGTTTTACATGTTTTCAAAAAAAATATAAGAATCCTATAATATAAGGCTTCGGGCACGACAAGAATGCAATCATGTTTTTTTATGTCATTTATTAGTAAGCTCTAGTTAAATTGTTAAAATGAAAGACATGTGTAATTCTTCCAATATAGACCCTGAAGTGTGATATATATAATGTTCTGTAAAACCTCAATTTTAGCAAGTATCATTTATGTGAGCATATAAAAAGGATTTGTTGTCCCTTTAATTTGAACTTGATGGAGTCTAGGTAGTCCATAGCAATAAAAGTTAAAGGCCCTCAAAATGTTGTGACTTAATTGATACTAGTCCTAACTCATACACAATATCTCACACCAATGTAAACTGAGTGATATTTTTCATCAATCGAGGATCTAATATCTTGAACTCTTAAAGTCCTTTAGTCCACTGCACACAATATTTGTATGTTTATCATTATATAGTTTTGAAAACCTATATATAAGCGCTAATATTGTACAAAATTCTAATAAATACATCAAGCTAAATAAAAACATATTAATACCAATTTTTTGTGCAACCCAAGCAATTATGATAGTGTTATACAAGCCTAATAAATTTATCATATTATTTTTAGTTAAAAGAAGGATTTGATCTTCGATCAGTTCGCGGAGGAAATCCTAAGGTGGGATACACAAATTTGCATTGTAATTAGCAAAAGTTCAATTCAAAATCAAATGTATTTCTTGTAGTCATCGTTAAATATTGAGCAAAAGAGCAATAGAGACAACACACATTGTTTGATGGTGACCAATGGCCAAAAATTCCAGACTTGAAAATCAGAAACTTAGCTTGATTTGCTTTCCATTTCTACTTTTAATATATTCTAAGCAACACAACTTATCTTTATCTGTTCGATAGGAGTTTAGTTATCAACTAAGAGATTTTGAAATTGAAGCTCATATATATGATGTGTGTGTAAGTTTTACCAATTTCTAAATCGGCTTTCTATTTTATTATTTTCATTCGCTCATAAAAATAAAGCTACTGATAAATCAGAAATGCAAGATATAGTTTTTTTTAAAAAAGACATTTTATTAAATTTTAAATAACAATTTTGAGTGCTGTTTTTTATTAAAAAATTTGTATTGTAATTTGAATAATCATATTTTTTAACAAATTATTCTTTGTTTTTTTTTTTTTTTTTTTTTTGTCAATATCAGTTGAGATTCCCCTTTTTTCATGAAATGCTGGTCAATTAATCAATTTTATGAACAACCCAAGCTTTTAAAAGTAGGCTGCTGGTCTTAGTTCTCGAAATTTCAAGCAGTTTTAAAACTCATAAATCAAATCTAATCAAAATCAATTATATTTAATGATAAACGTCATTAGTTATAATTATTATTTTTGGACATTTAGGATAATTTAAACAAACTAATACATACATCAGATACTCAAGATTCTAATTCAAAACCTCTTAATTGATAATCAAAACTCTCAACCAATTCATTATTATGAGCTGCATAGTTATAAACTTCTAATTGTGATAAGAAGGTCGGGAAAGCAACAAAGCTGTCAGGGGCTAAGGGCCAAATAAAAGAATCTCATCTCCTTGGTCTGAACGACCTTTCATAGCCAAAACATTAATGATCATCTGCTTTTGCTGCCTGAGGGCCTCAGGACCAATTCTATATGAAAAAATAAATAAATAACAGTGAGAAAAAAATTAAATTGGATTTTTTTTTTCTGAATGATCAAAATAGTTCTCAATAGTATAAAAATATTAATTTTATTCTTTAATTTTTTAAATATAAATCAAATTAATTTTTTCGTAGAATTATTTAGGCCCCTATTTAAAAGTGAAATATTAACATGTAACTTTTAAATAGTCAATTACCATTTTGATACTTTGTAAGAAAATAGTGGAATAATTCACTCTTAAATAAATTTAAAATTAAAATAATTTTTCTAATCAAAATCATGTGAATATAGGCAAAAAATATATTTTTTTTTCAAATGAATTAAATAATTTATGAATATGAAAAAAAAGTATCATAAATATAAATTTATTGGAGTGTAGCATTGATTTAAAGAAAATTTTCATCTCAATCTACATTGGTTGACAATAAATTTAGAAATTTAAATCTCAACCAATATAGTAAAATGAGCTGCATAAAATATATAATTTGAATATATAATATTTAAAATAAAAATTTCTCCTTTAATAAATGAGCTTGCTGTCCTTCAACTCCAAGGAGAAATATTCACTATGACTCAATGAATACTCTAACTTTCCCTAGTAATAATTCATTAAATTAATAGGTAGGCATCAAAGTAGGAATTAAGAATTATATATTGGGTTTAAAAAAATAAAAAGAACTAAGTAAATTATCTCATAATTAACTCAAAGGTCAAACATGACTGCCTTTAATGTGGCTTAATATTTTCAAATATTAAAAAAAACTCTTTTTTAAACTTAAATTAAAGTCTTCATAAATTATTTTTCAATTTTTCTTAAATTAGTCCAAATTGTAACATTTGACATTATTATTATTTAAAATAACTATTTTAATTCATAAAGGTAAGTACAAAAAATTATTATTATTATTATTATTATTATTATTATATATTTGAAAAAAATAAATTATAATTAATTACGTGACTTTGGAGCAATTTTTTAAATTACCTTTCAGCATAAACTTTTCATAACTTATTGGGTCAATATTCAGGTACCAGTCCATAATCCCTACTCCTAAAAATTAGGAGGCAAATAAGTAGAATCCTTGACATCAGTTAACTCAAAATATAATAAAATAATATAGATCTAAAAGGTCATTAACGAGTAGCCGCAGCTCATTTCTCTTGTTAAGCCTTCAAATTGAATCATGAATGCAAGGATTTGTCATTAATTAGGGTTTATTTAATACAGCTCAAAGTCAGAGCATAGGAGAATGATACATGTGCTGCCTATTGCTCCCTTGCTACTCTTCATATAATTAAGGCTAAAAAAGACCATCTAGATGCAGAGATGAAGGATGTTTTAAAGGTACGAGAATTTTAATCCTTATAGCTCATGAATCATGATAATCTTATATTTATGACTTATATTTTTTTATTTAATTTTGCATTAATATTGTAATACAATTAATTGCGGTAAATATGACTGTTTTCCTGATTTTTTTCATAATTTAAAAAATAATTATATTATCTAATAATTTAATTGTAATGAAAAATAATAGATTACATATAAATAATAAAATTAATCACATTTTGATATAAAATATATTAAGATATTTTACTTAGAAAATTTTTTTATATTCTTATTATTGCCGGCAAAGAGAGGTCCCTCCCTTGATTTGACCAACGCACGGCTTTTAAAGAGGGTGCCATTCTAATCAGTGAACATCGAACTGTTCAGACTTTGTAGCTTTTGGTTGCATTTAAAGCAAAGCCAACGATTCCTCGGCTGCTAAGGCTGTGAGAGGCCAATGCCCTTCAGCCAGACTAAAAAGCCAGATTTCAACTCAAAAGAATAACCAAAAAAAAAAAAAGTAAAGAAGCGCAGAGCCCGCGCGGCCTGTCGTCCGAGCGCCGGCAGCGCCCCTGGCTCCCGCAAGCACGCCCGCCCGCCCGCTCGCTCGCTCCACCATATGAAACTAAGCAAATCACATTAGAAGTAAAAAAGTTGACCGAGCTATCACTCTGTTTAATGATTCTTTTAAGCAAATATCATTTGTGATAGGTCACTTTGGTGCCTCCGCCTGCAATTTCTGCTTTATGAATCGGCCTGCAAAGACTGAATCAACTTGAGCGTTTTCTGTGAAAAAGATAAAAGAGTAATTACATCATGAATTTGATGAACTCAATATGGGGCGACATGTCTTATTTCAAGTAACGGAGGATGAAGACATAAAGACAAACACTTCATGAATGCTGCTGTGATTAAAGCGTATAAAGAAACAAAGAGGTCATTGTTTCATGTGAGGGGGCATTCTTGCAAATGGTGTTTTCTGAGCGTTTGCAAGAGGTTAAAGAACTTTCTCAGAAGCAGACAAATCAGAGAAAGGAGGAATATATGATCTAACGGCTAGCTATGGAGAGATATAAGGTTAAGATGAAGCCAACAACAAACCTGCTTATGGTTTTACGATCGGCGGCGAGTAGTAATTTGATGGAATGCAACTGTCTTAAAATCAGTGGACAGGTCATGATTTGGAAAAGACAAAGAGAAGGAGATTTTTTTTTTTTGGGGTGGTATATTTGGACAAATATTGATATTTTTCTTCTTAATTTTGTTTTTATTTATGTGCTTGATTTTAATAAAATTAATAGAAAATCATTTTTATTATAAGAAATTAAACAGATGTATTTTAAATTAACAATTTAATATTCTATAAGATAAATTTTAAAATAATCTCCAGATTATTTATATGTGACTAATTTAATCACAAAGTATTATGTTGCTACAATTTAATCCCTCAACTATATAAAATTGATCCTAAATAATCTCTTATGTTGTAATTATGCTATAAAATTAATCATAATTTGATCCTTCGATTTTACAAAATTGATACCAATTTAATCCCAAAGGGGCCCTTTTGGATAAATATTGTATAATCGAGAGACTAAATTTAAGCAATATTATGCCCTAGAACTAAAATGACTAAATTCAAATAGTCCGGAGACTATTTTAAAAATTCAACCAAATATTCTATTATGATAAAAAATTAATCATATCATTATCATGATTCATACACCCGTTGCTCACAAGAAACAAAATTTCATCTTTAATAAAACAAACAATAAGGCCCCAAATAAAACTTTTTCACTAAATTTTTATTATTTTTTTTAATAAACAGCTCAAATTTATTTTCCTTCCAGTAATTACTTCTAACCAAACTGAGAGTTCAGGCAACTTTTTATAAAAATGATTATAAATTTACTATAAGTAATTTTGTTAAATATTATTATAAAAAATAACTTCTGAATATAAAATTTTCTTAAAATAGAAAAAAAAAATTTCCAAACGAAGCCTAAATCTCTCTGCAGATTTATTCTAAATTATTGACTTTCTAGTTCATTATCCTACAAGTTGCTTAATTAAAATCATTGAAGGTGTAGCTCACTTCAGGCAAAAGCGTGGAGGTTATTTCAATGAATCATAATTTGATGAGCCATTTTATTAGCGGTAAAACAAATAGAAGATAATGATACACAAATATTTAAATTGTTTTATTTGACTATACATTTTTAGGCCGGCAGAGAAATCGATAAGCTTGACAAATTAGTCGCCACTTGACTTAATTAGATCTCATTTATTTTCTTAAAATTAACTAATCACCTAAATTTAAGGGGGATTTACATACATATCACTTTATTTCATTTTATTTACATATCTAACACTTAAAATTTTAATATTACATACCTACCACCCATAAAACAAATATAGATGCATTGAATGAAATATTAAAGTTTATAGAATGGTATGGATAATTAGAATGAAATATAAAGATGATATATTTGATATTAAAATTTTATGAGTGGTAAGAATGTAATATTAAAATTAGGCTCAATAATGCTTGTTTAAATAACTAACAAGTAGGACTCATGACGTAGCTCACCTTGATATGTTAGTCGAGAGCTTTGACTATCAACTAAAGAGTATTAGATTCGAGTATTACATATGTGATATGTGTGTGAATTTACCTTAATTAACTTAAATGTCCAAAAAAAGCTCCATGAAGCTTATTTGATTATCTAAGTACCCGAGCTCAAATGTAACTAAAACAATTATAATTTTAAACAAACTTGACTTAAACATTACCATAAATATTCCAATCAATCTCAAACAAAATTATGGTGAACAAGCTCAAATTTGAGCAGACTCCTACTCGGCTCGATTCATTTGTAACCATATATATTTTTCATTAATTTTTTAACTTAAATAACATGTATTGATTTTATTTAACAAAAATTATGCAATATTATCTTAACCTAATTTAACATTTCATCAACTGCTGGGGAGGAATCTAATGAGATAACATTAAACTCTAGGGATAACTTTGATCTAAACATTCTTCAAATTGCTGACGTTGATTTTTTTACAAAGAAAAATAAGCATAACAACGTAAATCGAAGAAGAGACGAATATTTCATTTGAAGTTGGATTGGCTGTTGGTTCTTCTTTTTATTCGATGGTTTCCACTTCTGTTGGTTGCGGTATGCTTTTGCGATGGTGTTTCTGTTGGGTTGGCGGTTGTATCTTCTTGCTGCTATTCTGAACAATGATGAGGAGGCTTCTGTGCGCCACCTCCTTAGCCCTTGCTTGCTGATAACCTTGGTGGGTCATTCATCTTTGTGGTTTGGTGTTGTGGCTTGTTTTGGTTCATGATTTGTTGCCTCCAATGGATGGTCCTAGCTTGACTTGGGGGTGGGTGTGCGTGGCCTTATTCTTGAGTCCGTTGGGAGCTCACCCTTTTTCTGGCTCTAAATTTTTCTGTTATGGATACTTTACTTTGAGGTTGCTTCTTTTATTTCCATTTTTTTCTTTATAATTTTGTTTTATTATCGTTGTGTCATGTTATATCTTTCCTTTATTAATGAAGTTTTTCTTATTCAAAAAAAAAAAATGGATTCAATAACTTTGAAAGAATAACCTTGAACAAATCTTTAAAGATCAAATGCTCGGTCCCTCTAGGTAAAACAAAAAAATTAATATACTAACTAATTGAATAATAAAAACTTAAACTTCCAACTATTGGTAACCAATAACCGAAAGCAAGATAGAAGATTGCTGGCAAATTAGATGCATAGAATGTCACAGACCATGGCAAGTTATAGCAAATGCCTGTAAATTTGGACTTCAGAAAAGGACCTGTGATAATGGAAACCATAAGCACAAGTATACCTTAGAGAAACATATGACAAATAAAAAAAAAATTAAACAATTAATCAAAAGAATTTAAAACAAAAATCTGAGAACCTCAAAATGTCAGGCATCTTGAGATCGGAGAGGCAAGCCATTAGTATAATTCAGATTTCATTTAGGACGAGTTTCTTACTATAAAACTGCTTTAAGAAACAGTAAGAAAACCGTTCCAAATGAAGCCTCAATATACAGCGGGTAAGAAATGTTGCGGGAACAGAAACATCAAAGTAGTTTTGGAAAAGAACTAATTAATCATGTCAGAAAAAGGAGGATTGTCAAATTGTACAGAAAAGACAATAATAAAAGTAAAAAAATAAAGAAATTCAAAGTTAAACGAAAAGCTCCAATTGGGTTCCAAAGCATGCTTAACTAAAAAGCTCAAACACCATAAAATTAATAAAAAATCACAAAATGACCTTTACAGAAGGTTGACACTTGCCACATCAAAATATCCCCTTGATCATATTGCCTTATCCTGACAATAAAATGGAAAAAGAAATAAAAATTTACGAAAGAAACCAACAGTGTATCATTATACGCCAAACTACTCTTCAAGGAAATTCCCATAGACTGAATCAACAAATAGGCTAAATGTTCATGAAATTCTTCTATTTTTAATTAATGAAATCCTTCTACTTTCAAGGCTTTGGCAAATACTAAATAAGCAAACAATTGTTTAGCCAAGAGTGGCCTTTATATCACTAGTTAACGACAACAATTGTTTAGCAAAGAACTCTGATATCATAATACTCATTTGATTGTAATGTCTACAGTATTTCTATTTTAGAAATGCTTGAACATTTATTATTATTGCCCTAAATATTTGAGTGCATGAGTGATGTCCATATGTTTTGAATGATTTTATTTTAGAGCTGAGTGGTCATAGAACTTCTCAAAACCCCAATGCCAAAATGATATGATTCAGCCAAATTCATCTCTGATCATTTCTAAGAGGAAGATCTCAGGAAGCTAGGTGAGCTTAAACTCTTGAGCAGGGAGATTTCTTCCCAAATAACACCTCCAGTAACCCTAATTAACTCAAAATCAAGTGGCTCATGGGTGTTACAAATATGTATAAGGTACTTCCTTTGAATTCAGTAATGCCTAAATGAGCCCTGAAAGAAAATATATATCATGCTTTAAAAAACTCATAAGCCCCTAATAGCCTACTTCTCTAAGCTTCTGAGTCATGAAATCTATCTGATAAGACAAAAATCTCTATATCAATCGAGGTCTATTAAGAAAGAAGACTCATTGACATGTTTTTCATGACATTTTATAAGGATATCTCGAGCAAAGGAACTCAGTACAGGCTCCCCAAAAAGCAAAACCAAAAAAGTCTTCTAACTACTCAGAGTGAGATTGATAGATCTTAGAAAATTGAATCATAAAACCTTTGCAGGATTTATCACCATCCCTCCCAATCTCTTATAAGAATAAAATCAAAAATCAAATCCAAAAAAACAAGAATAATAATTTAGACTGAAAAACATGAAGCCATCTATAGTGTAAAATCAATATAAAGCCTTGCAAAATCCTTTATCAAGATCTCCCACACAAACTCAAGAAGGAAAACTAAGTATAAGGCTGCTTGGCCATATGAAGCCTCAAACTAAAAATATGAAGTACTTAATAAGAGTGAAATGTTTGGATAATACTTATTCACCACTAAATTTGCCTCCAAAAGGAAATTTTTTAAATCTAGAATGACTTGGTGAGCTTTCGAAGCCAAAATTACTGCCCATAAGGGAATGATCAAAGTCTATGGCATATCTTAAACATGTCAAGAACGCATCCTAAATATGCCAAGAAGCGTCCTGCACATGTTTGAGTATGCCCCCAACATGTCTGGGGTATGTTGTTAAGTCCGGTTCCTCTGAACAGGACCCAGCAGGAGAGCTGGGCGGGGAGAACAGGACCCAGCAGGAGAGCTGGGCGGTTCTAGTGAGGGGGTTCGACCCTCCTTGTGGGGGCCAAGAAGGATTTAATCCATTATATTAGAAAGAGAAATAGAAGGAGAGATTTAGGAAGGTTTTAATAATAATTGGGAGAGAATTATTTAGGAAAAGAGTTCAAAATTGAGAAGGAATTAATTAAGGAAAGGAGGCTAATTTGGGAGGGAAGTAGGGGGAGCACCTATTTAGGGCTAACTATGTATTATTTTCAGATTATACAATTGTTATTTCTGTTGTAGCTTTTCTTTGAGAGTTTCCTAACGGCGTCTAGGATTTGTGGGAGAGCCAATCTACCTCTCAAATAGTAGATCAATGGTATCTTTCATTATTGTTGAAGTATTAATTAAAATTAGCCCTAATATTTATGTTCTAGCAATTTCTTCTTCTCTATTTTGCTATTTTCACTTCCAAATCGCATCAAATTGGTATCAGAGCGAGGTTTTTTGGAGACAATGGCAGCAAAGAAGGTGGATGCGTTGGAAGGCGAGATGGAGCAATTCAAATTCGGAGTGGAGGAGAAATTCTCAACTATGGAAGAAAGGTTTTCATTCATGGAAAAGCATATGGAAAAACGATTTAGAGGGGTCAAGGAGATGTTAAGCTCTTGGAGATGCAAACAAAAACTTAACTGGGGGTTCTAATTGCTAACCCTAATTCAGAATCGACCGGGATTCCCTTGCCCGCAACTAAGGGGAAAGAGATTAGGCGGGAAGAATTTGAATAGAAAAGCTTTTTTCATCAAGAACCACCTCTTAGGGCTCCGATAAGAGGTGAATCAGGAGTTCTAGATAGAGGGGCAGCAAGAAGGGAGTTTTCTGGCAGGGGTAATGGAGTGACCGACTACTACGGAAGGCCACTTGGGCAAGGGGAATGGGACAACCGGGGAAGGAGGTGGACGAACCAAGCCATGGGGATCGGATCATGGGAGGAGGATGGAAGAAATGTGGGATTCCCACCCTCGTTACACGGGGGGGAAGCAGTAGCGGAAGAGGAAGTTGGGGTAGAGAAGCGAAGCAGAAAATGTAGGTGTTGAAGGGGAGAATGCCCATGGGTGGGTATACTGGGTGGAGAGAGATTTTACGGTGAATGGATTAAGAGAGGAAGAGAAGCTTACAGCCACAAGGTTATGTTTGGAGGGGGAAGTACTCGCTTGGTTCCAGAGGAGAGAGGCTATATATCCAATCTATTCATGGGAAGAATTTAAGGATTGCTTGTCGGAACGTTTTCGAGCCATTCGGGAAGGAGACTTACACGAGTAGTTCCTTGCATTAACTCAGGAGGGGACTTTCATGGAGTACATGGAGAGATTCGAGTTGTTAGGAAGGTTGAGGGGAATTTCAGAGGCGGTTTTACAGGAAAAATTCATGAAGGGCCTCAAGCCCGGCATATGAGCGGACCTTCGATTGCTAAGGTCGAGGGGGTTGAAGGAGACGATGGAGCCAGCACAGATAGCAGATGATCAGAGGCAGATAGAGAGAAGTAGTAAGAGCGGGGTTGCGGGAGGCTCTTACAAAAATATCACAACTTCATTGGCACCGAGGACCCAAACGGTATCATTTCAGTGGGAGGTACCAAGGGAGAAGAGTTGGGGCTTGGGGGGTTCGCCCCGGGGCCAACTTCAAGCGTCTCACAGATGTGGAGGTGCAGGATAAGAGAGAGAAATGTCTGTGCTTTCGTTGTGATGAGAAATATGCACCAGGCCATCGGTGCAATGACCGCACACTCCAAGACTTTCTGATTTGTGAGAAGGAAGAGACTGACAGTGAGGACCTGGTGGAGGAAGCAGAAGAAGGAAGAGAGCACCTACACCTTGATGTAGTGGAGGTATCCCTAAATTCTGTGGTGGGATTTACTCCAAATCACACCATGAAGGTGTGGGGACAGATCGGGGAGCTAGTCATGGTCTTGGTAGATAGCGGGGCTACTCATAGCTTCATCTCCAACCGGCTCGTGGACCAATTGGGATTGAAATTAGTGGATATAAGAAGTTTTGGAGTCATGATGGGAATGGGAAATGTAGAGAGTAGAGGGATTTGCAGGAGGTTGGTGTTGGCACTCCAGGGCATAGGGATATTGGAAGATTTTCTTTTCATGAATTTGGGGAGCACGGATATGATCTTTAGGGATGATGTGGTTACAGACGATCAGGGAGACCAGGTGGACTGAAAGTCCTTAATTATAGAGATTCAGGCGGAGGGGAAGAAGGTGGTGCTCTGAGGAGATGCCAGCCTATGCAAAACTATGGTTTCACTCAAAACTATGGTCAAGTCGATACAAGGAGCAGAGCTATGATACTTGGTAGAGCTGCAGAGTTTGAAAGGGATCCAAGATGCAAAGGCAGACAAGGTTCCAGAGTGTGTACATCAGCTTCTGTAGCAGTTTCCTGGGGTTTTTTAGCAGCCTAGCAGATTATCGCCACCCTAGGAGCACGAGCATCAAGTTTGTGAAAACTTATGTACCCAACATCGTTTATTAGTTTTGGACTTGAAGATAATGGGGAAGAAAATAAAAAATAAAGTAAAACGATTTCCTAGGATTAGATGGGGGCTTTTAAAGAATATTAACAAAAATATTTTTGAGAGTAAGATTTTAGATCTTAAGATTTTATCTGTGCATGAGGATGCTAATGTTATGTGGAAAAACGTGGCTAGTTATATTAAGAATATTGTAAAAGATGTGCTTGGAGTTTCAAAGGGAAAAGCTCCTAATAGTAAAAATAGTTGGTGGTGGAATCCAAATGTGCAAGAAAAGATTAAAAATAAGAAGATTTGTTATAAAAATTGGTTTAATTGTAAAAATTCTGATAATTGAAAAATATATAAAGAGGCACGTAAGGAATCTAAGAAAGCAATTTGCGATGCAAAGAGTTTAGCTTTTAGTGATTTATATAATAGATTAGATACTAAGGAGGGAGAAAGATATATGTATAAGCTAGCCAAACAAAGAGATAGGAGTAGTAAGGATTTAGTTCAAGTGAAGTGTATTAAGGATGAAAATCAAAAAGTACTTTTTTTAGAAGATGATATTCAACAAAGGTGAATGAGATATTTTGCTAAACTTTTTAATGAAGAATGTGAAAATAAAATTGACTGTAGTAATCTTAGCACCCTAAATGAAAATAAAGATTTATGTTTTTATCGGCGTATTAGTAAAACCGAAGTTAGAGAGGCTTTAAAGAAAATAAAGGGTGGAAAAGCTGTTGGACCAGATGATATTCCAATAGAGGTGTGGAAATGCTTAGGAGATGAAGGAATTTCTTGGCTTACTAAACTTTTTAATACTGTTTTGAAGACTAAAAAGATGCCAGATGAGTGGAGAATGAGTGTGTTAATCCCTATTTTTAAGAATAAAGGTGATGCACAAGATTGTGCGAATTATAGAGGAATTAAGTTAATGTGTCATACTTTAAAACTATGGGAACGAGTTATGGAGCATAGGTTGCGGCGTGATACTAATGTTTCTCAAAATCAATTTGGATTCATGCCGGGTAGGTCTACTATGGAAGCCATACATTTATTAAGAGGTTTGATGGAGAAATATAGAGAGAATAAGGAGGATTTACATATGATATTTATTGATTTAGAAAAAGCATATGATAAAGTTCCAAGAGAAGTGCTATGGAGAGTTCTTGAAAAGAAAAGAGTTAATAACGCTTATATTCAAATCATTAAAGATATGTATGCAGGACCTATTACTTGTGTTCAAACACAAGGTGGTTTGACCAAGTATTTCCCTATTTCGGTTGGATTACATCAAGGATCAGCCTTAAGCCCATATCTTTTTGCTTTAGTCATGGATGTTCTCACTAGACATTTGCAAGAGGATGTACCTTGGTGTATGCTTTTTGCTGATGATATTCTTCTTGTTGATAAGACTAGAGAGGGAGTTGAAGGTAAACTAGAATTGTGGAGGTCAACCTTAGAGTCTAAAGGTTTTCGCTTGAGTAGATCTAAAACGGAATATATGGAGTGTAATTTTAGTAATAATAGACCTAGTGAGGGCATTGTGACTTTGGCCGATCAAGTCATTAATAAGAGTACACGTTTTAGATATCTTGGATCTATTGTTCAGAGTGATGGTGATATAGATGGGGATATTATCAACAGAATCCAAGTTGGATGGTTGAAGTGGAGGAATGCATCAGGCTTACTGTGTGATAGAAAAGTACCCCTCAAACTTAAGGGAAAATTCTATAAGATGGTGGTGAGACCTGCAATGCTTTATGGTGCCGAATGTTGGCCATTAAAAGAGAAGCATAATTCTAAGTTAAGTGTTGCAGAGATGAGGATGCTCAGGTGGATGAGTGGCTTTACCCTTAGAGATAGGATACGAAATGAGCATATTCGTGAAAAGGTTGGAGTAGCTCCAGTGGAAGATAAGATTAGAGAGAGTCGCCTTAGATGGTTTGGTCACGTAAAACAGCGGCCTCCCGATGACCCGGTTAGGAAAGTAGAGGCCTTAGATTTGACTTATGTTAAGAAAGGTAGAGGTAGACCTAAAAAGACTTGGTTAGAAAATATTAGAAATGATCTTTCTTTACTAGATTTAAACGAGAATTTGACTTTTAACAGGACACAATGGAGAAAAAGGATTCATGTAGCCGACCCCACGTAGTGGGATAAAGGCTTGATGTTGTTGTTGTTGTTGTTATTATTGTTGTAGGAGCACGAGCATGCTATTGCCTTGAAGGAGGGAGCCTCCCCTATGAGTGTCCAACTGTACCGGTACCCACAGATTCAAAAGGATGAGATAGAGAGACTCATCAAGGAGATGTTGGAGGCAGGGATTATCAAGCCCAGTGTGAGCCCCTTTTCCAGTCCAATTTTACTAGTGAAAAAGGACAACAGTCGGAGATTTTGCATGGATTGCATGGTTCTGAACAAGAAAACAGTGCTAGACAGGTTTCCTATCCCTGTAACCGATAAGCTCTTGGATGAGCTGTTTGGAGTGGTAATTTTCTCAAAGATTAACTTGAAGTCAGGATACCACCAGATCAGAATGAGGCCTGGGGATGTACACAAGATAGCTTTCAGGGCTCATGAGGGTTACAATGAGTTTTTGGTGATGTCTTTCAGCCTTACCAACGCCCCAACCACTTTCCAGTCCCTAATGAACTAGGTTTTCCAACCCTACCTTAGAAAGTTCCTATTGGTATTTTTTGATGACATCTTGATTTACAGTCGTACGGAGGCAGAGCATCTGGGTCACCTGAGGACTGTACTGGAGACTTCGAGGGAGCACCAGGAGCATGCTAACATGAAGAAATGTTCATTTGCATAGCCATATGTAGAGTACCTAGGGCATGTGGTGAGCAGAGCAAGGGTAGCAACAGACGAGTCCAAGATTGAAGCTATGTTGGATTGGCCTTTGCCTAAGAACCTAAAGCCATTGAGAGGGTTCTCAGGCCTCATCGGATATTATCGGAAGTCTGTGCGAGGGTATGGCACGATAGCATGGCCACTTACGGAGTAGCTGAAGGACAGTTTCGATTGGGGGAAAGCATCGACACGGGCCTTCGAGTAGTTGAAGAAGGTCATGACCAGCGTGCCAATGTTAGCACTTCCAGACTTCAGTAGACCATTTGTGGTGGAGACAGATGCAACTGAATACGGACTAGGGGTGGTGCTCATGCAAGACCATCGGCCCATTGCTTATTTCAGTTAGGTGCTCACTACCAGTACGAGGCTCAAGTTCGTATATGAGTGAGAACTAATGGCGATTGTCTTGGCCATCCAAAAGTGACGACCTTATTTGTTGGGCCGACATTCTGTCATTAGGACAGACCAGAGAAGTCTGAAGTTTCTATTGAAGCAGAGGATAGTGACTGAGGAACATCAGAGGTGGTTGTCCAAATTGTTAGGATATGATTTCGAGATTCAGTATAGCCCAGGATTGGAGAACAAGGCCGCGGATGCACTATCACGGAAGAGACGAGCCACAGTTGACAACTCTACCAGCACCTATGGTCCTAGATTGGGAAGCCCAGAGACAGGAAAGTGAACAGGATGAGGGTCTGAGAAAGATCAGAGCTGATTTGTTGCAGCACCCAGTCAGCCATCCCTGTTACACACTGAGGGCCGCCCAACTGCTACATCAGGGGCGATTCATTTTACTGAGGGGGCCGGGATACATCCCTTAGCTATTGCAGGAGTTTCATGGCAGTGTAGTGGGAGGACATTCAAGAGCTCAGAAAATCTAGAACCGACTATCATCGAAACTATACTGGGTGGGGATACACCGCGATGTGGAGGCCTGGATAGCGAGATGTGATGTGTTCCAGAGGCACAAGTACTTAGCCATGACGCCAGCAGGGTTACTATAACCTCTAGCTCTGCCAGAAAGGGTGTGGAAGGAAGTGATAATGGATTTCATCGAAGGGTTGCCTCGTTCGGAGGGGTTTTCTGTTATACTGGTAGTAGTTGATTGTCTGAGCAAATATGCACACTTCATTCCTCTGATGCACCCTTACACCGCGATCTCTGTGGCTACTGATTCCATACGAGAGGTGGTAAGCTTGGATAAATTTTCAGAATCCATTGTGTTAGACAGAGACAAGGTGTTTCTTAACCATTTCTGGAAGGAGTTATTTCGTTTATAGGGGACAGTCCTGAAGAGAAGCATAGCATACCATCCTCAGATGGATGACCAGACAGAGGTAGTCAACAAAAGTGTAGAGACCTATTTGAGATGCTTCGTATCATATATGCCGAAGAGTTGGGCAAAGTGGATTGCCTGGGCCGAATATTGGTAGTACACCTCGTGCCATTCCGCAGTACAGACCATCCCCTTCGAGATTCTCTATGGGAGAGACCCACCTCATTTAATTCATTATGAACATAGCACTACACCAGTATCCAGTGTAGACCATTACTTAGAGGAAGGGTTAGGATATTATCTGAGCTCAAGAAACATTTATTGAGAGCATAGTAGATCATGAAAAGAAAGGCGGATGAGAACAGAAGAGAAATGCACTTTGAGCTAGGAGATAGAGTTTATTTAAAGTTAAGGCCCTACAGGAAGAAGACACTAGTAAGGAGGAGGAATGAGAACTATCCCAATGATACTTCGGACCTTATGAGGTTGTGGAGCTTATTAGAGCAGCGGCCTATCGATTGAGGCTACCACCTTCATCAGCATTGCATCCCATCTTTCAAGTCTCGCGACTGAGGAAGGCGATAAGAGATCACATACCATCTTCACTACCCCTGACTTTGACATAAGACAAGGAGGTCATTTTGGAACCTCTAGGAATAGAAAGTGTGCACGAAGAAGCAACAAAGGCACATGAAGTATTAATTAAGTAGAAGGATTTGCCAGAGCACGATGCTACATGGGAGCCATACGAGTCGATCAGGAGACAGTTCTCAGTGTGTCTTTGAGGGCAAGTATTGTTATGCCTGGTTCCTCAGCATCAGACCCAGTAGGAGAGCTAGGCGGTTCTAGTGAAGGGGGTTCGGTCCCCCTTGTGGGGCCCAAGAAGGATTTAATTCCATATATTAGAAAGAAAAATACGAGAGATTTGAAAGGTTTTAATGATAATTGGGAGGGAATTATTTAGCCAAAGAATTCAAAATTGAGAGGGAATTAATTAAGGAAAGGAGGCTGATTTGAAAGGGAAGTAGGGGAGACTATTTAGGGCAAACTATGTATTATTTTCAAAATGCAATTCTTATTTCTGTTGTGCCTTTTCTTTGAGAGTTTCCTAGCAGCGTCTAGGGTTTGTGGGAGAGCCAATCTACCTTTCGAATAGTATATCAATTGTATCTTTCATTATTGTTGAAATATTAATCAAAATCAGCCCTAATATTTGTAGCAATTTCTTCTTCTCTATTTTGTTGTTTTCACTTCCAAATTGCATCATATGTCTAGGCACATTTTACTTTTTTTTAAGAACGAGGTACTTTGAAAAGATTCAATCGCTGCAAGTCATCCTGGACTAATAAGCCAAAGAAACAATGATGGAGGTTATAACCACCAGCATGGAGGATTATTATGATTAAAAGAGACAAGTTTGTCAAAAGAGTTCATTCAAGTTCCATCGCCTAAATATTCATGGAATAAAAGATGGGGTGGACATAAAGCATGAAGAAGTTTCTCCTAGCCTCATGACATAATATTAAAAGAGGACCTAGATCGCCATTACCTAATAAGAAAACACAACAAACCAACCAACAAAGAATGCTCTAACCCTAGTGCACAAACTGATGGAAGTAGTAACGGAAGTGGATAATCTATTTGCTTATGTAATCTTATCATTTAACTAATATGCTAAGATGATCTCTAGGCTTATCTTGCTTAGCTAGATTAGCTTAAGCTTGCTTCTGAATCTTAAGCCCGACATATACAAACCAAATGGGCCCCTTAAAAATCAGTCATAAAAACATCACAAGGAGGAATAAGAATAAGAAGACCATTGTATCAGCCAGATCTCAAGGAAGACAAATAAGTAAAGAATTAAAATTGATGATCCTTCATACTTCCATTTGTCTTTCAGAACTTAATAAAATGAAAGAAAAATGCACTTAATGTGATTTTGCAATATCAATGCATGATATAAAACCAATCAAAAATTGAATCCTAGAGATCTTTAATACAAATCTTAAAGTTTACCGTCATCAAAAACATAAGATGTGTGCATTGAGACAGATAAAATGAAAGATTTTATTTTGGTAGTGGGGTTGTATGATATTTCTTATTTGAGAGTGGACTGGACTCTCTAAAATTTCTTTGGGCATACCTGTTTTCTGTAAATGATGAGGCTGTGACCAGCTTTGGAAGCTTGTCAAAATTGCTGGTTGTTTAAGTGAGTTGTGCTTACATATAAGGAAATTTATGATGATTTTGATTTCTTTAGTTGAGTGTTGTTGGCAAAGAGGTGAATTTTTTAAGTTTCCAGGTTGCCTTAGGTGATGGCTGGCTTACCTTGGTATTCAGTTTTGTGGTGGTTGCTTTCCCTTCCTCGCTTAGCTTAATTTGTAATGCATTTTTTGTTCTGTGATTTTTGGTTCAAATTTGTTATCTTGCATATAGCTATGCTTCGAGATTTCTAGTGCTTGATCAAGACATGTGATACTCTTACGGTATTTCAACCAACTGACTATTATTTTCAAATAAGATGTAAATCTAAGGGGGTTTTGTGACTATAAAAGCTAGTCTAAGGCATGTAAGAAAAATCAATCAACTAATTCAAAAAGAATTTAGTTGGATGCATTATTGCTTCTAATTCTGTCATTTTTCTTATTGAGCAAATGGGGGCAAGGCATGAGACTTTATTCTAATATCTTTGGTGATTTCAACTTGTTATTGAATTGAAAGCGTGATTAATTTTGTTCAAGTTTGATATGATCCAATGTCTGCAAGTGCATAATTTTGTAATTAATTATATGGGTTTTTTAGTTGATGGATTTTTTACAAGTCTTAAACTCTCTTTTAAAATCACAAATCCCTCAGATTTACATTAAAAAGAAATAGAAGTAAAACTCAGTCAATATCAAATATAATAAATCTGCAACTATAAGTCCAAAGCTCCTCATTTTGAATTTTTTTTTTTAACTAGTATAAAAAGATAAAGACTCGATGCTGATCATTGATATAAATATAAGATAATTGAAAATTCTTAGATCACCCCACAACTACTGCTAATACTAATCAGTGCTTCATCATACGTATTTATAATAACATCAACAAACAATTGGCAAAAACTTTTTTGCCTTAATGCATACCAAATCAATTTTCATAGTATCTGATCATACATTCCCTAAAGATTGAAATCATATAAAGATCAATTCGATAATTTATATACTTAATTAAACCAAAATTTACTCCAAATTGGATCTTCCTAGCATGAACCAAATTGGATCTTGAAACTGATAATTTTTCTAAGACTATGCCCCTTAATTATTCATGCAGTTTTACAATATTACTTACAAATTTAATTTATCTATAATTCCCACAATCAAAACATCACCTTTATTTTTAAAAAAATTACACCACAATAGCTCTTCTTTAATCATTTAGCATCTTTTTAGTCTTCAAAATTCTACTAAAAATATATGTAATCAAATTATTGCAATATTCCCATTAAATCTCCAAATCCAAAATAAGTATATCATCTGAATTAAAATCTTATGCATCTTTTCAAAGCTAACTGCATTTCTTTTTTTTTTATCAATCTATAATACACTTTATTATATTCTTCTTTATACTCTTCCAAAATGATTTGATTCTTAAATCTCTCATCTAATAATATCTCAAAGTAACATGTTCATCTTTCCTTGACGTTATTATCTTAAACTAAGATCCAATTTTATTCACTTTCAATGATCTAACTTCATCAAAATACCTAGATATATTCTCTCTTGCCTTAGTTATTCTATATATCTCCTTTTATTTTTTATTAATACCAAGTCTATTAAATAAATCATAAAAAGAAATAGTTTTTACTTCACTCGCTATCCTTTTTTTTTTTTTTCAAAACTTCTAATTTTCTTATAATTATAATAAGCATTACTAATATTCCACTTTATTTCAACTTTTAAAAGTGCATTTTTTCTTTAATAATCTTTTCTACATCCAAATCTCCAGTGTATGATCTATCTCCCAACTTAATAGCAATCCCATTATTAATCCTATTAATCTCAACAATTATACCTTTCAACTCTTTATCCATTATTGTCCTCACATGATTCTTATAATTATCCTTTCCAACATACACTAACTTATTCCCTATGTCCATAATTTTTTCTCATGTTCACTTAATACCTTAAAAACAAGCAATATTTACTCTTCTTATCCAAGTGCGCACCAACTATATTGGCTTCGCATTCAAAGTCATCAAATTCCATGTGGTACCTACAATCTTAGATTTATACCTAGTCAATGCGGATTTACTTTTTACCATAATTAGATAAACTTATGGCATTTCACATAAAGGTAACGTCCTAGCCCACTCTTATTTACTTTTTAAGTTGTGGGGCCAAATTTTGTCCCTGCGAAGAAAACACGCTATGCAGATTTAACCACATGTCAATCTTTGCCAAAATGTATCTAATATTTGTAGTTTGTTCATTAAGAGCGTTCAGGGCATGTTATTATAATTTTTTGGTTTCCCTGAATTTTTTCTTCATAAAGAGAGATGGAGTCTTATGTAGCACAAGAGAAATTAGAATTATATTTTCTCCACAATCAAAAAGTGAAAAATATAGTAGCAATAACAAGACACAGCCATCAATTAGTTAAACCACCAAATTAAAACTTTTGTATGTTTTTGTGTGCTAATCTTCTTTGCCTTTTTGTCCTTTTTTGCTCTGTATTTGACTTAGGTTTCACATTTTTTCCCAACACTAGTGGAATTTCATATAAGGGTGAAAACATAGGCTACTCTAGCTACTTCACAAGAAACCAACCAACACGGAATCAAATACCAAGTTAAGCCATCCACCGCCAAGGCAACCTATAGACTTCCAAAATCACCTCTTTAAGTAGCATCACACAACCACTGCAATGCATCACACAACCTCACAAGCATGTATTGTTTAGAAAAAACATGAAAACTAAGCCCCTTACAAAATGAAGAATAAAACTACCAAACTACTAAAACTATTGAAATGAAATCTCTCTCAATTCACTCATCTCAACTCACATTTTGCATTTTCAATAACTGCTATAATTATATCAAAGCTTATGATTGTGTCAAATTGTTAACTACAAGCACAATATTATGGTCTTTTAGCATATCAAACAAGAGACTGGATATCAAAAAATTTACAAAAATATTTGAGTTGTTAAATAAAAAAAAAATCAAATAAGATATAAAGCAGGTAAAGAACAAATTGAAATTCTGGAAACTATTTATTTTCAACCTCGTGAGAAAAAAGTGATTGAATTCAATAATGAATCACTCCATTTGAAAATTTAAATGGCTAGAAGTTTGAAAATATTATGGTCATTTAGCATATCAACCAAGGGATTGGATATCCAAAAAATTACAAAATAATTAATTGACTGGTTGAATAAACAAAATCAAATAAGATATAAATCAGGTAAAGAACGAATTGAAATTTTGGAAACTACCTATTTTCAACCGCATGATGAGAAAGAAGTTGACTTTAATTCTAATGATGAAAAAAATCCATTGAATATTAATATAGTTAGAAGTCTAGAAATTAGGCCTGGTAGGACTAATCAAACAGACCTTACTAGACACGATAATGAAGATCAAAGTAGCTGATTTTGATTATATCGTAAGGTGTTCTACTCCCTATAATGACTTCAATGAAATATAAAGAATAAGTTAATTATACAAAACAAAGAATTTTTAATTAAAGGTTATCTTCTTAAGAAAACTCATCTATGCATCATTGATTCACCTTTAAGAGATTTATATATTCTTAAATTACATTCTAGTGGTGTTGAAGTCATTTTAGTTGAGATAAGATATAGCTATGATTGAAGCTCGATATTACTGGCTAAATTTAAACAAAGATGTAGCTCAAATAGTATTACAATGTAGAAGTAGTCAAATGGATATGAAAATAATGATGGACTATTAGCAATTCATTATAAACTTCGAGAAGATGTTAACATGAATTTCATACCAAGAATACCACAAACTTGTAGATCTTGTTGAACTTCCTATTACATCTAGACCTAGTGAATTTTTGCTATCATTTGCATATCTTATGACTTACACAAAAATGCTAAAAAAAGACCATTAATTACAACAAACTATAAGTTATTATAAAAAAAGTGAAAAAAAAATATGTGAAGTTAAAACTAGATGATAAGGTAATAGTTTATCTAAATCTTAAAAGGTTTCTCGTAGAAACCTTAAAAAAAATACTAGACAAAAGGGGTAATATAAAGTAATACAAGGTATTGGACTAAATGCTTATAAGTTAAAAATCTCAAAATTTCAACTATTAATCTCATTTTTAATGCATATGATTTAATTTTATGTTATGAAACATCAATCAATGACATAGATTATTCCTTCTTTCCATCTCCTTGTTCTAAATTCACATCCAACACACCATTTACACAATTTCCAAACATAAATCTTGTACCGTAAGTTATAATAAATAATAAATTACACCCACTACTAATAATAACATGATATAATATGCACTGGCACCTCATAAGATTTCTCTTGGATTACTTTATAGAAAGGACAACATTTATGCACAAATTTGCTTGATGAATATCAAGTGAACAATTAATTGGAGTTGAATTCTTTTAAGCCAAGAAGAATTAATGGAAATGTCAACGTTTACAGTTGTCAGAAACATAAAAAGTCTTTTTAGACAAATGAATAGAAAAATACAGCTTATGTTTCATTGTAGGAATCAAGGTCTTCAAATAAGCAATTTACAACAAGAATTAATTTAAACTTAATCTTATCTTCACATAAGCAAACTCTAAACTTTAGGAAAAATAAACAAATTCCATATAATAAGGAATGGCGTTATGCTTCCTAATCTAACTCCATAATATCAGTTTAAAATTAAAAATACATGCTTATCCAAAGCAAGTTTAAAATTTAAAACCCATCCTTATCCTGCTGAAATTTGGATATGGTTCCAACGATCCAGCTTCAGGGCCTTGATCTCCCCTATATTACATCTAATTGATGATTCATATTCACTTGTTGGCTCCAAATGACTTGATCCCCTATTCAACGATGTGATCAGAAACTATCTTCCAAAAGAGATTTCTTTTATTTATTTTGCCACTTGGCCTTATCTTTCTTCTATTTCTTTTATCTTTGGGCTTTTAATTTTGTTGTGATGGTTTATCCTCTTGGATAAACTATGGATCAATAACTGGAATGGCTCTTTAATGCTTTCATCAAGAAGGGAGCCCTAAAAACCCTTTCAAGGCCTTCCAATATGTTGGTCTTAGTTATCTCCTACAATGGTGGAGAAATTCTCTAAACTTTCTTCCTCCTTTTATAAGCATAAATTGTTTTCTTATATAAAATAGCAACATTATCCCACAAAAAAGGACCTCCCAAATCATCAATTAAATCTCTTGAGAAAGCAAACAAAAAGTGCATTTACTAATGACTTAACAAACATTACTCTTCTGAAACCAACTCCAAAAATAAGGTTTTGGTTGTTAAGTGGTGACTTGCCCTAGATACTAACTAAAGCTTCAAAAAAATTAAATTCTTCTCACTCCATGGATCCTAAATAGCATCAATGAGAATAGAAATGACCTTAAGCTTAAGGGGGAAGAGTTCCTCCAATACATCCTCATTATCATGTATATGTAACATAAAAGTTAATGAAAGGCCTACCTTCTTTGTTGATCTAATTTCATTTACTTCTCCAGAGGTGGTGACAATACTTTTCATCTTCCTATCTTCACTTTGGCAACGTTTTTATATGTAATTTCTATTCATCCTTGAAACTGTGCCCTAGTTTTTTTGCAATGATGGCTAGTACTTGCACCTCTATATTGTTTCTACAATTTTATCCTCCTTTGTAAGTGCACATTGGGATTTATGTCCATTAGATAAAGACTTTTTATTTTTCTTCAGTGATATGGCTTTAGTAATAGCTTCCAAGACATTAGTAACTGAAAACAACTAATTTATACGCCTATACTTCATGAAGACTGATTTCTCGTTCAACGAAATCTTTGAAGCAATAGATTGCCTCCAAGGCTCTACTGTACAATTTTGTGCACTCTACCCATTCTCCTACTTCAGATTTTGTCACATTATCCGCTTCTCTTCATACCCAATTAGATAGAACTGAGCTTTTACCAATATCTTGAACTCCAACCAAACTAGGGTTAGCATATCATGGTTCTTGGATTGTGAAGTCCACCATATTAAAGTGTGTGAGGATAATTATAAAAAAGCAAAGTTGATCTTCTTTCTATCTAAGAAATCATGCATAATCAGGTATGTCTCAAGAAGTTCAAATGAGTTGTACATTACATCTACTTTAAATATACCATCATAATATGGTAACTCCAACTTTCCTTCAATTTAAAGGGAAAATTATCTTCATGCCTCGCTGATGGACCTCCTTCTATAGGTTGTTGTCTCTAATTGGAGGTTTCTCCCTCTAAACAAGTGATCAAGAAGATGAATTGGTGTTATCCATGCAACCATAGCTTTAAAGAAAGCCATCGCTGTTGTCATATGATCAGCCATCTACTTAATCATTTGGTCCTACATTCCCAAAAAAAAAAATCAATTCTAGAACTCTGTGTCTCATTTCTAATAAAAAATCTCAACATTAAGTTTTCATACATATTGAAACATAGCTTTGATACCAAGTTCTAATCCATAATTATATATGCAAAGGACTTTTAAGAATCAATAATAATTTTTCTAGGATGAGGGTTGGGGTTCCAAAGGAATGTCGAAGGAATTAAGATATTTGTGCCTCAATTTTAATCCAAAAATATTAAGCAATGTGATAGGAAATACTTGCAGAAATTGAACAATTCTTGACTGAAATTTGGAATTTCAGCAAAATAAAACAGAAATTGAAGGAAATTTGGTGGCAAAACACTAGGAAGACTTGACAATTGCTAAAATATGGGAGAAAGCAAACAAGATACAATGGATCTTCATTTTGAGAGGAAGACCCGGCTCTCCTAATCCCTAGCTGGCGGCTAGAGCCCAAGCAAACCCTAAGAGAAATTCAAATTTAGCCAAAACATGCATAACCCTAACCCTAGGATGAAAATAACTATTAAAAATAAATAATACAAAGTAAAAAGTCCAAACAACCCCTCCAATTCAAATTTGACGCTCACCCGCCTCTCTCTCTCTCTCTTCCTTAATGCGTGGACCCCACCCCAAGGGGGCGGGCTAGGCCTGGGCAGAACCAGGCTTCCGCCTGGTATAGACATAGGTCGGTCCCTCCTGGACCGGTAGGACAGGCCCCTCCTGGGTCGATTTAACAATACCTCCCTCCTAAAGAACCATCTTGTCCTCAAGGTGGAAGGCGAAAATTCATGTTTCATCCGCTCATACGGCTCCCAAGTAGCTTCATACTCAGGTAAGTTCTTACACTTAATCAACGCTTCATTAATTCCTCACTCTCCCTATCGTACTCCTACCAACTCCAGTGGTTCCAAAACCACATACAAATCCTCCGTCAACGTCACTGGTAACTCCGCAGTTGATGTGTGATCCCCTATAGCTCTCCTCAACTGTGACACGTGAAATACCGGGTGTATGGTCACGGTCGGAGGTAGCCTCAATTGATACGCCACTGCTCCGATCCTCTCTACTATCTCATAAGGGCCAAAGTATCTTGGAGCCAACTTCTCATTCCTCCTACTAGCCACTGTCCTTTGCCTGTAGGGAAGAAACTTCGAGTACACCCTATCCCATACCTCAAACTGAATGTCGTTCATGTCCTCATCTGTCTGCCCTTTCATAATCTGTTGGGCCCTCAACGGGTATCTTTTCAATTCCTCCAGTACCCTATCCCTCTCCTTCAAGTACTGTCCACATAAAAGATTGATGTGCTACTCTGCCCAAAGTGCAACAAGTGAGGCAAATCCCTATCATACAACACCTTGAAAGGAGCCATCTGGGATGCCGAATGATACGAAGTATTATACCAGTACTCCGCCCACGCCAGCCACTTGACCCATAACTAAGGTGTCTCTGGAGCAAAGCATCGCAGGTATGTCTCCAGGCTCCTATTGATCATCTCGTTTGCCCGTCTATCTAAGAGTGCTAAGCGGTGCTCCTCTTCAGCACAATCCCCTACAACCTAAACAACTCCCTCCAAAAGTGACTGAGGAACACCTTGTCTCAATCGGACACTACAGACTTCAGTATCCCGTGTAATCTAACCAACCCTCTAATAAAGGCCGACATCATTGTTACTGTCGTGTAAGGGTGTCGCAAGAGAATGAAATGAGCATATTTACACAATCTGTCCACCACCACCAGAATAATGATAAACCCTCAGATTGGGGTAGCCCGTCTATGAAATCCATGGAGACCTCTTCCCACACTCTGCTTGAAAGGGCTAGGGGTTGTAGTAGTTCCCCTGGAGCCATGGCCATATACTAATTCCTCTGGCAAACCTCACACCTGGCTACTATCTCCTCTACATCCTTGTGCATCCCCTTCCAATATAATTCACCAGTCAATCTCCTATATGTCTTCTACACACTAAAGTGACCACCAACAGCGCACCCGTGGAACTCCTGTAGCAAGTGCGAGATATGAATCGAGGTTCGTGGCAACACAAACCTCCCTTGGTATGGTAGTCTCTCACCATCTATGGAATAGCCAAGATGGTTACTCTTATCCTTTAGCAAATCCCCTCTGATCATTCTCAGCTCCTTGTCCTGCACACTTTCTTCCTTAATAGCCCCCCAATACAGCATCAGCAGTATCGAAATGGCTCACTCCTAAAGCTCCCCCACACATCTAGACAATGCATCAGCCGCCTTATTTTTCAACCCTAGTCTATACCGGATTTTAAAATCATATCCCAGCAACTTTGACAGTCATCCGTGATGCTTCTCAATCATCATCCTCTATTCTAGCAAATACTTCAAGCTCCACTAATCAGTCCTGACGATGAAATGTCGGCCCAACAAGTAAGGCTGCCACTTCTGAATAGCCAATACAATGACCATCAAATCCCTCTCATAGACTGACTTCAATCTAGCTCTGGCTATCAACACCTGGCTAAAGTAGGCTATGGGTCTATGATTTTGCATGAGCACTGCCCCCAATTCATATCCTGAGGCATCAGTCTCTACCACAAACATTTGGCTGAAATTAGGTAGGGCCAAGACCAGGACTGTGGTCATGAAATTCTTCAATCTCTCAAAGGCCTTAGAAGCTGCCTCTCCCCACAAGAAGTTGTCCTTCTTCATCTGCTCTGTCAAAGGCCACACAATGGTGTTGTGTCCCCTCACGAATCTCCTGTAGTACCCCATCAATCCTAGGAGACCCCTTAGCTCCCTCAGGTTCCTAAGTCAGGGCCATTTCAACATTGTCTTGATCTTAGCCTGATCAGGAACCACCCCTTCCTGAGATACCACGTGCCCCATGTACTCCACACTTACATGTACAAAACAACACTTCTTCAGATTGGCCCTCAGCTGATGCTCCTACAACACCTCTACAATTGCCCTTAGATGCTCTAGATGCTCCTCACTGGACTTGTTATGCACCACGATCTCATTAAAGTAAACCAGAACAGACTTCCTGAAGTAAGGTCAAAATACCTTGTTTATGAGGGAATGGAAGGTAGCAGGGGCATTGGTGAGACCAAACTGGATCACTAAGAACTCAGTGTCCCTCGTATGTCTTGAAAGCTGTCTTCTGCGCATCTTCCTCTCTCATCCGGATCTGATGGTACCCAAACTTCGGATCCACCTTCATGAATACCGTTGCTCCATAGAGCTCATCTATCACGGGAATATGAACCTTGTCTAGTATAGTCTCCTTATTCAGGACCTGGTAGTCTACACAAAATCTCCAACTTCCATCCTTCTTCTTCACCAGTAAAACTGGGCTAGAAAAATAGCTGACGCTTGGTCTGATGATCCCCGCTCCAACATCTCCTAGATCAGCTTCTCAACCTCATCCTTCTGGATCTGCGGGGTAGCAACAAGGCCTGACACTAATCGGTGATACTCCCTCCCTCAGCGCGATGGCGTGCTCCTGCCCCTCTGTGGTGGCAACCCCTAGGGTGGCTGAAAAATCTCACTAAACTGTTGTATAACCGGCTGTGTTGAAAAATAATTTTCCCCCTTCCTTCCCTTAGATTCCCTCCAAACTCTATAGCTCCACCAGAAATCCTCCTCCCACCTCTTGTATAGCCCTTACAATGATTTTTAGTGACACCATGGCTTTAAAGAGCCCTGCATCTCTCTTAATCACCATCATTCTCCCTTCCACCATCAGCTCCATTGTCAGCATCCCCCAATTCACCTTGGTACCCCCCAAGGTCTGCAGTCATCTCATCCCAGTATGGCATTAGTGCTCCCTAGCTCCAATAGAAGGAAATTCTCCCTCGCCTGGATCCCTTGTATGCTCAAAATCACTCCCCTACACACCCCTCTACCTGTCTCCATATTCCCAGTCTCCATCATCACCCCATAGCACTTTATGTCCACCAGTTTCAGCCCCAATTGGTCTATGACCTGGTTGGAGATAAAAATTATGGATAGCCCCACTGTCTATTAGCACCACTACCTCCTTATCTGCTATTTCTCCTCTTATCTTCATGGTGTGATTCGTAGTGAATCCCACCATTGAGTTCAAGGAGACCTCAGCCATATCTAAATGCAGCTTTTCCTCCTCTGTCGATACCTCACTCCTACCTCCCTCATCAGCTTCCTAATCATCACAGACGGTGAGAACTTGAAGAGTTCGGTCCTGACACTTATGCCTCGGCATGTACTTCTTATCACATTTGAAATATAACCCCTTTGCCCATTTATCCTGCACCTCCGCTTCTGTGAGTCGATTGAAGTTGCCCCCCGGGCGAACTCCACCGCTCTTCTCCCTAGGAATTTCTCTCTAGAAGGATATTGTCTGGGTTTTGGGTGCTAGAGTTATAGGGGTACTCTGATAGGCCCCTCCCATGATGTTGCTTCTGTTGGCTTTCTCCCTATTATATTTTTCCTCCACCCTTTGAGCTAGCTCCATCGTCTTCCTCAACTCCCTAAGCTGCAGTACCCTGAGTTATGCCCATATGTCCTCCATAAGCCCCTTCATGAAATTCCCCTCCAATCCTTCCTCGTAGATTCCCTCAGTCTCCCAGACAGCAGCTCAAACTTCTTCTGATACTCCAGAATTGTCCCCTCCTGAGTTAGGACATAGAACTGTTGATGGATGTCTCCTTCCCAAATGGCACGGAAACGTTCCAATAAGCACTCCTTAAATTTTTCCCATGAGCAGATCAAATACCTAGCCTCCCTCCATTAGAACCAAGCTAGGGCTTTCCCTTCCAAACATAGACCCGCCGCCATAAGTTTTTTCTCTTCAGTTAATCCGTTGATGGCAAAGTAACATTCCGCTCGGTACACCCAACCCTGAGCATCCTCCCCTTCAAAAACCGGCATCTTTAGCTTTCTTGCTCTCGCATATATACCCCAATGGTTTCTTCCCCCATTGGTTCCTCTGGCGTAGTGGCGATGTGATTCCCTTCCTTCCTCCCATGGTTGATTTTGACCCCATGGCTCCCCCCAACCATGTTGTTCTCCATTCCACCTCTCCCCATGCCCAGGTAGTCTTCCAAAGGGGTCGGCTTCCCTCTTCCTTGTTGTCCTCCCTTCGGAATACCCCAATCCGCCCACCAACGGGGCCCCACATGGTAGTCCTTAATGGAAAGCACTCTCTAATTCATCGTCGTCCTCTTGGATCCCCTTTCCTCATGTTTCCATCCTAGGAATCACCAGTGATGCTTTTGATTGCATCTCAAGCATATTTTTCATCATCTCTTCAAATTTCCCAAAACGGTTTTCAATGGCTGAGAGTCTCCACCTCGGAATATTTTTTCTCTACTCCGGCCTTGAGTTGTTCCATCTCGCCCTCCAATGCCTCCATCTTCTTTGCTGTCATTAATTAGATCTCGGCTCCAATCGCAAAAACAATGAAGACAACTTTTTTTTTTTTTTGCCCAAGAAAAAGCTCTAATACCAATTTGATAGGAAATACTTGCAGAAATTTAAAATTTCAGCAAAATAAAACAAAAATTGAGTAAAAATTGGTGGCAAAACACTAGGAAAACTTGACAACTATTGAAATATGAGAGAAAAAAATAAGATATAATGGATCTTCAATTTGAGAGGAAGATCCGGCTCTCCTAATCCCTAGCCGGTGGTTAGAGCCTAAGCAAACCCTAAGAGAAATATAAATTCAGCCAAAACATGCATAGCCCTAACCCTAGGATGAAAATAATTATTAAAAGCAAACAATACAAAGTAAAAAGTCCAAACAACCCCTCCAATTCAAATTTCCCGCTCACCCGCCCCTCTCTCTCTCTCTTCCTTAATGTGTGGGGACCCCACCCCAAGGAAGCGGGCTAGGCCTGGGCGGAACCAAGCTTCCGCGTGGTATAGACATAGGCCGGTCCCTCCTGGACCGGCCGAACCGGCCCCTCCTGGGCTGGTCTAATAGGATGGTACTTTTTTTCCTATTCTGCAAAACTTGGTCCACTCCTGAAACACTCAACTCTTTTCCGGGACAACAGCATAGTTCAATTTTCTATTACAATATCATCGTTGCTGCAATGCATGTAGATTGCTGCAGTAGCTTGACTATAATAAAGCGACTTCTTGCAACAACTTTAGTTTAAGACCATGACCTCCTACAATAAATCTGTCACAGCCTTCTACAAAGCCATTGTTGCTCTAATGTCAAGCTAATGTAAGTGAGTAAATAGAAGGATTGGAAGAATGTTGGATTGTTATTTATTTCAAAAATCAAGGTCTTTAAATAGAAAATTTATAGTTCCATAACTACCTTATCTACATAAACCAACTCCACAAAGAAACAAAACCGTATCTAGAATTTAAAATTCAATATACAAACTTATCCAAAACATGTTTAAAATTCAAACCTTTGACTTTTACAATTGTAATCTAAATTTTGATCAACAGTCCTGCTATCGTGGCCTTGATCTCTCTCATATGATGTTTGATAGGCGATCTATCATCTCCTGTGAACTCCGGATGACTAGATCTTCCTATCCAGCAATATGATCTTAGAAATTCCTCCAAAATAACCTTTTGGATCACTGACCAAGACCTACAATGCCTTGATCTCTCTAATAAGATTTTTCAAATAGCAAACTATTATTTTCTAGTATTTTTTTCTGTAATGTTACATGGATTTTGTGATTACACAAGGAGCTTTGAAACATGTAAAAATCAATCAACTCGTTGAGAAAAAAATTTTAGCGTTATGCATTATTCCTTTTAATATCTTGTGCAAGTGAAAGCCTTAGATTTTCAGGATGGCTAACTCCTTGTGTATCAGTGAGGCTTGATTATGTTGACTTGGGTGATTTATTTCCTCTTTCTTTCATTCATTTTGATATTATATGAAAGTGTGATTAATTTTTTTATACAATCAGCTTATCTACAAGTGTATAATTCCCAATTAATTATATGGTTTTTTTAATAGTTCCAAATGTCTAAGAATTATTTTTGATATAAAGTTCTTTTATTATCATCTACATCAGAATCTACGTGTTTTCCAAATTTCATCGAATGTAATGAATAATAGTCGAAAATAAGAGTTTATAATCAATGAATGTGCGTGTGCTTGAATGACCTGCGCTATCTCACGCACCAACCTTCGGAACGGAAGCTTGCGGATGAGAAGCTCCGTGCTCTTCTGATACTTCCTGATCTCCCAAGTGCTACGGTGCCAAGACGGTCGGATGGGGCTTCTTGATGCCGCCGGTCGCCTTAAGAGATCCAACATCAATAAGTGAATCCAAATTCATTTCTAGCAAATGTTTCAGTGAGAAAACATGCGTACAAGACTATAAGAAGTGTAAAAACATGGAACGCATTCTCATAAAAAAAGAAGGCATGCTCATATTTCACTTATGAGTTGCAATTCAATAAATACGTAAAAACCAACAAAAACATGTAAGTATCTGCTTTGTTCTCCTTTTTTATTATTCACAACTTGCAAAACCAACTACTAACATTATTTATGTTTTGTAACTTATCAATCAGTAATATTGAGATCAATTTTCAAACAGTTCTGGTTTTCCATCCAAACGAAAATAAGAACTGTTAACCAAGAAACTTTAAAAAATGATTTTTTATGATATTTATCTACATGAAGAATTAAAAAGCATATTTTAGGTGTGATGGAAGTCGGGTAACCTTCAGGAAAGGGATAAGGGAGTCTTCCAGTTAAATTGCAATCAAGCTATTAAAAAATAACAAATCACAACAAATGGCCATGAAAAGAGAGATAATAGTCACCATTTCAACGTAAACTAGCTTTATATTTGCAGCCTTTTGGTCTAAATTTCTCAAAAGTTCAGATCAAATGTCGACGCAACAAATTCATGTGATTAGGAGGAATGAAATAACAAATCCATTCGAAAACCTAAACGAGAAACTACCGACATCAACTGCATTTTGTGGACAAAATTCGCAAGGTAAGTAAGAAACCTCGATCCAAACCCCGCAGGAGCTGGACTGGAGCATGAAAAGCCCTAGGCCACGGGAACAATCAAACAAGGCAATCCAGTCGCCGAATCCAAAAGTAAAATGGATTTTTTTCTTTACCGACGTATCTTTTTAGTTTAATTAATCGATTAATATTTAATGATTTATAATTGACGAATTATTTAAAAAATTCAAGTTAATGTGACGAAAATTTAATTCAAATTCATTTGAACATATTTTGAATAATTCTAATTAAATTAAACTTATTTCAAAAATAATACTAAGTGTTTTAATATAATTATAATCAAATTTTAATTAAAATATACTTACCTATTTTTTTTATATATACCTATATAGTCAAATTTTAATATTATAAATAGTTTATAATTTATTTTAAAAATGAACTTAAAATGAATATCAACATGATATATGACTTATTATAAATTCATAAATATTTCTAGATATTTCTATTATTTTTTATTTTATTTTGAAAGTATTTAATTTTTTAATTTATGTTTTATTTAAAATTTATTAAAATAATTCAATAATTAAATAAATTTCAATTAACTCTAATATCCACGTCATAATCCTATCATTTTTATTTTCATTTGTTATCTCAAATGGTTCAAATATCATCGTTCATTAATCAATTTATAATTACAATTCTTAATTAAGGAATTTTAATATCATTTTTATTTTCTTTTATTTCATGTTATATTATTGATTAAGGAATTTTAATTTAAATGTTATTTTATATTTTAAGATAATCTTAATAATAATTTATATTTAATTTTAAAAAATGAAATAACAATCAAATTAAATTCTATTTAGACAATATTGATTCTAATAATTAAAAAATTAAAATTTTTAACTACCATTATTCACGGATTATTTAACTAATTGTCTCAAATTTTGATATAAATACTTGAGAAAAAAATAATCTTTAGATAAACAAATTTTGTATTAAAAAAAACTACATTTGTAAGTAAGATTAGGAAGAGGGTGCAAAAATCTTAGACAATAATGATAATGTATTTGTGATATAATAAAAAAATTTATATATATCCTCTATAAGAGCAAGAAAGAAGAATATTACTCATAGCTCAAAGATTAAGGTTTCATTTGGGACGGCCTTCTTACTGCTTCTTAAAACAACTTTTTACTAAAAAAATTACCAATAGCTCAAAGATTAAGGTTTCATTTGGGACGGCTTTCTCACTGCTTTTTGTACTAAAAAGCTGCTTTAAGAAGTATTAAAAAAAAATTGTCTCAAACGAAGCCTAACTTTGTATTTTTTTAATAGTATTTTTTTTTTCTCATCTATAACCTTTGTAATTCAGAGCCTGCCAAACTTTATATGACATTGAGACGAAGCTAACAATATTATTGTCGAGCCTCCTGACATTTTCGGGCCATAAATGGTAAACCAGACAGTGATTGATAAGGTAATAGAAACTTTACTCGATAAACGATTCCTGTCACTTTCCTGACGTCTGATGTGGTTTTTTCTTGGGTGCTCTCTTTCTACCTGAGTCCCTTTTTTTTATTAATTTTCTCTTCCTCTCCCTCTTGGTTGTTTTTATTTTCTGAGTTGGACCCTATTTTTTTGCTTGGGGTTCTTCTTTCTGTTTTTTCTCTGGTTTTTCTTTTGGTTATACTTATAACTGTATTTTGGTATTTTAATACATGAGCTTTGGCTCCTAATTTTTCCAAAAAAAAAAAATAATAATCAAAGGCCGTCACCATATCTCTACACAATGTGTTTAATTATATTAGGGCAATTGCCTAAAGACCATAATATTTTAAAACTTTTAGGGGGGACAATTGCCTAAAAATCCTTGTAATAAAGACAAAAAAAGATATGGATGAGAACAAATTACCTAAAGAATCATATAATAAATAATTTTTTTATTGTTTGCGCGGGGGGGGGGGGGGGGGGGGGGGGGGGGGGGCATTATGCAAAATATACAAATTATACCAGTTCACTTTAGCAGCAATAATAAATAATGCATTAAAAATGGTATATTAACGAGTCCCTTAGCTCATAGGTAAAGGGTATCATAGCCTAAAAATGTATAATTTATTTTTCAAAAGTTAATATTATTAGTATTTTTAATGTAGTTTAAACTCAGCCAAATTTTAAAAATGAGCATGTTATTTGCTAAAATTAACTTAAAGAGCGTATTCAAAAAATAATTTAAAAAAGAAAAAAAATGGTTTTGTGCATTCTGAATACGCCAAATGATTTGATGTATTCTGAATACCCATATTATTTGTCATATTCAGTTTAAAATAAATAAAATAATAGTAATACTGAAATGAGGAGAGCGAGAGAAACATAGATAAATACAGAAGGAGAGAGAGGATGAGGGGAGAGAGAGCAACCGAAAGAATAAGAAGTAGAGAGAGATGCCACGAGGTTTTTTTATTAATAATATATAAATATTATTTTTATATAATATTATTTAAATATTAACTTTTAAATATTAGTAATTTAATTTATTAAATAATTATTTACAAAAAATATATATTAAAATAAACAATCATAAATAAATTTATTTTAATTTAAAATTTTTAGGCCATTTAATATAGATACAATATTGGATAAATATTATATTTTATTAAATTTTTAATATATTTTTATAAAAAATTTATTAGAATGAAATTTTTAATTTTGAAATATTAAAATTAATTTTAAATATATTAATTTTAATTTTGAAATATTAAAATTTAAAAAATTCTATATGATTAATCAAATAATTTTAAATTATATTTATATTAAAATAATTTTATTTTCTATTTCATTTATCTTAAAATAAATATAATAGTTATAAAATTTATCATGTAAAAATATTTTAATATTTCAAAATTTATAATTAATTTGATTTAAAAAATTTTGGAAATGATATTTAAAACTAATTTTAATATTTCAAAATAAAAATTTCATTCTAATAAAATTTTGATTAAAATATATTAAAAATATAATAAAATATTATTTTCATTCTCATTACATCTATATTAATTGGCCTAAAAAATATAAATTAAAATATATTTTTGTATACTTTTTTATTTTAAATAAAAATTTTTGTAAATAATTATTTAATAAATTAAATTACTAATATTAAAAATAATACTTATATAATATTATAAAAAAAATAATACCTCCTACCATCTCTCTCCTCCTCTCTCTTATTCTTCCGCTGGCCCTCTCTCTCTCTCTCTCCCCCTCGCTGATTCTCTCTCTCCCTAATTTCTATTATTTTATTTATTTTAAATTGAATATGCCAAATGATATGGGGCATTCAAGATCCATCAAATCATCTAGCATATTTAGTATAATAATTCAAATTTGGTTTTTTTTAAATGATTTTTTTAAATGAAAATTTTGAATTTCAGCGCCGTATCTTGCCGAAGAGGAGAGAGAAAAGAGAGAAGGTTGTTCAGGGCTTTTTCATCCATCAATTTTGTTCAAAGATTTCTTTTATTTATTGTAAGTAACTCAAATCTCATTTTAGTTCTGAATTATTTTGATTATTATATAGATTTTTTTAATAAATAGAATTGATTATTTCCTACTGCATTTTTTATTGTGGCGTTTACATAAGCAAGAACTATTAACACTATAAAATGGATTGGCTGTTAAAACATAATACCTTGCGCAGGAGGGTGGGCCGACAGTTTTCCTTTAAGATTATTTATGGAGTTATCCCAATTGTAGCCTACATATAATCGATTATACCGACGGGCAGAGAGTAACGACTCTTTATTGATAATTTCTTGATATATATGATTTTAGTTGTTTTCACTGGTTATTGTTTATATTGATGATTTATAGAAGCTCTGTTATATTGTTAAATTTATAAATATATAATTTTTTCAAATTTGATTCTAGAACATTACATTCAGAATGCGTAAAATCATTTGGTTGTTTTACTCATTTTTAAATTATTTTTTAAATACGCTCTTAAAGTTAATTTTAGCAAATAATATGCTTATTTTTAAAATTTGACCTTTAAACTCTTAGATTAATATAATTAAAGATATATTAAATATATAAGAATTATATTGCATGTGTTTAAATCCATATTTTATAATTTGAAAATTAGCAATAAATTATGCACTTTTCTTTACATTATTTCAAGAGGTGGTTGAGTGATGCTTTTCATCATGATGTCAATTGTTTCCGCATGTGGCTGTTGGATTCTTGGTGGCCAAGAATCTAATATATTAAGAAAGCATCATGATATTGAGAAGTCCTATTCTTATGAAAACCTTGGCTATTTTATTTATTTTAATTATTTTAATTAGTATTTTATCATTTTTTGTATATTTGTAATTTTCACTTTCATATATATGTACAAAAAAAAACTTTAAATGTCCTCTCACCCTCTCTTTCGTAAAATTATTAAGTGCAGAGGAGGCGCCATATCACCCAATACATAGTACATTGCATGATGTGGCGCCTCCTCGTTCTTTTCTGAACGTGTTTGATGTCTGCACGTAATAATCTCTCCTCTTTTTCATCCTCTTAGTTGTTGATAAATTAGAATAAATTTTAAAATTATTAATTTTTTTTGTGTTTAATAATATAATTGAAAATTTAAATTACATGCATGTCAAAATAAATCTTTTTTTTTTTTTGCCATTTTTGATACAAAATTATACGAGAATATCCTGTGCAAATTTGTTTCCAATACTGAGCTTTTCATTACATACAAGAAGCTTTAGATTGGTACCACAATTGGACTAGCACTTCCTTCTAATAATGTTGATATTTCTACTGTACAGTCTGCTTGCCATCACAATAAAGTAGCTTTCAATGGAATCAATTCTTATGAGATTTTGACGTGTGAACAAACGCCATAAAAATGAGTGAGCCCATCTACGCTATTGCAGTGGTGTCTTTTGTCCCCCATCGCTAGATTGCCATTTGAAGCTTCATATCTGGTCTTTTTTATGTTGGGCTGTTTTTTTGTCCATTGTGAGTACAAATTTGTTTAATTGCTCTTTACATTTCTCAAAGTTGTGCCTTTTTGAGTGATAGTGATTTTTCTGTTTTGTGTAAATCATGGGCGAGGTTAGTGCCGATTTATTTAATTTAATTAGGCATAACTTGAGCTTTAAAATCTTTTTCAAATTTATTTATTAATTTTTCTCAATAATATTTTAATCCAATCTAATCAATTGTATAATTGATAATAATTATTTTGATTAGCATATATTTTGAAGTATTATTTACATTATTTGTTGAAATTTAGTTATTAATAACAACAACAATAAATTTCTATCCAACTATTTGGGGTCGACTATATAAATCATTTTCTCTATTGTGTCCTATTAAGGTTTCGTTTGGGACGGCTTTTTACTGCTTCTTAAAGTACCTTTACAATATAAAAATTAAAATTTTTTTATTAAGAAGCTGTTTTAAGAAGCAGTAAGAAAGCCGTCCCAAACGAAGTCTAAGACTTATGTTTCGTTTGGGACGACTTTCTTACTGCTTCAAAAAGCAGCTTTTTAGTTAAAAAATTAAAATTTTTATACTAAAAAACTGCTTTAAGAAGCAGAAAGAAAGCCGTCCCAAACGAAGCCTTATTTGGGACAGTTTTTTTATTGCTTCTTAAAGTAATTTTCTAGTATAAAAATTAAAAATTATACTAGAAAGGTACTTTAAGAAGTAGTAAGAAAGTCGTCCAAAAAATACTTAAAGATTTAAAATCTCATTTAAATCTAATAAAAAAAATTATTTCTAATATTTTCTAATTAAAATTTTCTGAAAAGATTAATAAGAAAAGATAAATGAGGAAAATATTTCCCCCTTCTGTATCATCCTGTCAGCAATGAAATACTACTAACTATTAATGTGAGGAGCAAGGAGTACGTGTATGTTTAAGGGCGAGCTTTGTAGGTGTACGCTTAATGATTTTGTGACATGAAGGTCCAAGGTTTAATTAAATTATTTATAATTTTTTTCTAGACAACATTGGGACTGTGGGCATGTGCCCACCTTTCCCAATAATGTGGAGTTAGTTGGGTGGTCTACATCATCAGGACAACTGCTCGATTAATTTTTCTCACATGCGGCTATCATGGTGTGGTTGTCAAAGATAATTAAATATTACTGCACTTTCTTAAGAAAAATATACATACAAAAGTACTAAAAATGGTGATGCTATGAAGCACATAGACCATTTTTCTTATGCGGTGAATGCGGTGATAGTGAGATAGGGGGAGATGAGATCGCACGTGCGACTTGCTGGTTGAACGAAGCACATCCTTCCCGTAATGCTCACGCTCGAGTCCAGTAAATTGTCCCCCCTAAAAAGATAGAGGGAGAAAGTGAGCATGAGAGAGAATGTTTAGGGCAGTGTGCTATTGCTCAGAATCATTTGTATTTTATTTTTTATAGGTGAATTAATTAGATTTAGGAGAGTATTTATTTTTATTGATCAACATAGTCAAATGATAATATGATAATTTTTAATGCGTTTTTTTATGATATTTCTCAAGATAATTAGTCATGTTCATATTTACAAGAATTATATATTTGCTTTTCAAGGTGGTATAGCTTCTCAAATATATTATTATTATTATTATTATTATCATTATTATTATTATTATCATCATCATCATCATAATTATCATTATTATTATTGTGTGCCTTAACATTCACAGTGGTAGAGAGATATAAAGAGTTAACGTCCTAACTTTGTATGGAGATTCAATATACAAACATATAGAAGTGTGGGTGCGAGAATCATAAGAGTCGCCATATTTTTTATGTGAAAAATCAAGGAAAGAAAAAAATCATGAGATTTAGCCCACAAATGATTTAACTAGTATTTATCATTGATTACAAATGATGCCCTACCTCGAAGGAAGACGTTGGCACAATATAATAAATATAAATTATATAGAGCACATTACATAGTTGGGATTAGAAGAATCCAATGGCATGAGACATGTTCTTAAGAGATCTTTGACCTATTTTTTTGGTAGGCAAGTCTATGGTCGGGCGATGATGATTGGAGGGGCTGTAGTCGAGTGACGATGATCGAAGGGATCGTAGTTGGGCGGCTGAAGTCGAAGGGAGCATAATCAAGCAATAGAGATCAAAGGGATCATAGTCGTCAATAGAAAATGGAGGGACCGTAGTTGGGCAACGGTGGTCAGTGGGACCATTGTCAGATGACAGTGGTCTAATGATCGTAATTGGGCGATAGTGATCTAAGGACCATAGTCGAACAATGGTATTTTGAGGACCATAGTTAGTGAGCAACGGTGGTTTGAGGACATTAGTCGGGTGATGATAGTCTGAGGGCCATAGTAGTTGGGCCATGTAGGTCGGAGAGACCGTAATCGAGCAACGAGGTTCTTAGGATTGTAGTCAAACAATAATAATTTGAGGATTATAGTCAACAAGCGATGATATTTTGGGGACAGTAATCAGCAGGCGATGGAGGTGGGGGACCTTAGTTAGGCGAAGGAGGTCATGAAAGTTCGATATATGATGTTAAGCCGAAGTGAACTGTCCCTAACAACACCAAGAGGGGGGGTGAATTGGTGAATTTAAAAAATTTAACTGCTTGCTTAAAAATTCAACCAATATGCTTTGGGTTTTATTTCAGTAATTTGAAAATAAGCAACTACTATTACTTGATGCAGAAGCAATTATCTTTATCAAAATTGAAATAACATTGATGATTTTCTAAATAATAGAGCAAATCATTTATCACTGATTTCCACTAAGCAGCTATCATAAAAAATTAAATGCAAAAAGTAAAATGCAGAAAAATATGAAATCAGCACAAATACATCAAAGATTTATAGTGGTTCGATTAAATAATTACCTACGTCCACTCCTCAAAGTCCTCTATTTCGAGTATTGCACTAAACTTTAGTTTATCTCCTTTAGCTCTCACAACTAGGCGGAGAAGCCCTTACAATCTTTTCACCAACCCAGTGTGGCAGAGAACCTTGACCTCCTTTCTCATACTCCTGATGATGATAGAGAACCACTAACTCCTTTCTCACCCTCATAGTGATGGAAGAGAACCACAAAACTCCTTTCACACCCTACTGGTGATGGTAGAGAACCACAACTTGAAGCTGAAGAACTTCCCAGAGCTACCCAAGAAACCTAGACAAACACTTAGAAGAAATAAGGTAAGACACTTGCTTAGAGCAACCATGTGAACCCCTCACACTACTTCTCCCTTACATAAAAGCTCTCCCTTTCTTCTTCCCAAAGCTCTCCTATATCTTCTCCAAGCTCTCTCTTAAGAACACTCATCAGTTAAAAGTCTAAAATAAATCTATTGAGAGAGATTAAATAGATGGCCTCACAAAAAGTCTTAGAATTCAATTCTTTCGACACTGATCATATAGTATGATCCAAGATCGTACGATACGAATAGTTCAAATCACCCTGTTAGTATTGTATGAATTGTAAAGCACTATACGATCAGTTCAACTGATTGTGTTGATCGTCCAATACGATATAGAGAGTCGTCTAATACGATGAGTTGAAACGACTTAGTTTTTTGTCATGTATGATTGGTGATAATAAATTATCATCTCATGCAAGGATCTATTCATATAGTACGATTGTCTCTAATCGTTCAGTACGATCTAATTGAATAAATTAACTAAAATTATTTTCCTTATTACTGGATAAATTTAGGCAAGATTTAATTATATCATTCGGTATGATACCTATCGTATAGTATAATTAGTACAAATTTTGAATTTCAAAATATTGTCTGAATTATGATTGGCGGCTAAGATCTTAATTTCAACTGATCGTCTTGTATGATCTGGATCGTACAGTATGATAAGCTTAAATTGCTTTAATTATCATAATTAATTGTATTAATAATTTTCTAATTAGCTGATCGTATAGTATGATACGGATCATGTAGTATGATTAGTTTAGAAAATTATGCTCTTAATTTTCTCACTATCTCACTCCCTTGAATGTGTATGTGCATGGTCACCAAGTCTAGTATCTACCAAATATATAATTTGACTCAAGAAATATAAAAAAAAGAAAAAGCAAAATTACAGACTTTTTTAGATATTTTAACCCTATTTTACGTAGTTATGAGATGATCAGTTTTACACAGTGTATGGTGAACCTGACATGTTAGTGCATTATAAAAGTAGATATGTAATAATAGTAATTAACAGGAGATAACATACTAAGAAATCCAACAATATTTGTTATCATCAAAATCACAGGGCTTGGGTCTAGATTTGTAACAATCTCCCCTTTTTTTATGATAACAAATATTATTGATTTTGATTACAAGTAAAAAGTTTTGCTAGGCCCTAAGCTCCCCCTAACTAATTAAAATTTTGAAATTAGAGAGGGGTTTTTTTAATAAGGAATAAAAAATATAAAAAAATGAGCGAGAAAATAAAGACAAAAATATGAACTAATTATAACATAACAAGAAGTACGAACAATCAACAATAACCTACTCCCCCTTTTGGCATCACAAAAAAGAGGGAACAACGAAATAAAGGCACCAAAATAAAATAGACATCACAAAGAAGAGACATAAAAATAATACAAACACAAGCACTTACATAGAATAAACTAAAAGTATGAATCCTGATCAGGTGAAGGTGGTGGTGGTAGTAGTGGTTGGAAGAATCAATGAATGGAGGCAAACTGCTCTCCAAGCTAAGCCACATCATTTCCATGTTATTGTTCCTACTCTGCTATATAGGTGTCAAAATGAGCCATATCATTATCATATTGTTGTTATTGTTCTGCTACGTAGGTGTCAAAATGAGCCTCCTACTGGTCAAACCTCTGAACCATTATATCATACTGAGATTACGAGTGGACAGGTATTGGTGCTGAAACTGGTGCTGGCCCGAGGTCCACATAGTGAACATTGTGGCGGCGAGCGCTATAAAGGACGTGGAAGGAGCTATTTGAATAGAAAATTAGGAGATGATCTAGTGGTGCAGGTAATTAGAAATTGTATTTAGATTCAAGGATGAAGGCAATTATGTGACCTAAGGCAAGATTTGGCTTTCTTTTATGTCTAGGATCTTGAATGCAGGTTAGATTCTCAAGATATCAAATAATTAAAGCAGTTGCATTGAAATTAATCTTTCCCATTATGAAATAGGTGGTTAGGGATAAAAGAGGTGTGATATTGATTCGATCCCTAGCTTTTGAAATTATTGAGTTGCGATGGATATGTTGAATAGTTCTAGCAACTTGCACTAAGGTATTGACGTAGGGAATGTGGTATATGATAGTTGATTTTCTAAGGGTAGTGTTAGCAAGGGTCTAGTCATAATTAGTGTTAAACGCTATGAGATGGACTTTTTTTGCTAGTAGTAGAAATATAGAGGAATTTATGAAAGTCTTGTTAGGTAATTTCAATAGGCCTTCTATTGACAAAAGATTGGAGGGTAGTGCCCTCATTGTTAATTCAAAGACTAGCAAAGAATTCCAAAAAGAGTTCAAAATTAAATGGGTAGGCAAGAGTGAGAATGAATAGAAGAGTGGTGGCGAAAAAATTGAGTACCAAGAAGTTTAGAACTTCCTAATTTATGATTTTGGAGGGTGTGATCCCAATAATTTTGTAATGATGGTAAGCCTCTTCGTATGCTGCTTCGACGAAGTGAGGATCCATGAGTTATTAGGAGGAATTATCGACGAGAGCTCTTGAATGCTTTCCACCGACCATTGTAAGAATTGAGATCTTAGGGAGGAAGAAGGATGTTTGAGAAGGGTTGAGTGAAGAAAAACTTATTTTTCCTCCCTTTAAATAGAAATTTTCCATATCATACAGCACGATAGGATATCGTATAGTACGATCAAGTATATTTAATTCATCTGGTTTAATCAGTAAAAAAGGTAGTCATATCGTAAAGTATGATCAGAATCATACTGGACGATTAGAGTGAAGATGTTCATCTTGATGAGTCAGTCTGGATGATCGTTGACTGGTCAGATCGTCCTGTACAAATATGTGTACGTACAGTACGATATAATATTAAATATCGTACCAGCTAAATTCAATTCATCCAACGTCTAGTGTCACACGTATTATACAGTATGAAATATGTGTTCGTACAATACGATTGCCAATGATGGATCAATCAGAGCCATTAGATGTGTTATGAGTAGTGATGTGATGCTTTATGAATATCGTACATTACGATGTAACATCATACAGTACGATGTGAGGAAAGTTTGTTTTGTGTGTGATGATCAGGGAAACTTCATAAAAAAAATAAAAGGAAAATTCTCACAAAAATAAGATCACAAACATAAACAATAAAATGTGAACAAGACACTAAACATAAAATAGAAAATTACACAAAAATATTTATGTTCCCAATTTTCAAATTATCCTAATTTAAGCATGAATATCTATGACACCTAGTATAGTCCTCAAAGTATTAAAAGTTTCAAAAGCTAAGGGTTTAATAAAGATGTTTATCAATTGATTTTCAATAGTTATATGATGTAGCTCTATATCTCCCTTGCTTACATGATCTCAAATGAAGTGGTGTCTAATATTTATATGTTTGATCCTAGATTGTTGAATTAGATTCTTTGAGATATAGATGGCACTAGTGTTATCACACATGATTGTAATAATGCTGACAAGGAGTCCAAGATCTAGAATTTATTGTTTCAGCTATAGAACTTTTGCAACATAGCTCCCTACAGCTATGTATTCTACTTCAGCAATAAATAGGGCTACAGAGTTCTATTTCCTATTGGACTAGGAGACTAAAGATTATCTTATGAATTGGCAAGTTCCAGGATTCTTTGTCGGTGGTGCCGGGGTTGAGCTCCAGGATTCTTCAAGACTCATAATTCTTCTCTTCTTCCGCTCTCCCTCATGTGAAGAAATGTGATCTATTTATAGTTTTTTTGGGAGTGACATGTTCGATAAATATGGAGAAGATCCAGGATAAATTTGGAGTGTTCGATCGCCCGGCTGATATCAATTCCCTCGGTCATATAGCATTCTTTAAACATTTATATTTCTTAATGATGTCAGAATTTAACGACCTTGCACTCGTTGGATTTGTCTCGTCGAGTTGCTCGATTAACTATAAGCATGTCATATTTGGATATCATTTGGTCATCCAATTAATATTTTGAAACTTTCAAATAGGCTTTAGTCCTTTGATTTGGGCCCATTTGGCTAGGATTGAACCGAATTTTATGTTGTTGGGTTCGTCTCCTTGAGATGTTCAATTTGACTATAAGTTTACTGAAATCAAAACTTGGATGGTCCCGAAATTAATTCTGAAAGTTTTTTAATTCAAATTTACATTAAGATTCGTATCCGATCAAAACTATTTTTTGGTGACATATCAAATATGATGAATTTTTTTTATTCTATAAATTCTTTACTAAGGAGAGACAATTTTTTGGTATATATATAAGATCTTATAATAATACATTCAAAATCAATAAATTAACTCTTCAAGATCAATAGATTAATATAAAAAAAATTCAAAAAATTATTATTGTCCCGAAAATTTAATAAAAATATTATATAAAAATTTCAATCACATATTGTAAAAATTTTAGCATGCATTTATTTTCACAATTCCAATAAATTGAACAGCAAACAAGCTGGAGACCTGCAGCGCTGAGCTTCGGCCTTCAGGTCGCTGAGCGTCGGCCTTCAGGTCAACGGTGCTCACGCAAAGCTAATTGCAATTAAGCTGTGGAAGATATCTATATATCAATCGTTTTAGAGAAAATAGTAACAAGTAGCTAATAATGGAGATCATATACATTAGAATCAGCCGCATAGCAGCCCAGAATTCGAACGAAGACAGAGAACCCTGCAATCTCCTCAAGGGCCTCCTGAACCCTTAAATCATCCGTCGAACCCTCAAAATCCACATAAATTAGATGAGAAAAAGCACGGAGAGAACCCATAGCTTTCACATCGAGCACCATCACCGGCCCTTGCCCCTCAATCGAAGGGTTATTCACCTCCAGCTTCGTCAGATTGATGTTCCGAGAAGAGAAAGCAGAAAGTACCTTGAGAAGCACCATCATCGAACCCCCGCGATGCGCCACCACCATACTGGTCTTCGCCTTGACTGAGACCGTTGTAGCCGCAGTTACTGGCTTCGACAGCAGAAGAAAGCGCGTGACGTTCCATGACGCGTCCTGGAGGCCATCGGCTAGGACATCGAGGCCGTAAAGGAGCGCGGCGCGAGGGCTAGCGATGGCGGCGGTGTCCAAAAGGCGGTGAGATCGGAGCATCTGAACGGCGCCGGCGGTATCCTCGACAGGCTCGCGGCGGAGGCCGAGTTGGGAAATTGCGCGGCCGCAGTGCGCCAGAGCCATCGGATGGCTAATTACGCGGCGGAGCTCGGTGGTACGGACGCCGGGCATCGCGAGGAGGCAATAGTGGACGAAGAGGCTGATCTCCTGTGTGATCTGAAGGTCGTGTCGGAGGAGGAGGTCGTAGTTTCGGAGGGCGGTGCCTTCCATGGTGCTCTCGACTGGGAGGACGGCACGATCGGCGCGGCCGTTTTCTACGGCCGCGATCGCATCGGAGAAGGAGCGGCAGGGGAGGGTTGTGCAGTTAGGGATCGCGGTCTTGGCGGCGAACTCGCTGTAGGCGCCATGGGAGCCCTGGAAAGCGATTCGAAGGGAGAGGCAAGGATCATCAGAGGGAAATCCATTGATGCCGTTGACGCGAAGTTTGTTTTTAGCGGAAGCCCAGACGACGGAGAGAAGCCGGAAGTTGTGATTTCGGCGACGTTCGGAAAGAGATGGAGAGTTTGGTGGATTTAGATGAGCAACGGCGGCCATGGATGGAGGATTGGTGATTGATGGAGGAATGAAGAGACGGGTAGGGTTAGTGATTTGGTGACAGGAAGAGGGGTTTTCTACTTCTTCGACAAAACTAGCTTCGAACGCTCATTATATTTATTTTACAGGAATAAAAAAGATGCTTCCGATGCAATTTCCTCGTGGCACAGAAACTTCAAATTGTTTAGTTTGATTATGTACGCATTATTTGGAGTACGATGTGAAAAGGATTGGGTGGCAGGTGAGTGGGGATGCCAGATCGGATTAGCGGTACATATATTGGGTGTATTCCACAGTTCGTCCGGCCCAAATTTTTTTTTTTTTTGAACACATATCATATACACAAGATTTGAAATCGAGATCTCTTAATTAATAGTATAAGCTCTCAACCAATAAATCAAGATGTGCTGTGTGTCCAACCCAAATAAAATTTATTCGAATTCTACCGTATTGCAGCCATGCTCTTCATACTATCAACCCCTCAAGACAAAATTATAAAAAGAACTTATTTAATACGTAAATATGTAAAAAAATCATATTCACGAGATAATTTAAAAAGAAGTGAAATCGGTCTATCAAATAATAAATTTGAAACCAAATAACGAATTTGAAACCGAAAAATACTAATTCGGTTTAATAGAAACCATAATTTAAAATTCTGGTTTAATATTTTTAATTTTTTTAAAATGTAAATTAGTTAATATTAAAAAAAGATTATACAGTTAATTTTGCAAATTTTAATGAATTTAAATTAGAAATTAAATTCTTAAAAAATTTATTGTTACTTTAAGTTTTATATTTAAATTATAATTTTGTTATATTTAAAAAGAATAATTAATGTTTAAAAATTATAATTTGTCTTTTATATTTTAAATGTAATTTAAGTTATAATTAATAATTAATGAGTCATTTATTATATGGAATGATTAATAAAATTAAAGTATTGATTAATAAAAAATTAATTTATTTTCTAATGATTAAAAAATTAATTAATAAAAAAATAATTAATTAATTAATGATTAATTAAGTTGATTTTGATGAAATTATAGTAGTTTATTAGTTAAAAATTGAGTTAAATTTGTATTATTAATTAATTAAAATACTTGTAAATTAATTGATGAATAATTTATACTGATTATGTATATAATTTGTTATGTTTTAAAGAAATTATTAAAATTTAATTTTAATGTGTACTTGATGCGGACATTAGATTCCTCTGTAAAAAATAATTAATATGTACTTGCTCTGGACATTGGATTCCTCTATTTAAAAATATCATTCAGAGCATAGGATTCTTATATAGTCTCGTTGATCGTGCTTGAACATATCATGTAGCTTGCTTGTAAAGTTGTAAGGTCCATTAATGTCCTATTGTATTTTTTGGCTACAAGTAATGCTTGGATATGTTTACACTCTGCTATTTAAAGAGTGCATACAAAACATTTGAAGTATATTTGTAGAGTTTTTACTTGAGTCATTCAGAATATTTTGACCATGTATAAAAAGGCTTAAAGGCGTCCCCAACAAAGAAATATTTGATGATGCAAGCTGAAGAATGCATGATTGTATAGCACAAGTCGGTGACACTCCGTTGGAGCAAAAGATGAATGCAAATAAAATCTTTAGGTGTTGCATCCATGAATGATCAGAAGATGAGGATGATTGCCTTTGGAATATGCATGCTAAGTTGATAAGGGTCAAACTTTGTAGGACAAGAGATTTCTTAAATACTACCGGCTTGAAATCTCTTTAAATTAGTTTCAAGGAGGAGAATGATCATCTTATCAGCCCTCATTTCTTATAGATGTGGTACCATGAGATGAAATGCCACTGAGATGGCGATCATTCCCCATCAGATATTGATTGCAGTCACCTTGACATTAAGCATGTCATTTTATATTATAGTTGGTGTTTAAGATTTGATCAGTTCATTATGGATTTCTATAAAGATCAGATGAAGGAGGTATTAACTGATGGTCAGCCCAGATAATTCTTCAATGCTGAGGACTGGCAAGACCTGTAATATGAGTTTGACCTTCATCTGAATTATTGTCCAATATAAACACAACTCCAATCACATCTTCATATACTGCTTAGGAATTAGTATATCTATTTCATTCTCTAAATGTTATCTTCCTCACCTTCTTTTATATTTTCTTGACCATAGTTTTTCTATTTAGTATGAATCGTGTCTATGTATTTTAATTTGCTATATAATCCATTTCATTTATTTCTTCATTAAAAAAAGTATCTATTTTGGATGAGTTGTTATGATTCTTCAGTTTATATTTCTTGATTATTAGTTCACATAAGTTATTATTTTTAATGTAAATTAAATTATAATATTATTGGTTTATTTAAATTCATTAAGCAATATGAGTAATATGTATATAAAAGAAGTAATCTAAGAAAACTTAGTTGACTATATATTGAATATTCAAATATAACTATTAAAAATTATTTTTAAAAATATATTGAATTTTCCTCATATTATGCTATTCAAATAACAAAAAACCAAATAAAAGCTCATATCATACAAATAAGCGGAGTGATTTGATTACATCAGCATAATATACATGATATCAATCTTCTGCCCTACTTCTTCTTATATTTGGAGATGGCTGCACTACTCGGTGTGCACCTATAAGGTGGTCAACTTTTCCTCAGATCTAACTGAGCCTTCACAGCATCTCTATTTTGTCCATCCAAGTCTGTAGTGATTTGTGTAGGTTGAGTATGTTGGAGGAGCTCATACTGCTGTATAGGAGAGTGTGATAGTCCAAACAGATTCATCCATACTGGGATCTGCATACCCAATGTGTGTAGCAGCTCTTATTGTAATGCTTGAGTATATGTATGGTATGTTGGAGTACTACTACGTAATTAGAAGCCGTATTGATTCCAATATTGTCTTGATGGTCCTGCCTCTGATGAACCTGACCCCCCTCCCCCCCCCCCCATCATGTTAGGAAATCTTGTAGTGAACTGTGATGGCAAAATAAAGTCTCCAGACCCAACATATATTGACTGCCTTGCTGGTTCATATATCGGTCTTGCATGGCTGCTCTCTTCCATCATCCTGGACGGAGCATCTAATATAGACTGCCTTAATATATGATGCTTGTTATGACCTCTGCTGGAGTGTTGTCTCCAATGCTCCTTAGCGGAATCAAGAAAATTATAGTCAATAAATAAAGAAGCCTCTAGTATAGAGTACAACTCATCACAATCATCAAGTGCCTACTGCATAGAGATTGCACTTTTACCATACTAACCGGCAAATCTGTGAGTGTCTGCTATGCCTGATATAATCAGCCTATTTTTTTGGCAACACAATATTACTATAAAATATGAGTAATTAAATAAATTGAGCATCTGAATCAACCATACTTACCATCAACCGCTTACCTGGTGACCTCGGGTAGAATGTCTCCGGAGGTTGTTGTAGAACATTCAGTATGTATAGGGAAGCCCACGACCAGTTCCATCTCATGTATACAAATAACTCCTGCCTTCCTTTTCCCTTGGGTGGAATAATTGAAATGATATGTTCACGCCTATTATTCCACAGAGCAATGTGATCCATATAATATCATGTCCAGTAAATATCAGCTCTGCCACGACCATCAACTCGCTTGAAGGTCATTTCGGTGGGTCGTATATCTGTGGACTAATACCCCTAAATTGGTGCATCACCCGTTCAACCATGTGCCACTCAACCCATTTTCAGTTGATCAACGATACCCGTGCTCTATATATCTTTGAGGACTCTTAGCATATAGGAGGTAGCCTCGCAAGAAGTTCATTACGGTATGGTGTCATCGTAACCTGTTCAAAAAATGTTTGGTCAAATGAGTTTCTTATTCAATTAAAAAAATCTATGTATAAAACTTATGAACATGTACCTGGCTCTGACGCAGTCCATCCAACTCATCTTGATAAGTTAAGTTATCAGTTGCGACCTCTCGCAAACGGTCCTTCACCCACCTGTATGTAAAATAATGTTTAAATGTTATAACAAATGAATATATTTTGGCATGTGATTCACGTTAACGTAACCAAAAATTATACCTGTAACCAAGATATTTTCTAGTAATATCGGGGAAAGCGGGCACTCGAAGTGTTGGTCTACCAACATGTAGTCGCTCCTAAGACTAAATCTGCAGCTGTGACAAACATCCAGCAATATGCAATCCGGTGGGCTTTGTCACCAAACATAGTTTTCTGTATAAGTTCGTGAGGATCAAACTACCTAGTGACATCGTACTGAACTGCATCAAATCTTCCATAAGTGTTAGGTACTATAATGATACATAAGATAATGAGCAATCTAGCATGAGGAAGCATCCAATCATGTATAAAATATATGCTCTAATATGTTGCATGAACACATTAGCATCCAAATAATCATACAACTCTCTAGCGTAGTGACATCATCGAGTTTATCTGTGAATACCCCATACCAAAAGTAGCTTGGACATTATGATCTGCGTGGTGGTGGTATATTGTCTCTAGATCTGGATGAGCATCGAGCAGCTCGTCACAATAATCATGGTAGGTCTCTCATCGTAGACTAGGTCCCACAACAGGTGGCCCAACCATGGCATCCCTGTCCACCCTAAGTTTGAGCAAAACCTACATACCTTGTAGGGAGATGATCATTTCGCCTACAGGCAAATGGAATGTATTCGTGGAGGGGCACCATCGCTCGCCTGTGTCATCAAATCAGCATGTGTTATCAAATCAAGATATATTATCAAATTAGCTAGTGTCCTCAACTCAAAATGTGTTGTCATATCAGCATGTCCTATCAAATCAGCTTGTGTTATATAATAAGTTCATATTTTCAAATATATCAATAATGTCAAATTAGGCTATTCATTATTTTCTTACAAACTCATAATTAATCATGAAATCTGATGGACATCTCCTATAAATTGGGTATATTTTTCTTGGTTAGATTTATGTAGCTTGTTCCCTACATTCTCCACTTTCTCTGCAGATCTTCTTGTGCTTATTTTATCTTGTTATGCAATGTATCAAAAAGAAAAAATCTCTTTGAAGAGCTTGATTATGGAGGGCAGCACTAGAATAAAGGAATGTTTAGCGCATTCCACTGATGATGCATTAAAGGAGATGGCCAGATTGAATGACATTTATCGGTGATATTTGCATTCTTGGTCAAACATGGAAGACTACATATTATGGGATACACAAGATGAAGCTATGGCGATTCCCTCTTACAGGGATGGAGCCAATTTGAATGAGGCAGGCTTGAGATTTCTGCAAAGGAGGGTTATGGAAATGATAGGACATCTAGCACCGATTAACATTCTGAAGGCAAGATATACTGAAATTGGACGACATGAAGATGGATTATTTGAGGTAATTATGGATAACCTAACGGCTAATATAGATCATTGTATTCTTTACTGAAAATGGCATCATATGGTAGATGCATTCCTCGTTAAGACATATGAGAATCTAATTTTTTTGCCAAGTAGAAGGAGGAAGGAGTTTCTCATTATGTCATATTGATAATACTCCCATTATTGGTTTCAACAGAAATTTAATTATTGCCTAAGCCAATCCCAACTCGAAGCTCGCATGCACATCATGATCAAGAATCGTTGAAGGCCATCCTTTTTTTAGAACTTTCTTAAGTGTCATAATTAAGTTTTTTATGAATGTGATTTTAATGTGGTTTAACTGTTATCATTGAAGTTATTAAGTTTTAAGGATCTATACGTTCTTGTCTGTTTGAATGTGATTCTCAAACCATGGTTCTTATTGTTGTTGGAATGTTGCTTATGAGTTCAAACATTTTATAAAATTTTATGTTGTTTAAAATTACTTCATCCAAATTTTTGAGGCAAAGAAAAGTTTAAGAACGTTCAGTTAGCATCAAAACAAATTTGTAAAAATGGAAATATAAATTATGTAAATATTACTCCAACTTCTTACAACCATAACACCATTACAAGCCCAATTCCATTTCGTACATAACTTCAGTACAACATTACGCATTTTACAAGTTGAATCTAGGTTGCTAATCAGTACTATCTGCTTGTTTCACCTAACTTTAAAAATGAAGATAGATTATTTCAATTTTGAAATTTGAGCCAAAAAATATGGATTATAAATGACTAACCTTGAACTGCTAGCCCTATTTGGGCAGGTTGCGCTATTATGGCTGATAACATCGCAAGCTTTGCAAGCTTGTCCCGTATTCCTTCGAGGCTCATCCATCATATTTCTGAATCTACTGGAATGTGGTCTCCCAGCCCGCCTACAGAATGCTGGGGGTAGTAATGGTATTATGCCTTCAACCTCATCAAATGGTGGCTAGTAAACCTTCTCTTGTATGATGTGAAAAAGTCTTGCATAACTACGTTGGTATAACTCTGTGCTGTAGTATGGCGAGACAAACGTATCCCATTGTTGACCTCATTTTTGTATGAGGTCAGTAGGACCAATCCAGACCTTAGGATCTTTCCAATCCTTAGAATCAATCTTAACCCTAGGATCAATCTGATCTTAGATCAATCCAGACTTTAAGATTAATCCAAATTCAAATCAACCCTGACTCCAGATCAATACAATTTAAGACAAATCTAGATTCTAGGATTCTCCTAGACTTCAGACCCTAAGATCTATTCTAGACCCTAGGATTCTACCTGACTCTAGATCATATGATCCTCTTAGACCCTAGGATTCTCCTAGATCTATTTAGAGCTTAGGATTCTTCTAGATCCTAAGACTATTCTAGATCCCAGACCCTAGGACTTCCAAACCCTAGGATCTTCCCAGAAATCAAACCTTAGGATCTACTCTAGATCCTAAGATCCTTCTAGATCTCGAATCTTAGGATTCCTAAATCTTAGGATTCTTCTAGATTACAGGATTCTTCCAGATCCCAGATCCTAGGATTTCCCTAGGACTTCTAGATTCTAGGATCTTCCCAGATTCCAGTCCCTAGGATCTATTCTAGACCCTAGGATTCCCTTAAGCTGATTTGGACCCTAGGACCTATTCTAAACCCTAGGATTCTTCTAGATCAATCCAAATTTCAATTCAATCTAGACTTAATTCAAATCCTATCATTCAAACTCAAAATCCAGCTCAAAACCAGATTTCTAAACTCAAATCCAAGGCCAAAGGTCTAAGTCCTGAAAGCCTTTTCCAGTAAATTTTTGAACACCTTAAAATCCTATAAAATGACCTCTGATTCAAGATCTATCAGTTCCACACTGATGTGACATGTCTCTAGAGGCAACCCTCCAAATTTGAGCTCATTCTGAGATCTCTAACCCCAAAAACTGAATTAAAATCCAAAGGCTGTAAAACCTTCAAATATTTACAGTCTATGCCACTGGACCTACCACCAAGTGGATTTTGACCCTGGAGCTTTCTCCAAAGCCTCCAATCACCTCCAGACCCTTGATTATGACCCATTGAGCAATAAACTGCATTTTGTTGGACTCAATTTGACCCTTAGCTGATCAGGGGTCAAAATGACCAAAATATCCCTATGGGGTATAAATGGTCATTTGAACCAAATGACCTCCTCTGACCTTGGGACCACCTCCATTGGTCTCCAAATGTCATTTCAAATCCGTTGAGGCCTATTTCCAGGCCCTGGACCCACCTGGTTGACCAGGTCAACCAGGTTTGACCTAAAAGGCCCATTAAGGGCCCAAATAGGTCATTTTGACCAAATGATCTCTCCAGACCTTGAGACCACCACCAGTAGACTCAGAATGTCATTCTGAACTGGTCAGACCCATTTTCTGACCCTGAGTCAACCTGGTCGACCAAGTCAACCTAGTTGACCCATTAGGCCCATTAAGGGCCTAAACAGGTCATTTGATCTAGATGACCCATTTAAACCCTGAAACCACCTCCACTAGACCCCATTTATCATTTCAAACCATTCCAGTTCAAACCCTGACCCTGGGTCAACTTGGTTGACCAAGTCAACCCAGTTGACCCATTAAGCCCATTAAGGATTCAAATAGGTGATTTGACCCAAATGACCTATTTAAACCCTCAAACCACATCTACCAGACTCCATTTACCATTTGAAACTGATTCAGTCCAGACCCTGGCCCTGGATCAACCTGGTTGACCAGGTCAACCCAGGTTGACCAATTTAGACCTTTAAGCCATTTAAACCAAATCAAGCTCCAGACCAACTTCAAACCCATTCAAACTTCTCTGACCACTTCTTTTAGTGATTCAGACTTGATTGGACCCTTAACCCAGTCAACCATTGACCAAGTCAACACAGGTTGACCCAATAACCCCTTAAAGGTTTTAATGGGTTATTCTAACCCATTTGATCAAATTAAGCCCTACAAACTCTCAAACCTATTTCAAGAATTGATTCAAAAATATTCAAGTTTATTGGGAGTCAAATCATGTATGCTTGACTTGATCAGACATTGACCTATGTTTAAGCCATATGTTCCATATGCCTTCTCATTCAAATTTAAAACCCCTTTACCTTGAGAATCCTTGAACTCATTTCATTTAACATCTTGAACATCTCTTAGCTCAATCCAAGTCAAATCATGGTCAAGTTGACCAAGTCAACATATCAAAACTTGGTCAAAGTCATTTAAAATATCATATCTCTATATAAATTCCAATATTTGAACCTCAAATCCTTCCAACTCATTTAACCAGCCTTTAAACTCTTCTCCCTTGCCACCTAAGCAAGGCTTGACCTATTGACTGGTCAAACCAGTCAACAAGTGGTCAAAAGACCCTCCAAATGGCTTTAAGTGATCAAAACCCTTCTTAAACTAATTATATCCAATCCTAAACTATGTCAGCTGCTTTAATGACCTCTAGAACGTTCCTAGAGTCATTCTAAGCCATTAGATAAGGATTCAATGGTTTGGATCATTTTTATATACTCACAAGATGCCAAAATGACCTTTCCACATGGCACCTAACCTTGTCCTTTGATTCCTCTGCTCCCACCTACCTCTGGACAGGTGTCACGATCCTAGCAACCATCCAAGTTCATCTCAGCCATCCAAATGGCCTTAGGACGTTTGAATAGGGCAATACCATAGGGGGAGCCGTCATTCATCATCTAGCACTCTCTTACCTTTCAAACCCTCTCAGACCTGAGACTTCTCTCATTCGAGCTCCTCAAACCTCCCTCCACTCATTTCCAGCTCAACACGGCCGGTCAAAGCTCACCGGCAGCCTGATTCCGGCGAACTCAAGCCAAATCCGTCCAAGGTTTCTTCCAGTCAATCCGTGGCTTTTCAGACCACGACTTCTGAAGAAGGAATAAGCGTGGACAAACAACAATTTCAGAGAGCTCTTAAACGGATTAATCCGTCCATTATCAAGGTCAAAAACCTTAACCCTAGCTTAGGACACATAGGGCAATTTAACTTTTCAAAGAGCTCGTTTTAATTCTCGTTTTTTACCCACATCAATGCTCTTCATGGCTAATTTCTCTGTTTAAAATTTCATTCAATTTCATTTTTTATATTGAGAGAAATATTTAAAAAACGAGTTTAAGGGCATGTACGTTAGTCTGCATTAAGGGTACGAGATCTCTGCCGTTGATCTTTTGATCAGCGGCTGAGATCTCGTTATTCCGCGGTTGATCATCACCGTGCGGCTCATGCAATCGTTGCACTGATTATACGACGGCATCCTAGCCGTCCATCACACACAGCGGGAGATCAGACGGTCATCTCCACGCGTTGACTCGGATAAGTGAAAAGAGCGTGGGGCCCGCCGTCCCTTTTATTCATATGATAATGATTACGCGGCGGCCAATCATTGCCAATGATTGGCCCGCCGCAGCGCGGTTTGATTTCCCTCAACCAGACGACGCCACGCGTCCGTCTCCGCCGCCGGCGCCGCCAGAATGATTTTTTTTTTTATTTAAAGCCCTCTTTAAACTCAGATTTCTTCAAATAATTGTTAAAAATCCATTTTAAATCCAAAAAATCCATGTAATATATCAAATTGCTCGAATTTTTAAGACCTTTAATTTAAAAATAAAATTACTTTAAAATGTGTTATATATTTTAAGTAATTTCAAACATTGATTATTTTAATTATTTTGATTATTATTTAATTAAGATAAATCAAAATATTTTCAAATTTTTAAAGAAATCTTTCAATCATTCAGGGAGCTTTTTGAAGTTAATTTTGAACTTTATGTTATTTTATTTCATTCAAAATATCAAGATTATTTATGTTTTATAGATATAATTCTGAAGTTATT
>CM034302.1:87364438-87403114 GCA_019925795.1 Dendrobium chrysotoxum
GGCCAGGATGTAGTAGGTGGTCAAGGACAGGAGTGGGGTGATGTGAATTCAATCCCCCGCCTTTGGAATGACGGAGGAACGAAGAACATGGTGAATTGTCCGGGCGTCCTTAAGAAGTGTGGAGCAGGCATTATCATGATAAGGGCATTTGTATTCGGAAGGAAATGATTGGCGACACTCCAATCATAGTCTGGGTCGGTGATAAGGGGTGTGGAGTTGTCGTAGTGACGGAAAAGTTAGAGAATTTATGAAAGTCCTGGTAGGTAAGTTCACGGGGCGCTGATTTACTAAGAGTGGAGGGTGGAATAATTAGCCGAAATCTAAGTTTGCAAAGAAAATGCGAAGAAGTTCCGAGCTAAAGGGAAATGCGAGAGTCATGATGAAGGTGAGGGAGGTGTGTGCGAAGAGGTCAAGGATAGGATAAGTGAGAGTGCGGGGATTTACAATTTCGATGGTGTAATCCCCACTTCACAGTATCGCTCGTAGGCAGCCTGATCGACTGCATTAGGAAGCGAGATCACCGGCCCCCGGGAGGAGCTTGCACCCTTTTGCGAGGCATTTGCCACCAGCCATTAGGAATCAAGAGTGAAGGAAGGTAGAGGGAGAAAGAGTGAAAATCCTTAGAAAAACTGTGTTTATATAGAAATGGCCTGATCGTCCCGTACGATCGCGGACATCGTCCTGGACGATATGGGCATTTATGCCATCCGGATGATTGGTCAAAAAAGGTGGTCCGATCATCCAGGACGATCAGAGATCGTCCAGGATGATTAGACACAGGCGATCGTCCCAAGGAGTCAGGCTGGACGACCGTTGACGAAAAGTATCATCCAGGATGATTAGGTGGATCGTCCGGGATATATGTATAAATATGTCAGACGGGGCCGAATTCCAATCGTCCAGCGGCTGACACGTGGATCGTCCAGGACGATGAGGTGGATCGTCCAGGATGATGGACAATAATTGGTGCAATTTCAGCCGTTTGATCAGATCAGGAAGATATGGATCATATCGTCCAGGACGATGTAAGGATCATCCAGGACGATCACCAATAATTGAGATTTTTCAACAGCAGGAGCAGTGTGGGGATGATTTTAAATGAATCACCAGGATGAAAGAGGATCATCCAAGACGATCGGGTATCGTCCAGGACGATGTGAAGAAAATAGAAAAAGATGAAGGATGAAGATGATCGATCAAGATCCCAAAAACACAACTATGAAATCAAATAAAACAAAAATGAATAAAACTCACACAAAAACACATAAAAGCAACGTTTTTCTTTAATCAAGCTGCTCGAGTAAATCAGAATTTTTTCTTGATTTTAGATTCAAAAACCATAAGAAGACGATTGACACGCTGAAATCCAGAAAAGGTTGGAAAAATCAACTTTCGTAACTCCGACCCCGGGCACCTTATCGATGCAAACCTCTTTCAAAACAAAAATCTGATTCAGAAGAAAAGACATTAGATTTGAAAAGAGATCCTTTCAAGCCTCGTTCCAGAAAAATATCTGATATAATAGTGTTACAAAGTAAAAATCAGAAATCAGGATTTTCAAAACTCAAGCTTTTGAAAATATTAAGTGGCGCACGGATTTTTCTAAGACATTTAACAATCTGAAAAGGAAGAAAGCTTGGTTTGGGCTCATTTTGTGCCTCTTTTTCAAATTGGTTGGCGCTTTGCGCATCTTTTGATTTTTGATACACTTTGTGTATCCAATTGGCAATTTCGCATCTTTTCAGTTTTGGGCTCATTTTATGCCTCTTTTTCAAATTATTGGCGCACTGCGCATCTTTTGTAAGCTTTCTCCTTTTCATAATCATTAAAGAGTCTCAGCTGTGAGATTATCTTCCAGACATAGGAGATGACTCTCCACAGTAAGGAAAAATGATTCACAAAATAAAAGCCATACAACATATGATAAATGCAATCACTTGATTTAGAAAATCAAACTAATGACTCAAGACTTTGAAAAACACTATTGATATGAGGCAGATTACTGTAGGAAGATAAAATAATCTCTATTTCAAAAAACTAACATTTTAATTTTGAAGAGGATTTTTATCCAAAAGAAACTATACACCAGTAAAGGAGTTAGAGGAAGAGAAACAATCATCAATGTTTCTTCCCTTTAACAGATTCAGTGAAATCAATCACTGCTTACCAGCTTCCAAACCAAAACAAGGTAAAAACTCCCAGTCAGAAATTCAGATTATCAGAAGTAGTGAGCGGTGATCAGATTTTGAAAGCATAAAACAGTAAGTGCAAGATATGAACCAGTGAATAAAAATAGATAGAAAATCACATCAAAGTAAATACTCAAATCAAAATAACAGTAAGGCTAAAACAGAAATCAGCAGAAGAAATAAAATCAACTGAAAGCAAATAATCAAACAAAAACTAACTAACAGAAATCAGAATATCAATCAGAACAATCAAGAATTAGCAGTCATCAGAATCAAGCATTTATATCAATCACTCCTAATCTGGTTCTCAAAATGCTGAATGAGTCAAAGGCCAGTGGTTTAGTGAATATGTCAGCCAGCTGATTTTCAGTTGCTACATGATGTAGCTCAATGTCCCCTTTTGTAACATGGTCCCTAATGAAGTGATGCCTTATATCAATGTGTTTGGTCCTAGAATGTTGGATTGGATTCTTAGAGATACAGATGGCACTAGTATTATCACACAGAATAGAAATTGTGCCAACAGGTACCCCTAAATCCAAGACTTGTTGCTTCAACCAAAGAACTTGGGCCACACAACTCCCTAAGGCAATGTACTCAGCTTCAGCAGTGGAAAGTGCAACTGAGTTCTATTTTCTACTGGACCAGGAGACTAACGACTGTCCTATGAATTACAAGTCCCAGAAGTGCTCTTTCTATCCACCCTACACCCGCAAAGTCAGAATCAGAATATCCAATGATCTCAAAAGAGGTGCTGTGCCTAGGGTACCAGATTCCTAGGTTTGGGGTCCCTAAAATATATCTAAGAATTCTCTTAACAGCAGTCAGGTGGGACTCTTTAGGATCAGCCTGAAACCTAGCACAAAGACAGACACTAAACATGATATCAGGTCGGCTAGCAGTCAGGTAAAGCAGTGATCCTATTATCCCTCTATACTTCTTCTGATCAACAGATTTTCCACTTGAATCCTTATCTAACTGAACTGAGGAGGGCATGGGAGTATTGATTGGCTTGGCTTTGTCCATTTCATATTTCTTCAAAATGTCCTTAGTGTATTTTGATTGATTGAGAAAGGTTCCATCATCCGTTTGCCTTATGCTAAACCCCAAAAAGTAGGACAATTCTCCCATCATACTCATCTCAAACTCCTTACTCATTATTTTAGAAAACTCATCACATAAATATTTATCAGAAGATCCAAAAATTATATCATCAACATAGATCTGGACAATGAGTAAGTCATCCCTAATCTCCTCAGAAAAAGGGTGGTGTCTACGCTCCCTTAACAAACTCTCTTTCTAACAGGAATGTGCTAAGCCTCTCATACCAAGCTCTGGGTGCCTGTTTCAATCCATATAAGGCTTTTTTAATTTATAGACATGATTTGGATATTGGGAACTCTCAAAACCTGGGGGTTGTTCTACAAAAACATCTTCTTTAATTACCCCATTTAAAAAGGCACTCTTGACATCCATTTGAAACAGCTTAAATCCCTTATAACAGGCAAAGGCTAGTAGCACTCTAATGGCTTCCAATCTAGCTACAGGGGCAAAAGTCTCCTCAAAATCAATCCCTTCTATCTGATTATACCCCTTAGCCACCAATCTTGCCTTATTTCTCACCACCACACCAGAATCATTCATCTTATTCTTAAAGACCCACTTGGTTCCCACAATACTTTGATTTTTAGGTCTTTCTACTAACTCCCAAACATCATTCCTTACAAATTGATTCAATTCTTTCTGCATAGCTAAAATCCAAAACTCATCCGACAAGGCTTGATTGATGTTGGTGGGTTCAGTCATTGAGATAAAGGCAGAATGGTTTACTTCCTTCCTAAGTCCATGCCTAGTCCTAACACCTTCAGAAGGGTCTCCTAAGATCAGTTCTTTAGGATGACTCGAAGAATCTCCAATCTCTAGGCAACGTGGTTTGAGGTTCTACCCTTTCCTCCATATTTGTATTTCCAACTCCTTGGGTAACCTCAACAATCTCTTCATCTTCTACTTCAGATCTAGACTCCTTAGGATCAGATTCATCAAACACTACATGGGTTGTTTCTTCCACCACCAAAGTCCTCTTATTGAACACCCTAAAGGATTTCCCCACACTTGAATATCCTAAGAACACTCCTTCATCAGATTTGGGGTCAAATTTTCCTAAGGGTGACTTCCCGTTGTTCAGAATGAAAACCTTACAGCCAAAGACATGGAGGTGGGACAGATTTGGAGTTCTACCCTTAATGATCTCATAAGGTGTCTTGTTCAGTTTGACTCTCACATTCACCCTATTCAGCACATAACAGGCAGTGTTCACCGCTTCAGCCCAAAAGTATTTTGGAAGTGAATACTCGGCAAGCATGGCTCTAGCGGCTTCCACTAAGGTCCTGTTCTTCCTTTCAGCTACCCGTTCTGCTGAGGGGTCCTAGGAGCTGAAAAATTGTGACTAATCCCATGATCCTCACAAAAACTTCCAAATCTTTCATTTTCAAACTCCCCTCCGTGATCACTATGGATGGTAATAATCTCACATCCTAACTTCTTCTGAATCCAAGTAGAGAAAGATCTAAACTCATCAAATGACTCAGATTTATGTGACAAAAACTTAACCCAAGTGAACCTCGAATAATCATCTACAATCACAAACCATAGACTCTCCCCCTAAGCTGGCAGTGCTAATGGGTCCAAAGAGGTCCATGTGAAGAACTTCTAAAGGTCTAGAGGTGCTAATGTCCTTAACAGAGTGAAAAGAGGACTGGACTTGCTTCCCCAACTGACAGGCATCACACAGGTGATCCTTAGTGAACTTAAGCTTGGGCACACCTCTAACTAAGTCCTTTTGGGTGACTCTCCTAAGGGTTTTCATACTGGCATGACACAATCTCTTATGCCATAACCAAGACTCATCAGCAGCAGTTTTTAAGCAAATTGAATTATCAAATTTAATGCAACTTACATCCAGCTTGTAGACGTTGTTGATCCTTTGCCCCTGCAAAACAACTTCATCATTTAAGCTTAAAATGCAGCCAGTGGGCAGGAATTTGATGCTGTATCCCTTGTCACAAAGTTGACTGATGCTCAGCAAGTTGTGTTTCAGTCCATCTACAAGCAAAACATTATCAATCATAAAATTCTTTGAATCACCAATTATACCTGAGCCTACCACCTTCCTGGTGGTGTTATCTCCAAGTGTAACCTTGCCTCCAGCTCTGGCCTCCAGCAAATGAACTGATTTGCATCTCCAGTCATATGTCTAGAACATCCGCTGTCCAGGTACCACATGCTCTCACGAGGTCTTGTGTGAGAGCACACCTACAAAAAATATCAAACGTCAGTCTTAGGAACCCAAACAGGTTTGGGTTCCTTCTTATGAAAAGAAGAATGCAATGCATGCGTGCTGTGCTGTGAAACAGGCAGTTTGGGTTCCACACCCAATGTGTACTACGGTGAACAGTGCAGGTGTGGGAAATGTGTCCTAACATGCCACATGAAAAACATCTAACACCAGGAAAAGGGTTAACTAATCTACGGGGTGATAGTGCCTCTTCCTAGATGTATATGAAACATGCTTTGATGAACTTGCAACAGATTTTTCAAAAGGTGGCGGTGCATAAAACTGTTCAAAAGTAGGCGGTGTTTTGTTCTTTTCAAAAGCACTGATTTTCACTTTCAAAAACTCAATATGTTTATTTAAACTTGCAATTTCAAAGTTCTTGCACTTTCATTACTTTCTAAATCACATGCCTTATCATTAATTTCTTAAAAGCAACTTCTAATTCAACATGCGATGTTTTTAACAAATCATGCTCAATAGTTAAATCAGAATATTTTTTATTCAAATCATCGAATTCATCAGCAAGGACATGTGATTGGAATCAAGTGTGGAATGATCTTTAACTAAGAATCATGCTCTTTTTGCAAAGTCAAATAATCTAATTTCAAACTAGCATGAGTTTTCTTAAGCTTCCTATACGATGTATGAATTTTTTCAGAAACTTCAAATAATTGATCGTAAGTAAGCTCACATACCTCTTCCTGGTCCGACTGACCAGGTGTGATCATCAGCCATCAGACACAATTTTTTCTCCTCTTCAGCTTCAGTCTCAGAAGAGTCGGATGCAGAGTGCCCAGAACGCCTTCTGAATCCGCTTCTTGTCCTTTCTGAACTTTGGTTTCTCCTCACCCTTCTCCTTGCTTGGGTGAGCCTTGAGCGTAGGACAATCCACCTTTATGTGTCCAGGCTTTCTGCATTCAAAACAAACAGATTCAGATGAACCTTTAAAGTTTCTACTGGTCTTACCTTTGTTCCACTTTTGAAAATTCTTATTCTTCTTCCTTAGAAAGTTCTTGAATTACCTTGTGATTAAGGTAACATCATCGCTATCAGACCCGAAAGTACTAGCATCTGAATCTTTGGCCTTTAGTGCCACTGTCTTCTCTTTCTTGCGTTCACCTGCATCAAGTTGCCTTTGGTTCACCCCTTGCTCGTAAGCAATGAGTGATCCAAGTAAGCTGTCAATAGAGTAAGTATTTAAATCTTTAGATTCAGTGATAGCAGTAATCTTAGCATCATAAGAAGCAAGCAAACATCTAAGAATTTTGTTCACTCTTCGTAGTTAGTAAGTTCTCTACCTAAAGCATGCAAAGAGGTAACAATCTGAGTGAACCTTGTGTACATTTCTGAAATAGTCTCACTAGGTTTCATGCGAAAAAGTTCATAATCATGTAACAAGATGTTTAACCTAGACTGTTTGACTTCAGTTGTTCCTTCGTATGTTATACATAATCTATCCTAGATTTCTTTTCCCGTTGTACAAGTAGAAACACACATATAGTCTTCTAATTTTAAAGCACAAAAGAAATAGTTCAAGCATTTGCATTTAACTGTGCTAAGTCACGAACATCAAACGTCCAATCAGCAAAAGGTAATTCAGTTTTCATATTGTTAATCAATCTAAAAGGTGGTTCGTATCCATCCTTAACTAACATCCACATGCGATAGTCAATCGATTGAAGAAAAGTAGACATGCGTGTTTTCCAAAAATCAAAAGGAATATTATCAAACAACGGTGGTCTTGTAATATAATAACCTTCAGCAGTATTACGATTGTTACAGTTAGCCATGGATCAAAATCGAAAGTTTTTAAACCTAAATTTTGAATCTCGCTCTAATACCACTTGAAAGTTCGATAGGGATGTTAAGCCTAGTGAACTAGTCCCGAGGCTAACCAAGAGGGGGGTGAATTTGTTATTTAAAAATTTCACGACAATAATGAAAAATCTTTTCGATACATAGCAGTGGAAATAATTAAACAAGAATGAAAAGATCAATCTCAGATATTCACCCACGCAGTTAATATCAAAAAATAAAGTGCAGAACTGAATCAGAAAAGCAAACCAGATTTATAGTGGTTCGGTTCAACTTGACCTACGTCCACTCCCCGGAGCCTCTCCTCCGGGTATTGCACTAAACAGAAAGTGTCTCTCCTTTTGCTCCTACAGCAAGACGGAGAAGCCTGTACAAACACCTCCTTTCACCACACGGTGAGGTAGAGAACCCGACCTCCTTTTGCTTCCTCCTGAAGCAGGCAGAGAACCTTCGAAGTCCTTTTGCTTCCACCTGAAGCGGGCAGAGAACCCCGGATCTTCTTGCGAATGATCCTCCCACGACGAACACCGACTAGACGAAAGACGACGAGCGGAGAAGATGACTCTGATCCGTGCTTGGAGCAACCTTAGTGAATCCCTCACTAACTCTCCCTCAAAAGATCCTCTCTCTCTCTCCCAACTCCCTCTCTCTCTCTAGGGTTTCTCACGGAAGGAAGGTGGTAAAAAGATTTTTCTTGTTTTAAGAAATGTTCTTTTATAGGAGGGCTTAAAATTTGCCCTAAATCTCAACTGGTCGGCCAAGATCGTCCAGGATGATCGGTAGATCGTCTTGTACGATCAGTTTAAATTATGCTGTTTCAGCTTGGACGATCTGGCTCTTCTGGACGATCAGTAGAAAAAATTGTTCATATCGTCCCGTACGATCCTGCGATCGTCCGGGACGATTAGTGCAAATCGAGAAATATCGTCCAGAGACAGTTCGGGTCGTCCAGAGAAACTTGTGCTGGACGACCAAAAAATAACTTGATCGTCCAGGATGATACGGGTATCGTCTTGCACGATTAGTTCAAAAAGTGCCCAAATCATCCTGAACACAGTTCGGGACGTACAGCTGAAATGCACTAGACGATCATGATCGTCCGGGACGATCCTGCGATCGTCCAGGACGATATGATCGTATCAATTAAATATTAATTACTTTTCTTAATTACCAGACTAATTTAGGCATGATTGTACTGAATCGTCCGGGACGATCAGACCAAATAACTTAAAAATAAAAACTTGCCTAACTTATTCTGGTGGCTGAGAATTTCTGATTTGAGCATATCGTCCTGTACGATCCAAAGATCGTCCAGGATGATCTGCTTAATCAGACTCACTTAACTTGGTCGCCCTAATTAGGGTTTCTATTTTTGCTGGATCATCCAAGATGATGTGAATATCGTCCAGGATGATCTGAACAAAAAATGAATAGAAACTCTAATTCACTCAAGTTCTCCCCCTGAGTGTGTGTGTGCAAGGTTACTTAGCTCAGGGATCAGTTACATTATAATTGACTCAATAAAAAGAAAAATTATACATTTGACACACTTGGACCCGATCTTGAGTTAGCTTGATTTGCTCGTGATCTTTTGTGCCTGAAATGGGTTAGCTAAGCAAAACACACTGGAAACATATTTGTCATCATCAAAACCAGATTTGCAACAAGAAACACTTAGATTTAAACAACTCTTTGCACAACACATTTTAGAATGTGAAACGTATACCCCACGAATGCTCTTCATTCAAAAATTCTGTGTTTAAAATTTCATCTCATTTGATCGATCCAATCGATCAAACGAGATAAATTATCGTTAAGGCCTTCAGTTTCACCCTAAGCCACGGTGGTATGAGATCTCCACTATTGATCATTTGATCAACGGCGGAGATCCCATCGTTTTGTGGTTTTGTTCGAATCGTGAAATTGATCCAGCAGTCTCGCTCAAACTCTAGCGAGATCAGGGCCGTCCGCCCGAAACAGCAGACGATCCAACAGCTCTAGGAGGCCGCTAACGTGGTTAAGCCGCGGTCACATTCGTGGCAATCATTGTCGCATTTATATGGCAATCATTGCCGGCGGCGCAATCATTGCACCGCCAGGCAATGATTGGCCATTAACCGCGGGACCAATCCCGAGCCACCAAGTGTCATTTGACCAGTTTTTTTTATTTAAATTAATTTTAAATGTGTTTTTAGTCAGATTTAATTCAAAAAATTATTAGAAATTTTATTCTAACCCAAAAAATTAGTATAATATATCAAATTGATCATATTTATATTCTCCTTAATTTAAAATTAATTTTAATAAAATAAATTATATTTATTTTAAGATATGTTAATTATCAAATATTATTTATTTTAATTAATAATTAGTTATAAATAATTTAAAATATTATATAAAAATTAAAAAATCTTAGTTTGAAAATAATATTTTATTTTAGAGAATTTTTAAATTATTTTAATTTAAAATTTTGATTTCAATATTTAATAATTACTATATATTGTTACATAATTAATATCTAAATAATATTTATTATTAATAAATTACTTTTAAGTAATATAATATGCAAATAATAATAAACATATTTCTATTTAAATCATAGAAATATTTTAATCATTTAAATTTTAAATTAATAAATACTTTGCTATTTTAAGTAAGTTTAATTAATTAAACATTTAAATTATTAATTATTAATTATTTAATTTAAGACTTAATTATTTTCCAAAATTATAAAAATTATTTTTCATTAAATTACCTTAAAATAAAAAAAAACCCATTTTTTATTATTATTTAATTTTAAGAGGCATGTTCAACATTATTATTTTAAGCAATTTGTAACTATATATTTAACTAATAATTAATCAAATCGAAAGTTTTTCTAATAATTTTTATAATTATTATTTTATATTTTAGAGACTTTAATAATTAATTTAATATAATTTAATAATTATTTTTAAATATTAACCTTTTTTTAAATTATTTTAAATCCTTTTAAAAAGCTTAAACTTTAATAATGCATAACTAATTTATTTTAAATCCAAAATTCTTGCATAATACCTTAATATTTTTAAAAAATTATGTACTTTAATTTAAAATTATGTTAAGATATTAAAAATTAATTTTTATTACTTATTTTTCATTCATTTGATTATTTAAGTATTTAATTATTATTTAGATAAATAATATATTGATTATTTTTGAATTAAAAAATTATTTTTAAACCCTCCCCTTTGGTGGTCAGTGGATCTCTCATGCATATGATTTGAACTATTTTTAACTATCTTATTTTTAAACTTATATATTTATGTTTTAATATATATACATATATTTTTAAACTATTTTAAAATGATATATTCTTTAAATCCCTTAATTTTGAGAGATCTATTTATGAAATTTTAAAAATAGGCTATGCATGTGAGTAGCATTCATGGGGGAAGGATTAGTGGATAATTGGACTCCAATCATTCACTTATCACATTGATAATCGTGCTTAATTATTTGTTTAGTTGTCTTTTACATGTGTAGGACGCACGAGCACTTAGTCTAGGCTCTCCTAGGTCTAAGGACATGATGTGTCAGGTTCTTTTATGTATTCCCCTCTATGTCACCCCAAGGGTTAGTCTCTAACATTTGATTTAAACCCATTCAACCTAGTGACATCCTAAGGATAATAATTAAGGACTCGTCTAGTATACTTAAAGAAATTCTAGGAGCAAGGGTACACCCCCGAATGGCTTGAAACTTGAAACACTTAAACTTTGTGACATCTTGAATCCCTTGAAAATTTCTAGGGATTTTTTTAAGACTCCATAAACCCCCTTGGTGGGAAAATTTATGTCACCACGCAGATTTTGATTTCTCCTTTTTGTAATCGAATACTGCATTAAGAATAAAGTACAGTCTCGGGAGACTGACACAATATTCTATAATGGATTCAACATCAAAATAGGGTTTTAGAAAATAATATTTTTATAGTCAAACACAATTCTATGAATAACATATCATCTTGAGAGATGAACATGAAATTCTGTAGAATATGTTTAAAAATAGAAATATAGTTTTGAAAAGTTCATCCATCCTTTTATTTAGGTGTAATAAGGAGAATATTGTATCATCTGAAAAGACGAACATAACATTCTTCAAAAATACCCAAAAGAAAGAATGGGTTTTATAAAAGTCATCATTTCTAAAATTGAATATAATAAATAGAATATTATATTACCCGGAAAGATAATAATAATATTCTATAAATATATTTAAAATTAGAAATGAGGTTTTAAAATATGTCTGCATTCCCAAAGATTTTTCCCTTGTTTTATAAGAATAAAACAAGGTTTATTTTAATCTGGGGTTCTCAAATCCCTATAGGGGCAAGCCCCTATAGTTAATTACATCCTAGGAGGGATACTCCTAAGAAAACTCTCGATTAAAGCAGTGATTTCTTACCCTTTGATTACAAAGTAAAAGGCAAGGAAAGAAGTAAGAATTTTCAAGGAGAAAGCTCAACGTTGAACAGTTATTAACGAGTCAAATGAAGAAAAGTAGGAGGTACCGGATTCTGAGAAGCTCAGAGGCAACCTCAGTCTACCCTATGTTGGGCTTTACATTTTAAGAGAGAAATTTCATGTTTAAGTTGATATTTTATTAGAAATTTGGGATCATATTTCCAGAGAGTGAGGACTTAAGATTTGGCAATCTGCCTCAGAACCTAAAACTAAATTGGGTACTACAAAGTAGTGACCCGAACCTAGCTAATGCAGTGTAAATCTGGACTTACCCCGGCCTGGATTGGGGAGCCAGCTAACCACCTAGGCGCTTCAAATCCATGTGTCTAGTCTCTTATGAAAGATGGGTAGGGATGTTATTTAAGTTTTGAGGAATCGGGACCGACATCTAAGACAAATCCTAATTGGCCCCTTTACTTATGTAGGGTAAATGATGCCTGAGAGTGTAATGCAATTAAAGTTTTAGACTCTTTTAATTTGTATCTAATGCAATGCATGCTAATTGACTCGAATGCATAAAAATGATTTATGAAGCAGTTTTAAAATCAGGCTTAGAAAATAGATTTTTCCCTAGAGATTGCACAACATCCCCTTGACAGAACTGCACCCTAATAGGCCAGGTGGTCTGCCAAAACCCGCAGGTGGGGAGGTGCCTAACAAGGAAGAGAAAGTAATAATATGCTTATGCTGACTCTCGGCGGTCCGAGCTTACTTCTTAGATTCGTTAGAGTTTCTATGTGAGCCTAAAAAATTTTATTTTTAAATTTCAAGTAGAAAAAGTTTATCGTGGTCCTTACCAAAAAAACACTCCGATGCGTATCCAGGCTAAAACAAAATGCGGCATGTAAGAGTCCTAAAAAAAGCTAGTGCACAAACAATATAAACACTCAAATTAAATTATCCAAAAATATAATGTCCAATGTCCAGTTTATTTACAACCCAAGGTCTTCTGAAAAAGTAAAGTGGCCGGGTACCACTGACAACAAACCCGAATTCTAATCCTAAGACTGACGCAAGTGATTTCAAAATGGGATATATTTTTCTTCTTATCTTCATTTCTTCATTTTCTTCATCTTCACTTCTTTGTCTTCTTTCCTTTACAAGCTTCTTGGATCCCCTACGAGCTCCTTGGATCCGCTATGAGCTCCTTAGGTCCGCCGGGCATGGATATCCAAATGAAAAGAAACTCATCCCCAAAGGGGTATTTTTTTTTCTCTTTGGATATTAGAACCACCCTAACTTGGCTTTCCAAATAGAAGAGAATACTCCCCTAAGGGACATTCTCTTCTCTTTGGATTCCGAGTTGGGTGTGATATCCCACTTTTGAATCACTTTCACAACATTTGACTTTAACAAAAATATATTTACATTACATTACATCCCAGAAAGAAAAAGAAAATCTAGACACACCTGCAGGGTTATCCTAAGCATTTATAATAAAATCATTCCCAAGCAGTTATATATTCATATTAAATTCATCAGCCTCACTTGGCCATGCTCTTTTAATTTTAAGGGGGCTTAGCATTTTCTGAAGCACCTGCAGAAAATATTGTTAATTTAAATCTTTAATTTGCCCCCTTTTTATTTAGCCCTGCACGAGCATGGCCACCTGCATAAGATTCTGTGAGCATCCAGATCGTTCCTAACCAAGGGGTAATCTATCGCCCATCACATCATATCACAGAGAGCAATAAAAGTAAACAAACACTCATGCCAATCGTACAAGCATGCAATGAAAACTGAGAAAGCCCGTCACACAACAGCAAGAAAGTAAACACCGGCCTAACCTAAAGCTAGAGTCGGTTGTCCTAACAAATAAACCTAAGTGTGTGCTGTAGGCTATGTGGTTTGGATATACCCTAGATCAGTTATTGATTGAAGTTTTCTAGTTGATTGAATTTAATTTTGTTGAAGGGGTCAAGGGATTTGATGTTTAAATTTAAGGTTTGGGTTAAAGATATTTACTAAACCTAAAGTGAGATGTCACTAAATTTTCTATGTTCAGTGTTTTCTATCTTAAAGTGTGCATGCAACCTAAGTCTAAGTTCTCTAAAACTCAGTCCTTAATTTTTGTCCTTAAATGTCACTAATGTTGTATGGGATGAAAAGTTTGTTATTACTAACCCTCAGGACATTGCGCACGTGTAAAGGAGTTTAAGGATCTAAAATAAAATAAATAATCCTAATAAAATTGAAGTTGCTACAGGGACCTATAGGAGAGGAGTTCGCACAAAACACACCACGGCCTCCTAGGGGCTTTCTAAGTTTTAAGAAAACTTACAACACCAGGGGCTATGACCCGGTGGATTTCGCCCATAGCACCTCTACCCTGTTGGATAGAGGCTACTGACACCTTTAATCTTCTTCCTCTTGTTCACTTGATTGGTACCGTTCCTCACAGTTCATGCAAATAAAGACAAGAAAATAGGGAAGGATTAGAAGCACATTTTATAATTAACAACAAAATAATTAAAATTTATTAAAAATAAAAATATACCTTTCTTCGGGCTTGAAGACCGGCGCAAGCTGTCAACCTTTTAAACAGTTCCCTTTTGAAAGCAGACTATTTGTTTTTCCAACATTTACCTCGAGGCACAAGAAGGGAGAAGTAGAAGAAAGAGAAAGAGAGGTAGAGAGGGAAAGAGAGCTTTTGCTTTTCAACAATCACCCAAAGCTATCACTTCTTAGCACAAATAATTTCATTTTCCAGTGATTAACCAACACAACTCACTCTCCAACATCCACACACCCCATTTTCAACACAAGCATTTTTCAAAACATTTTTCTTCTCAATATCAACACTTTCACAAAATATACATTTTTTCCACTTTTCAAATCATATACCTTTCAACTTATATACACACAAGTTACCTTTCAAACATATCATTTCACTTTCCAAAAGATACACATACACCTCACCACTTTTCACCATTCCCACACAAATACTTTTCCAAAGCACTCTCTTTTAGCACCAACACTTTTACTTTTCACACACTTTACCTTTTAAGATATACACATGTCACTTTCCAACAATCACACACACACATACTCTTCCATTTTTTTTTTAAATCATATACTTCAATTTGTACATTTCACCTGTTTCATTTCCCAAAACATACATACTCTTCACCTTCCAAAACACACACTTTACTTTTCATTTTCCTCACACAACCTTTTCAAAAACACTTCTCTTTTTGAAATCAAACACTTTACATTTCACCTATACATGCCTTTCTTCAACCATACGTTTTACCCTTTAACAAACATACACCTGAAAACACTTTTTTTTTTAATATATCCACATCTCATTTTTAACAAACCAACCTCCACTTTTCATTCTTCTATACAATTTACCTTGCAATACATACATTTCTCTTTCAACCTTTCAAAACACACATTTTCAAATACATTTCATCTTTCAATGCATTTTGTTTTTTAACAAATACACTTCACTTTCTACTTTTCGCAAACCATAATCTTGCAAAATCCCTACACTTTTCAACATACTTTATTTTCCAACACACACACAATCCACAAATAACCCTTCAAAATATACATCATTACACATTTCCCATTTCAAAATATCCACCTTCCATCTTCCAAAGATCACACAATCACCCTTTTAAAACATACACTTTTCCACACAAAATACATTTTTATTTCATTTCCAAAACCTCGACACTTTCACTCTTTAACATAAGCTCTTACTTTTCAAATCACCCACAACTTCCATTTTTCAACCTTTATGAATTTCAAAATCCAAACATTTTCTAACACAAACTTCCACTTTCAAGACATACACTTCTCACTTTTCATCTTTACATTATTTCTAGAATACACTTGATGTGCTTCCCAATGCGTATATATACCATTTGCCTCTCAAAATAACATACATTTTATCCTTCCAAACTCACACTTTTCAAACCTTGCACATTTCACATACACATGTGACTTCCACAATCAAGATTGACTAAGAGTACACATACACTTTACTTTCACTTTTCTCATACAAACACGTAACTTCTCCACACCTTTCAACACACTTTTTTTTTAAAACATACACTTATTCCACCTTTCAAAATACACACTTCCAATTTGCAAAACACACATGACATTCTCATTCCTTGGCAAGAAAAGAGAAAAGATTTTTTTTTTTTGCCAATTTCAAACTCAAATGGAGACAAATCAATTTGAGAAACTACTTGAAACCACCAACGCAATGATACATTTAATATACCAAGAGGTGTTCTCACATCACATAATCAAATTATGCTTCAACATTTTTATCCAAATCGGAATAAAAACAAAACTTATAACCAACCACTGATTTACTTGTAAAGAAATGATTCAAATGACTCGTACACTTTCAAGAGAGGAGAGAAACTTCATGCCAACCCAACTTTATTTCAACGAAAACTCAAAAAGCATTGTCTTGATAGTTTATTAAGAAAAAGAAATACCCCATCAACACTACTTATCTTGCCTCCAAAGAATAACAACCTCTATTCTAACCAAAAGAGAAATGCAACCATTCACAAGAAGAATGAAAAGGAAAAAAAATCTTCTCGATTTCAAGAATAAAACTACAGCACCTCATTTATCATTTTTTTTAACATAAAACCAATTGAAAATTTCTGCATTCAAATAAAAAAAAAAAGCCAACATCAATGTGCTTCAAAGTACTATTTTCATATTTAGATGATAGAAACTCATCAAGAAACCTTTTCTTCTCTTTGTTTTTAATCTGAAACCTAGATCCTCAAGCATTGAATCTTTAAGAAAAGAGGACAAGGAAGACTAACCTTACCATTTTAATCCTAAGAAATCATGGCAAGAACCCACTTCTTATTGTCTTTGGCCAAGAAAATCGCAATGGAGAGGGAGACAACTAGGGCATGGACGGCTAGGACCGGCGGCGTTGACGACTAGGGCTGCTGGGAGTTGGGGGAGTTCCGAACTGGGAGGGAGACGGGACTTGGGCTGGGGCTGGCTTCTTCCGAATCGAGTAAGAGGGAGGCGCAGAGCTCGCGAACTGGGAGCGCGGGGGTAGTTCGCGAAAACATAGAGCATCGCCGCCTGGGGGGTTTCGGTTTCGCCAGATAGATAGGGGGGATCGAGAGGGTTTTGCGAACAGAGGGAGGAGGCAGGACCTGGGGCTGGCTACCGGCGTCGGAGGGGAGAAGGTCTGCGAGAGAGAAGGAGGCCGAACTGACCTAAGGCTTCCAAACTCAGAGGCAATGGGGGCTACGGACTTCCGCCTGGAGGTATGCGGGCTGGAGTGGTTTCGTCTGGCTTCTTCCGAACCGAGAGGGCGACGGTTGGGGTTTCGCCAATCAGAGAGAGTGAGTGCTAGGGAGTTCTTCTGCCTGGAGGTGTGCGAATAGAGAGGGAGTTCGGGGCAGTTCCATTCTTGCGAGTAGGAGAGGGAGACCGAGAGTGGGGGGTTGCGAAGCCAGGGGCGGATGGTTTCGCGAACTGCATAGGAGATCGGGTCGTGGGCTGGACCGGCCCTAACTCCTCCTAAAACTGCCTAAAATTAACCATCTTTAAATGAAATTGATGTATTAACTTAAGCAAACTTAGTTAAATTTTAATTTAAATAGTTCAAAATAAAGTGACTAGTTTGATTAATATGAATTTAATTCTATTTAACTTATAATGAGTCAAATTGGAATAATTAGAGGCATCTAAATTAAATTGAATTCGAATCGAATGATTGGGCTTGATGTCGAATTGGTTTGGTTTTGATCAACCCGAAATGAGTCGAATTAGAAAGCTGAGTCGGTGCTATGTCACTAGGTATCCACCTAAGGGAAATCCTAAAAGGGCAACGTCTATACTAGGCTACGAAAACCTAGGTGCTAGAGTTGAGTTCGGGAAAATTGACCTCGAATAATGAGGTCAACACCCCTAATTAATAAACCCTAATTTCCCCTTTAATTAAGACCCGGTAACTTCGAGAAATTCTAATAAATTCAAATTAAATCTAAAAATTACTCATAATATATCAAACTCTTTAGAATTCAGCCTTTAACCTCAAAAATTTAAAACCCCCTTAATTGGACTTTAATCTAAACCTTAATTTAATTTTAACTAAAAATCACTCTTTTAATTAAATAAATAATTAAAATTTTTTAAAAATTCAAAAAATTTTCCAAACACTTGGGAACTCTTCGTTGGGCCATGCTTGACCTTTGGAGGTGATTCCAAGAGGTTTGGAGATGATTTGGATCAAAACTCTTAAAATAACCCTTAATTAAATAATTTTAATAATTCATTAATTACCTGAAACTTTTAAAAATCATAACTTTTAGTAGAAAACTCCAAATCCAGCAGACTCAAAGTCTAATTACTCCTTGTAAGGTTTAATATTTAATAAATAGACTAGAACCCCAAAACCTAACCTATTTCTAGAAGTGCCCTTTCGGACCCCCCTTAACTTAGTAGGTAGGGAGACCCTGGACCTTCTAAAATCTGCTAACCTAACTTAACTTTAGAAAGCTTTACCCTTAGCATTTAGATAGCCTCCTAACCTGAAAATGAATCATTTAATATTCCTCCCATTTTAATCTCTAACCAACTAAATTAGCTTAACTAACCTCGGTTGCTATTGTGTAACACGGGCCTATGAGGCTATTTACTTAGCCCCAAGGAAGGTGAAATAAACTTCATGGCCTTGGTGAGAAATACAGATAGTAATCACTTAATATTTAAAATATATCTAATTGAAACTTTAACACATTGATATTTGAACTCAAAATCAAATTTCTCCCATTGACCTTCAACCAACTGGGTCACAACTTTAGCTAAACCACATACATAGGACATATCCAAACCACACAGCCTTTCACACACATAGAATTATTTGCTAGGGCACCACTTATAGCTCTAGGCTAGGTCGGTGTTTACTTTACTGATGTGTGCCGTGTTTCCAAGATTTTATTGCATGTTGTGACTGAAAATTGATTGATATATTTATTTATTTTTATCGCACTATATGAATTGATGTGATGGACAGTAGATTACCCATAGGTTAGGGACGCTCTTGATACTAACGATATTTTTTACAGGTGATCATGCTCATACATCACTAATAAAAGGGGGCAAAAATAAATAATAATTATGTATATAAATATTTGCTATAGGTGTTTCAGCCACTTAGCCCCCCCCCCCCCCCCCCCCCCCCAAATAAATGAGGGCTAAAATAAATCATAAATATAATTGCTACATATACTCCAACTGCTTAGCCCTCAAATAAATAAAGAGCATGGCCTAGTGTGGCTGGCATGAGTATTTTATTTTCATATATAACTATTTGGGTTATTTTATATTAACTGCTTAAGATAACCACACAAGGGAGTCTAGATTTTTTATAATGATGTAATTTGATGTAAGTTTTAAAAGTATCGAGTTGTGAAAGTTTTCAAAAGTGGGTCATCTCAAATACTAGGGGTGTCAATTTTGGGTCACGAGTCAGGTTCGGGTTGAACCCAAAACTAACCCGGCATTATTCGTATCAACCCGAACCCAACCCAGTTTTACAAAATGGTCAATTTTTCGGACCCGAACCTGACCCGCTTTGGGTTCGAGTCAACCCAACACAACCCGATTTCAATTGAGTCGACATAAAAAATTTCTTCCGTTCACGCTCTTACTCAGCCAAATCCTGTAAATCCATCTTCTATTCGTGAGCTTACTCAACAAAATCCCAAAAATTAGCCATCCGTTTGCGCTTACTCTACCAAACCTTGTAAATCCACCATATGTTCCGCATTTCGGACAGTTCACGTGCTAGATCGGATGTTACAGCGCCATAGTGGTGATGCAACACGAGTCATGTGACATGACAGTGGGTCAGCCCGTCAATGGGGGCAGGTGGGTCAGCGAGGCAGCTTGGTGGGCAGACTGACAGGGGCGGAACCCCTTAGAGGTGCAACTGCCCCCCCTCAAAAAATTAAAAAAAAATTTATTATATTATTTTTTAGATAAATTTGTCCTTTTTTATTCATTTTTTAGTCTTTATTCTAAGAGTTTTTAGGCAATTGCCCCCCCTAAAAGTTTTAAAATACTATAGTATTTAGGTAATTGCCCCCAACAAATAGTAAAGAGAATTCATCATTGAATTCCAAAAATACACCTGGTCGAACCCCGCCAGGGGGCGCTGTCCCCTTGGACCCCCGACCTATATGCCTTATAAGTTTGCCCCCCTGAAAATTAAGGTTGGTTCCGCCCCTGCAGACCGATGTGGGTGCGAGCAACTATGATCAGGGGCGATCAGTTGCGGTTAGGGGCGGTCAGCGGGTCAATCCGGGTCATCTTTAGGTTTCTGGGCCAATATGAACCTGACCCGATTTTTGAAACGGGTTGAAAAGTCTAACCCAAACCTGACCCGATTTGGGTTCGGGTCAACCCAAACCCAAAATTTTTGTGTCGGGTTTGAGTCGGGTTTTTAGGTTGTGTCAAATATTGAAACCCCTATCAAATACTAGGTACCCAAAGAGAAAAAGAAAGGCCCTTCATTGAGAATTTTTTATACATTTTGGTACCCTTCTGGAGGGCGAACCTTACGAAGACCAAAGGGAGTCGGTCTGAAGGAAGACGACCCATATAAAGATATTGAAAACGAAGACTTGAAGATGAAATGCCTTACTTTTAAGACTTGCATCATTCAGTGGGATTATAATTCGGGTTGTTATCAGTGGTGCCCGACCACTTTACTTTTCTACAGATTTTGGGTTGTAATAAAGGACAGCTGGCCTATGGATATTTATTTGATTAATTTGGTTATTTATTGTGCTTAAATTGAATTGATTACGATTAAGTTTTGCCTCCTTTTCCTTAGTTTCTTAGCGTTTGTGTGTCGCTTTTATTTTAACCTGAATTTGATCGAAGGCTCGTGAGGGTACGCCCAAAAGTTTTCTATTTAAACTTAATTAACATTTTTAAGATAACATAAAAACTTTAACGCTCTTAAGAAGTAAGTCCGGGACCGCCGAGAGTTTGCATAGTATATTTGTTGCATTATTCTTTCTATTTGTTAGGTCACTCCTCGCCTACGGGTTCTGACAGACCACCTGGCCTATGAGGGTGCAGATCTGCCAAAAAGGGCATGTGCACTCTAGGATAAAACCTATTTTTAAGCCTTTTTAAAACTGCTTCATATATATTTCAAGCATTTAATCGAGTCGATTAGCATGCATCGCATTAGAAATCAATTTAAATGTGAGTCTAAAACTTTAACTGCATTTATTTTAGCATTTTTCACCTAACATAAGTCAAGGGACTACTTAGGATAATCTCTAGATATCGATCTCACTTCTTAAAAACTTTAAGCCTCCATACCACTCTTTCATAAAAAAAATGATTGGACTCATGGTTTTAAATCAATTTGGTGGTTAGTGAGCTCCCCAATCTAGGCCGGGGTAAGTCCAGATTTTGTATTGCATTAATTAGGACACGGGTGTTAGTGTTGTGTGTAGAACACTAAACCCACTCTAGATTTAGGATTCAAGACTACTACTATCGGTGTCTCGTATTATGCCTCATCGGTGGGTAAGTCCTCTATCCTTCGGGGACTATAAATCCTGCTTATCTGCGTCACATGGATGATGCCACCCCATCTTTCTCTCTTGCATGTTATGAGTGTTGGTTTATTTCTATTCTCTAGTTTCTTCTCATCACCCTAGTTCATTCAGATACTGGTGTGAGCCGTGTGTGTTAATTAAGCTGAGTTGAACTTTTCCTTTTCTTTGAGTAGGAACTTCCTAGTCTCCTCCCAATGTGCAAATCCCATCTGAGAGTATAATGTAGGATCCTTAATCGAGAGTCTTCTCAGGTCTCAGCTTGAGATGTAATTAACCACAGAGGCTTACGCCCATTGGAAACCGAATTTCACCATCAAATAAACTCCACTCGAGTTGATGTATTGGGTGGGGGAAACCCCGTGACTCCAATCAGGTCATACATATCATTTCCCATCGAGGTGCGTAGGTGAGAGTCGCTATCCTCAATAGTTAATTATATGTATGATCTAATCTACCCTCCCATTTGCTCACTTGCGAAGAGCGTAGAGGCCTGCGATCTTTTTATCCTACGGGATAGTGCGGTCGTACTCTCTACATTCTATCCCTGCACGGCAGTGTTCCTTTCGAAGGTCCACATACACTATACTACTTCTTCACATCACCGTGTAAAAATGATATTTTTCAATATCATATTGTTGCATAGATCATCCATGATTAGTGGGTAAAAAGATTCGAATTCAAAAGCTATCCATATTTGTAATCAAAGAAAATGTTTCTTGGTAATTAACTCCATAAATTGGGAGTGCCTTTTTGTTATAAAAAAATTTGTACATCTTTCTAAGCTTCCAGTAATATTATATTTCAAAATAAAAACTAATTTACATCTATAGCCCCTTCACTTTACATAACTCAAGTATTCTCTAAGTATATTTTAATTATAAAATGTCATATCTTCTCTCATGATCTCCTTCCAATCTAACTTTTTAACAAGGTTTTATGATCACCTAAACATTGGAATAACACAAAGGCAATTACATCTAAACAATATAATAAATTATAATACAATGTAATATTTTATTAAATAATAATGTATATAATGATATTTACATAATAATTATATTCTAATTTAAATTTCAAAAGTTTTATATGATAATTTAACAATAATTATTTTTTAAATACTATAATAATAATAATTAATTAAATTGTATTTAATATATTTAAATTATATTATGAATTTTTTATAATAATAATTTTAATTTATACATTAATATTAATAATAATATATTAATATAAATTTATTTTTATTAATATACATTATTATGAGATTTTATACATTAAATTATCTATTAATATAAATTTTTTATATTACATAAATAAATATAATTTTTTGTATATAATATATATAATTAAAATGTATATACTATATGCAAATTAATGTATAAAATATATTTATATATAAAATATGTATAACTTTAATACATAATTTCTTTACTATTTTTTTTTAATTGTGAAAAAGTTTATTAAATGCTTATTATATTAAATCAATTTGAACATTGATTTCTTATCATATCATTTTTAATTTTATTACTATTAAACATATTTATATCAGAGTTTTTCTTTAGAACTGAGGTTCAAAACTTTTAAATGAAGGAGAATTTAATTTCCAGAGAACTTATAATATTTAAATAATAATAACATTTTAATAATATAACAATAATCTTTAAAATAGATTCAAATTTAATTATTACTTTAATCTAATAATTTAGTTAAGTAAGATTTTAGAATTTATATATAATGATATTCAAATAATAATTATATTCTAATTTCAATTTCAAAACTTTTATAAGATAATTTAATATTAATTATTTTATAAATATAATAATATTATTAATTAATTAAAATGTATATAATATATTTATATTATATTATCAAAGTATTATAATAATAATTTTATTTATATTATAATATTTATTACAATATATTAATATGATTTTATTTTTATTAATATTAATTATTACCTAATTTATAAATTAGATTATCTATTAATATAATTATTTCTATTTATATTATATTAATAGAATATATATATATATATATATATATATATATATATATATATATATATATATATATATATATATATATATATATATATATATATATATATATATATATATATAATTATATTTTAATTTAAATTTGAAAACCTTTATAACCAAATTTAACATTAACTATTATTTAAATATCATAATAATAATAATTAATTATAATGTGCATACTATAATTATATTAATTTTCATTTTTACTATATTATGAAAGTATTATAATATTAATTTTTATTTATACTCTAATATTAATTAAATTTTATTAATATAATTTTATTTTTTTCAATTTAATTTATAATGAAATTTTATACATTATATTACTTATTAATATAATTATTTTAATTTATATTTTTATAATAGAATTTTTTTTATATTGATATTTTAACAATAATTATATTTTAATTTAAGTTTGACAAACTTTTATAACCAAATTTAACTTTAACTATTATTTAAATATCATAATGATAATAATTAATTATAATGTACGTACTATACTTAGATTAATTTTTATTTATACTGTTTTATACAACAACAACAACAACAACAACAACAACAACAACAACAACATCAAACCTTTTCCCCACTACGTGGGGTCGGCTACATGAATCCTTTTTCTCCATTGTGTCATGTTAAAAGTCAAATTCTCATTTAAATCTAATAAAGAAATATCATTTATAGTATTTTCTAACAAAGTCTTTTTAGGTCTACCTCTACATTTCTTAACATAAGTCAAATTTAACACCTCTACTTTCCTAACCGGGTCATCGAAAAATCTTTAGACTCTAAGGTTGACCTCCATAACTCAAGTTTACCTTCAACTCCCGCTCTAGTCTTATCAACAAAAGAATATCATCAGCAAAAAGCATACACCGAGGTACATCCTCTTGCAAATGTCTAGTGAGAACATCCATGACTAAAGCAAAAAGATATGGGCATAAGGCTGATCCTTGATGTAATCCAACTGAAATAGGAAAATACTTGGTCAATATTTATATTATTTTATCAAAGTATTATAATAATAATTTCTATTTATACTCTAATATTAATTATATTTTATTAATATAATTTTATTTTTGTCAATATAATTTATAATGAAATTTTATACATTATATTATTTATTAATATAAATATTTTTATTTATATTATAAATTTATAATAATAATTTCTATTATATATATAATATACATAATTAAAATGTATCTAATATATTTATATTAATGTATATAATATATTTATATAAAACATGTATAAATTTAATATATTTATTCCTTTAATATTTTTATAAAATATGTAAAAAGTATGTTTAATGCTTATTATATTTAATATATCTGAAAGATAAATTATATAATTTTATTTTTATTAATATTTGATACGTCATCGGAAAATTATCTTGATCGGGCACGAATCTCGAGGAAAAACTCAAGTTGGAAACTTCAAAAATTAATTCGGAGACCATTTAAACTCCGATTTCAGTAAGCTTATAGTCGAACTGAGCGTCTCGGAAATACGAATCCAACAACACCAAATTCGACTCAATCCGAGCTCAAACGAGTCCAAATCAAGTACCCGAAGCGCTGTTGTAAGCATCAAACAGTTATTTGAGTTACCAAACGGTCTCCGATTTTGACGAGCTTATAGTCGAATCGAGCGGCTCGACGAGATGAATCCAACGAGCCCAAGATCGTAGAATTCTGATACCATTAAGACCTTCAAATGCTCAATAAACAGTTCATGATCAAGGGATTCAATATCGGCCGTTCATCCGGATCACTCCTTATTTGCCCATGATCCTTCATCTATTTACGGGCTATGCCACTCCAGAAAAACTATAAATAGCCCCTCATTTCTCTTAAGAGGGGACCCAAGCCAAGAAGAGAAGGAAGAGAAGAAGAAGAGAAGAGAAGTCTAGGAGGGAATAACTCCTCCTCGACCACCGCCGGAACACCGCCGGAACTCCACCGGAACACCGTCGGAACACCACCGAAGCACCACCAGGCGCCCGAGGGACGCCGGAGCTCTGCCCGACACGGGAGCAATGTCGGAATTCTGCCCGACGCCGGAATTCTACCCAACGCCCGAGTGACGCCGGACTTCTTTCCAAGTGACGCCGGAATTCTGCCGGACACTCAAGTGACATCGGAACTCTGCTTGTCCTTGTAACTGATACTCATTGTAATCTGATCATCCTGAATTTAAAGGACGGATCAGCCTCGTGTACTTCAAACGACACTAGTGGAACTCTTTCAACTGGGCGTGGCCCCGTGGTTTTTTCCCTTTCCAGGGTTTTCCACGTAAAAATCCTAGTGTTACTATTTCGATTCTGTTTGTGTGCTGAATATACGTACAACGCTGAGACGGAAAATTAAAATCTATCGCCGCGTATATTTGAGTCCGCAACAATATTAAATATAACTATATCAAAAAATTTCTTTAAACCTAAGATTAAAAACTTTTAAATCAAGGAGAAATTCATCTCAGGAGAGCTTATAGAGGAGAAAGTAATCTCAGGAGAACTTAAAAAGCTTTTTTGTATGATTTCTTATTCCGCTACATAAATTCTACAACATTACTCTTCCACTTTTTTTTAGAAAAAAAAATAGGTTTTACTATTTTCATTTAATATAGGTTCTGATGTTATTATTTTGATCATGTTCTCTATGACGTCCTGGTTTAGAGGAAGAAATCATGCAGGCGTGGAATCGGAGGAGCAAATCACAGGGGAAATTCATGGAGGAAGGAATATTAGGGGGAAACCGGAGCATAAAAATTCGGTTTCTTAATAAACTAGATGATGATAAAGAAACCGGATTAGCATCATCTGGTTTCTTAAGAAACTAGATTTTTATGCTCCGATTTTGCTCTTTTTTAAATTTTTTCATCAACACAATTCTTTTGCGTATTTACGTATTAAACAAGCTCCTTTTTATAATTTTGCCTCCCCTCCATTAAAATCTTTATCTCATTTATCCATGCACCTAATTGTGCTACTGATAGAGGACCTTCTTGATATTTCTATGAACTTGCTAAACAATGAACTATTAATGGTAATTTCAACTGTATTAGAAAGGTTAATGAGAAAGTTGGTAGAAAGTCTCCTTTACATGCAAAACTTATAAATTCAATGATTGCATCAACAATACAAAACTTATGGACTCCTATATACTCCTCATCTCTTCAAAATCACATTAATGCTCTTAAGGAACGACAAATAGACATATTCACCAAAATTCAATCTAATCCACTAGATAGTCCTCTCCTTGTTGTTGCCCTTTCTAATAAAAAAGAGCTGATTCATGCCTCCACATGTGGAAGCAACTGGATCAAATAAAGAGCAAAGTATAACATGCTCTCTAAAGGGAATGATGATATCAAATTTCTTTATCATAAACTTAAAAGAAGAGCGAACAAAAACACTATTAGGGAAACTTCTGGTGATGAAGGTCGTATTCACAATTAGAATGGTATTATTGCTGAGGCCATTAAATACTTTCACACTCTTTTCAATAGAAACACCTCTTAAGACATCCATGATGATAATATCCCTCTTGGCCCCAAACTTTTTGACATTGATAGATGCAACTTTGTTGAGGATTTCCATCATGAGGAAATTAAATTTGCTTTGTTTGATATTGGAAATGATAAAGCCCATGGCCTTGGTGGGTTTACTACTCAATTTTTTTAAAGATACATGTGATATTAGTGGAGAAGACTTCATTCTAGCCATAAGGAATTTCTTTCTAACTTCCTTTAGGCCTTCTAGAGTGAAACATTATGCTATTATCTTATTCCCCAAATCCCTACGTATCTCCACCATGGAAGATTTCTAACCAATTTCCCTTTGCAATGTTACATATAAAGGGGTTGCTAAGCTTCTTGCTAATAGGCTCAAAAATCTTCTTCCTAATTTAATTCATAATGCTAAAGTTATCTTCATTGATGGGAGAGACATTATTGATAATATTATTCTTGCTAATGAAATTTTAAGAAGCTTCAATTCCTCCTCCAATACTAAAGCTTTTTGTGTTAAGCTTGATCTTAAGAAAGGCTTTGACCATGTTGACTGGAATTTTTTCTATGTCAGAATGGAAAGGTCGAACCCCCCCCCCCCCCCCCCCCCCCCCCCCCACCATCACCACCACCACACCTCTATAAAATGGGTAAAAGCTTGCACTTCTTATGTGCTATTCTCTGCCATTATTAATGCGGAAATGCATTGGTACTTCAACTTCAATCAAGATCTTAGACAGGGTTACCCTTTATCCCCCTTCCCAATCTTTTATAATGGATGTTTTCTCTCTCCTGATGGATTCTAAATGCAGTGATGGATCTTACTCTCCTATAACCATAAATAAAGCTGAAATCTCTCACATGATCTATGTTGATAATCTCATGCTCTTTGGATAGCTAATAACAACAATCTCCTTCAACTTCAACACATTCTTACTATCTTTTGCAGCTCCATTTTCCTCACTGCTAACCCCACTAAATCCCTTATGTGTTTCTCAATTTTTTTTTGCTCTAATATGTAAGCTTTATTTCTTAATTATTTTAGTTTAAGGGCCACACTTCTTCCATGGAATTACTTGAGGATTCCTATTACTAGTACAAACTTAAGCACTCTCACTACTCCATCATACTTAAGAAATTAATGAGGTGGATTGATGGTTGGAATTAAAAAATTCTCTCGTTAAGGAAGATTTCAACTTATTCGATCAATTTTATGGAAATATTTTTATTATTGGGTAAGATCAGCCATCCTTCCAAAAAAGCTTAGAAAGAAAATCACTAGTTTGATTAACAATTTTATGTATGGATAAGACAAACATTCCAAACTACAGATTATTCCCTTCATATCCACTACCATCCCTAGGGATCGAGGTGGATTGGGTTTACAAAGGAAGCCACTTATTTATTTTTGGCACATTTTGTGCATCCTTATTAGTTTTGGTGTACTTTGTGCATCTGTTGATTTTTGGTTCGCTTTGTGCATCTTTCTATTTTTTGCACACTTTGCGGATCTTTTCATTTTTGGCTCACTTTCACATTATTTTCTTTTTACAATTGACTTTCTTTCTAAACCTTTAAAAGAAGATTTTTTCAATTATAAGATTATCTTTCAAGCATAAGAAAAGAGTATTCACTCTCTTATATAAGGAATAAGAATCTACAAAGCAAAGTCATTCCTATGGTAAGCATGAATAACTTGATTAAGAAAATTGTGAAGTAGATTCATCAACATGCAAAAGATGCCTATGAGATAAAATTACAAAAAGATGAAAAAAAAATTATTTCTAAGTTCAATTTCAATTTGATATAAATTTTAATTCAAAAATAAAATCACTAACACAAGTTGTGGGAGAGAAAGAATATACTCTTTTTATTGATTATCATGAATTTTATTCTTTAAGTATTTAGAGGAGGCAATCATAACTTACTCTATGTTTTAAAGAAAAGAGAGATAAAATTCTATTAAGAAAAATAAGTCAACTACTCTCTTAAAAATTTTTCTTCAAAAGTTTGTCTTATATTTTGACTTTTAAACTTTTCTCAAATTAACTTTTCTTTTAAAAATTTTATATATGTCAAATTTATGAACTTTGTCATTGAAAATAGAATTTAGATTTTTGTTTGAAATGATTTGAATTAGGACCCAATCTAAAAGAATTCAGATTAGGGAATTGAATGAAATTAAAATTTTGATTTGAATCAAAAGAATTGAAGTAGTTTGATTTTGGAATGAATTTGAGAATTTAGGACAATGATCTAATAAACTCAAAATTTTTTATCAAATCTGAAAGTTCGAAAGGGATGTTAAGCCCTACTGAACTAGTCCCGAGGCTAACCAAGAGGGGGGGTGAATTGGTTATTTAAAAATTTCACGATAACAACAAAAATCTTTTCGATACTTAGCAGCGGAAACAAGTAAACAATAACGAAAAGATCAACCAACGATAATCACCCAAGCAGTTTATATTAAAAAGTAAAGTGCAAAACTGAATCAGAAAAGCAAACCAGATTTTATAGTGGTTCGGTCAACTTGACCTACGTCCACTCCCCGGAGCCTCCCCTCCGGGTATTGCACTAAACGAAAGTGACTCTCCTTTTGCTCCCACAGCAAGGCGGAGAAGCCTGTACAAAATACCTCCTTTTCACCACACGGTGAGGCAGAGAACCTGACCTCCTTTCGCTTCCTCCTGAAGCAGGCAGAGAACCTTCGAACTCCTTTTGCTTCCACCTGAAGCGGGCAGAGAACCCCGGATCTTCTTGCGAACGATCCTCCCACGAAGAACACCGACTAGACGACAGACGACGAGCGGAGAAGACGACTCTGATCCGTGCTTGGAGCAACCTTAGTGAATCCCTCACTAACTCCCCCTCACAAGATCTCTTCTCTCTCTCCCAACTCTCTCTTCTCTCTAGGGTTTCTCAGGGAAGGAAGGCAGCAAAAGATTTTTCCAAATCTAGGAAAAAGTTCTTTTAAAGGAGGGCTTAAAATTTGCCATAAATCTCAACTTGTCGGCCAAGATCGTCCAGGACGATCGGTAGATCGTCCTGTACGATCAGTTCAAATTCAGCTGTTTCAGCCTGGACGATCTGGCTCTTCTGGACGATCAGTAGAAAAAGTTGTTCATATCGTCCCGTACGATCCTGCGATCGTCCGGGACGATTAGTTCAAATTGAAGGAAATCGTCCAGAAGACAGTTCGGGTCGTCCAGAGAAATCTGTGCTGGACGACCAAAAAATGACTTGATCGTCCCGGACGATAGGGTAATCGTCCGGTACGATTAGTTCAAAAAGGCCCCAAATCGTCCTGTACATAGTTCTGGACGTACAGCTGAAATGCACAAGACGATCACGATCGTCCGGGACGATCCTGCGATCGTTCAGGACGATGTGATCGTATCAATTAAACATTAATCGCTTTCCTTAATTACCAGACTAATTTAGGCATGATTGTAGTGAATCGTCCAGGACGATACACGTATCGTCCGAGACGATCAGACCAAAATACTTAAAATAAAACTTGCCTAACTTAATCTGGCGGCTGAGACTTTCTGATTTGGGAATATCGTCCCGTACGATCCGTAGATCGTCCAGGACGATCGGCTCAATCAGTCCTTCTTAACTTAGTCGCCCTAATTAGGGTTTCTGTTTTAACTGGATCGTCCAGGACGATGTGGATATCGTCCAGGACGATCTGAACAAAATTTTAACAGAAACTCTAATTCACTCAATCTCTCTCCCTGAGTGTGTGTGTGCAAGGTTACTTAGCTAGGGAATCAGTTACATTACAATTGACTCAATAAAAGAAAAAATCATACATTTGACACACTTGGACCCGATCTTGAGTTGGCTTGAGTAGCTTGCGGTCTTTTGTGCCTGAAACTGATTAGCCAAGAAAAACACACTGGAAACATGTTTGTCATCATCAAAACCAGATATGCAACAATCTCCCCCTTTTTGATGATGGCAAACATTTGTAAAGTAGTCTGAAAATAAAATGAAACTAAGATGAAAATAAAATGAAACTAAGAAATCAAACAAAACACACATTTTTTAAATTTTCATTTAACAGCTCAAACAATACAGAAAACATGACTCAGAAAATAGAAACAGACACGACTACAACCTGACTCCCCCTTTTGACATCACAAAAAGGAGGAGGGAAAAACATAACACGGAAATAAAATATAAAATAAAACATACACAGAACAACAACAAAACAGGAAAATCAGAATTTCTCCTTGATTTTAGATTCAAAAACCAATGACAGGACGATTGACAGCGCTGAAATCCAAAAAGGTTGGAAATAATCAACTTTCGTAACTCTGACCCCGGGCACCTTATCGATGCAAACCTCTTTCAAAACAAAAATCCGATTCAGAATAAAAGACATTAGATTTGAAAAGAAATCCTTTCAAGCCTCGTTCCAGAAAAATATCTGATATAATAGTGTTACAAAGTAAAAAATCAGAAATCGGGATTTTCAAAACTCAAGCTTTTGAAAATATTAAGTGGCGCACAGATTTCTCTAAGACATTTAATAATCTGAAAGGAAAGAAAGCTTGTGTTGGGCTCATTTTGTGCCTCTTTTTCAAATTGATTGGCGCTTTGCGCATCTTTTGATTTTTGATACACTTTGTGTATCCAACTTGGCAATTTTGCATCTTTTCAGTTTTGGGCTCATTTTATGCCTCTTTTTCAAATTATCTGGCGCACTGCGCATCTTTTATAAGCTTTCTCCTTTTCATAATCATTAAAGAGTCTCAGCTGTGAGATTATCTTCCAGACATAGGAGATGACTCTCCGTAGTAAGGAAGAACGATTCACAAAACAAAACCCATACAACATATGATAAATGCAATCACTTGATTTAGAAAATCAAACTAATGACTCAAGACTTTGAAAAACACTATTGATATGAGGCAGATTACTGTAGGAAGATAAAATAATCTCTATTTCAAAAACTAACATTTTAATTTTGAAAAGGATTTTTATTCAAAAGAAACTACACACCAGAAAAGGAGTTAGAGGAAGAGAAACAATTATCAATGTTTCTCCCCTTTAACAGATTCAGCGAAGTCAATCACTGCTTATCAGCTTCCAAACCAAACCAAGGTAAAAACTCTCAGTCAAAAATTCAGATCACCAGAAGTAGTGAGCGGTGATCAGATCTTGAAAAGCATAAAACAATAAGTGCAAGATATGAACCAGTGAATAAAAAAAAGTATAAAATCATATCAGAGTAAATACTCAAATCAAACTAATAATAAGGCTAAAACAGAAATCAGCAAAAACATAAAATCAACTGAAAGTAAATAATCAAAGCCAAAAAATAACTAATAGAAATCAGAAATCAAAAAACTAAACCTAACTAACAGAAATCAGAATACCAATCAGAAAGATAATACATCAGCAGTCATCAGAATCAAGCATTTATATCAATCACTCCTAATCTGGTTCTCAAAATGCTGAATGAGTCAAAGGCCAGTGGTTTAGTGAATATGTCAGCCAGCTGATTTTCAGTTGCTACATGATGTAGCTCAATGTCCCCTTTTGTAACATGGTCCCTAATGAAGTGATGCCTAATGTCAATGTGTTTGGTCCTAGAATGTTGGATTGGATTCTTAGAGATACAGATGGCACTGGTATTATCACACAGAACAGAAATTGTGCCAACGGGTACTCCTAAATCCAAGACTTGTTGTTTCAACCAAAGAACTTGGGCCACACAACTTCCTAAGGCAATGTACTCAGCTTCAGCAGTGGAAAGTGCAACTGAGTTCTGTTTTCTACTGGACCAGGAGACTAACGACTGTCCTATGAATTGACAAGTCCCAGAGGTACTCTTCCTATCCACCCTACACCCCGCAAAGTCAGAGTCAGAATATCCAATGATCTCAAAAGAGGTGCTGTGCCTAGGGTACCAAATTCCTAGGTTTGGGGTCCCTAAAAGATATCTAAGAATTCTCTTAACAGCAGTCAGGTGGGACTCTTTAGGATCAGCCTGAAACCTAGCACAAAGACAGACACTAAACATGATATCGGGTCGGCTAGCAGTCAGGTAAAGCAGTGAACCTATTATCCCTCTATACTTCTTCTGATCAACAGATTTTCCATTTGAATCCTTATCTAACTGAACTGAGGAGGGCATGGGAGTATTGATTGGCTTGGCTTTGTCCATTTCATATTTCTTCAAAATGTCCTTAGTATATTTTGATTGATTGAGAAAAGTTCCATCATCCATTTGCCTTATGCTAAACCCCAAAAAGTAGGACAATTCTCCCATCATACTCATCTCAAACTCTTTACTCATTGTTTTAGAAAACTCTTCACATAAGTATTTATCAGAAGATCCAAAAATTATATCATCAACATAGATCTGGACAATGAGTAAGTCATCTCCTAATCTCCTCAGAAAAAGGGTGGTGTCTACGCTCCCCTTAACAAACTCTCTTTCTAACAGGAATGTGCTAAGCCTCTCATACCAAGCTCTGGGTGCCTGTTTCAATCCATATAAGGCCTTTTTTAATTTATAGACATGACTTGGATATTGGGAACTCTCAAAACCTGGGGGTTGTTCTACAAAAACATCTTCTTTAATTACCCCATTTAAAAAGGCACTCTTGACATCCATTTGAAACAGCTTAAATCCCTTATAACAGGCAAAGGCTAGTAGCACTCTAATGGCTTCCAATCGAGCTACAGGGGCAAAAGTTTCCTCAAAATCTATCCCTTCTATCTGATTATACCCCTTAGCCACCAATCTTGCCTTATTTCTCACCACCACACCAGAATCATTCATCTTATTCTTAAAGACCCACTTGGTTCCCACAATACTTTGGTTTCTAGGTCTTTCTACTAACTCCCAAACATCATTCCTTACAAATTGATTCAATTCTTCCTGCATAGCTAAAATCCAAAACTCATCCGACAAGGCTTGATTGATGTTGGTGGGTTCAGTCATTGAGATAAAGGCAGAATGGTTTACTTCCTTCCTAAGTCCATGCCTAGTCCTAACACCTTCAGAAGGGTCTCCTAAGATCAGTTCTTTAGGATGACTCGAAGAATATCTCCAATCTCTAGGCAATGGGGTTTGAGGTTCTACCCTTTCCTCCAAATTTGTATTTCCAACTCCTTGGGTAACCTCAACAATCTCTTCATCTTCTACTTCAGATCTAGACTCCTTAGGATCAGATTCATCAAACACTACATGGGTTGTTTCTTCCACCACCAAAGTCCTCCTATTGAACACCCTAAAGGATTTCCCCACACTTGAATATCCTAAGAACACTCCTTCATCAGATTTGGGGTCAAATTTTCCTAAGGGTGACTTCCCGTTGTTTAGAATGAAAACCTTACAGCCAAAGACATGGAGGTGGGACAGATTTGGTGTTCTACCCTTAATGATCTCATAAGGTGTCTTGTTCAGCTTGACTCTCACATTTACCCTATTCAGCACATAACAGGCAGTGTTTACCGCTTCAGCCCAAAAGTATTTAGGAAGTGAATACTCGGCAAGCATGGCTCTAGCGGCTTCCACTAAGGTCCTGTTCTTCCTTTCAGCTACCCCGTTCTGCTGAGGGGTCCTAGGAGCTGAAAAATTGTGACTAATCCCATGATTCTCACAAAAACTTCCAAATCTTTCATTTTCAAACTCCCCTCCGTGATCACTATGGATGGTAATAATCTCACATCCTAACTTCTTCTGAATCCAAGTAGAGAAAGATCTAAACTCATCAAATGACTCAGATTTGTGTGACAAAAACTTAACCCAAGTGAACCTTGAATAATCATCAACAATCACAAAACCATAGACTCTCCCCCCTAAGCTGGCAGTGCTAATGGGTCCAAAGAGGTCCATGTGAAGAACTTCTAAAGGTCTAGAGGTGCTAATGTCCTTAACTGAGTGAAAAGAGGACTGGACTTGCTTCCCCAACTGACAGGCACCACACAGGTGATCCTTAGTGAACTTAAGCTTGGGCACACCTCTAACTAAGTCCTTTTGGGTGACTCTCCTAAGGGTTTTCATACTGGCATGACACAATCTCCTATGCCATAACCAAGACTCATCAGCAGCAGTTTTTAAGCAAATTGAATTATCAGATTTAATGCTACTTACATCCAGCTTGTAGACGTTGTTGATCCTTTGCCCCTCCAAAACAACTTCATCATTTAAGCTTAAAATGCAGCCAGTGGGCAGGAATTTGATGCTGTATCCCTTGTCGCAGAGTTGACTAATGCTCAGCAAGTTGTGTTTCAGTCCATCTACAAGCAAAACATTATCAATCACAAAATTCTTTGAATCACCAATCATACCTGTGCCTACCACCTTCCTAGTGGTGTTATCTCCAAGTATAACCTTGCCTCCAGCTCTGGCCTCCAGCGAAATGAACTGATTTGCATCTCCAGTCATATGTCTAGAACATCCGCTGTCCAGGTACCACATGCTCTCACGAGGTCTTGTGTGAGAGCACACCTACAAAATCATCAAATGTCAGTCTTAGGAACCCAAACAGGTTTGGGTTCCTTCTTATGAAAAGAAGAATGCGATGCATGTGTGCTGTGCTGTGCAACAGGCAGTTTGGGTCTCCACACCCAATGTGTACTACGGTGAACAGTACAAGTGTGTGATATGTGTCCTAACATGCCACATGAAAAACATCTAACACCAGGAAAAGGATTAACTAAACGTCGTGAGTGATAGTGCCTCTTCCTAGTAGTGTATGAAACATGCTTTGAAGAACTTGCAACAGAATTTTTAAAAGGTGGCGGTGCATAAAATTGTTCAAAAGTAGGCGGTGTTTTGTTATTTTCAAAAGAACTGATTTTCACTTTCAAAAACTCAATGTGTTTGTTTAAACTTCCAATTTCAAACGTTTTTGCACTTTCAATACTTTCTAACTCAGATGCCAAATCATTCACTTTCTTAAAAGCAAGTTCTAATTCAACATGCGCTATTTTTAATAAGTTATGCTCAACAATTAAATCAGAATGCTTTTTATTCAGTTCATCAAACTCATCTAGTAAAGACATGTGATTGCTATCAATGGTGGAATGATCCTTAATCAACACTTCATGCTCTTTTTGCAAAGTCAGATAATCTAGTTTCAAACTAGCATGGGTTTTCTTAAGCTTCCTATATGATGTATGAATCTTTTCAGAAACTTCAAATAACTGATCGTAAGTAAGCTCACATACCTCTTCCTGGTCGGACTGACCAGGGTGATCATCAGCCATCAAACACAAGTTTGTTTCCTCCTCTTCAGCTTCAGTCTCAGAAGAGTCGGATGCAGAGTCTGCCCAGAACGCCTTCTGAATCCGCTTCTTGTCCTTTCTGAACTTTGGTTTCTCCTTACCCTTCTCCTTGCTTGGATGAGCTTTAAGTGTCGGACAATCAGCCTTAATGTGTCCGGGCTTCCTGCATTCAAAACAAACCGATTCAGATGAACCTTTAAAGTTTTTATTGAACTTACCCTTGTTCCACTTCTGATGGTTCTTATGTTTCTTCCTTAGAAAGCTTTTGAATTGCCTTGTGATTAAGGCAACATCATCGCTATCAGACCCGGAAGTGCTAGCATCTGAATCTTTGGCCTTTAGTGCCACTGTCTTCTCTTTCTTGCGTTCACCTGCATCAAGTTGCCTTTGGTTCACCCCTTGCTCGTAAGCAATGAGTGATCCAAGTAAGCTGTCAATAGAGTAAGCATTTAAATCTTTGGATTCAGTAATAGCAGTAATCTTAGCATCATAAGAAGCAGGCAAACATCTAAGAATCTTGTTCACTCTTTCGTAGTTGGTAAGTTCTCTACCTAAAGCATGCAAAGAGGTAACAATCTGGGTGAACCTTGTGTACATTTCTGAAATAGTCTCACTAGGTTTCATACGAAAAAGTTCGTAATCATGTAACAAGATGTTTAACCTAGACTGTTTGACTTCAGTTGTACCTTCATATGTTATACATAATCTATCCCAAATCTCTTTTCCCGTTGTACAAGTAGAAACACGCATATAGTCCTCAGATTTTAAAGCACAAAAGAAACAGTTCAAACATTTGGCATTTAACTGTGCTAAATCACGATCATCAAACGTCCAATCAGCAAACGGCAATTCAGTTTTCACATTGTTAACCATTCGAAAAGGTGGTTCGTATCCGTCCTTAACTAACATCCACATGCGATAATCGATAGACTGAAGAAAAGTAGACATGCGTGTTTTCCAAAAATCAAATGGAATGTTATCAAACAACGGTGGTCTAGTTATAGAATAACCTTCAGCAGTATTACGATTGTTACAGTTAGCCATGGATCAAATTCAAAAGTTTTTAAACAGAAATTTTGAATCCCGCTCTGATACCACTTTAAAAGTTCGAAAGGGATGTTAAGCCCTACTGAACTAGTCCCGAGGCTAACCAAGAGGGGGGGTGAATTGGTTATTTAAAAATTTCACGATAACAACAAAAATCTTTTCGATACTTAGCAGCGGAAACAAGTAAACAATAACGAAAAGATCAACCAACGATAATCACCCAAGCAGTTTATATTGAAAAGTAAAGTGCAAAACTGAATCAGAAAAGCAAACCAGATTTTATAGTGGTTCGGTCAACTTGACCTACGTCCACTCCCCGGAGCCTCCCCTCGGGTATTGCACTAAACGAAAGTGACTCTCCTTTTGCTCCCACAGCAAGGCGGAGAAGCCTGTACAAAATACCTCCTTTTCACCACACGGTGAGGCAGAGAACCTGACCTCCTTTCGCTTCCTCCTGAAGCAGGCAGAGAACCTTCGAACTCCTTTTGCTTCCACCTGAAGCGGGCAGAGAACCCCGGATCTTCTTGCGAACGATCCTCCCACGAAGAACACCGACTAGACGACAGACGACGAGCGGAGAAGACGACTCTGATCCGTGCTTGGAGCAACCTTAGTGAATCCCTCACTAACTCCCCCTCACAAGATCTCTTCTCTCTCTCCCAACTCTCTCTTCTCTCTAGGGTTTCTCAGGGAAGGAAGGCAGCAAAAGATTTTTCCAAATCTAGGAAAAAGTTCTTTTAAAGGAGGGCTTAAAATTTGCCCTAAATCTCAACTTGTCGGCCAAGATCGTCCAGGACGATCGGTAGATCGTCCTGTACGATCAGTTCAAATTCAGCTGTTTCAGCCTGGACGATCTGGCTCTTCTGGACGATCAGTAGAAAAAGTTGTTCATATCGTCCCGTACGATCCTGCGATCGTCCGGGACGATTAGTTCAAATTGAAGGAAATCGTCCAGAAGACAGTTCGGGTCGTCCAGAGAAATCTGTGCTGGACGACCAAAAAATGACTTGATCGTCCCGGACGATAGGGTAATCGTCCGGTACGATTAGTTCAAAAAGGCCCAAATCGTCAACATAGTTCTGGACGTACAGCTGAAATGCACAAGACGATCACGATCGTCCGGGACGATCCTGCGATCGTCCAGGACGATGTGATCGTATCAATTAAACATTAATTGCTTTCCTTAATTACCAGACTAATTTAGGCATGATTGTAGTGAATCGTCCAGGACGATACACGTATCGTCCGGGACGATCAGACCAAAATACTTAAATAAAACTTGCCTAACTTAATCTGGCGGCTGAGAATTTCTGATTTGGGAATATCGTCCCGTACGATCCAAGATCGTCCAGGACGATCGCTCAATCAGTCCTTCTTAACTTAGTCGCCCTAATTAGA